>CM021101.1:215919344-216519344 GCA_007115665.2 Sequoiadendron giganteum
AAAACATGAACTCTCAAAAGAAAATCACCAATGATGAGCACAACAATTGATGCAAACCAACAACATAGATAGATAATGATCTAGAAACATCCAAAAGCATCATGAATCACCACAAAAGCATCCACAACAACTCAGATTACTAGAATCACATCGTCTTCTTTCAGGAACACCAACTACAACATAACAACTGTCAGAACACCGATACTCATAGCTTGATCAAATATTCATGTGAACCTCTGAAACTTTAGGTGGATAAACTAGATATACTTGTCGAAAAACCCTTTAATCCACAACTCCTTATCCTCAATATACAGAGCTAGCCATCATACTGAACTTCACTATATCACTGACAACTTGCAACTTATTTTATTACAATTTTCTCAATATCCTCGACATATATAGCCTTAAAGACATTAATTCCAATAGTTTTGACATAAATGACAACCACATATCAACAATTTCCAACAATCTCCAATAGATAGATATTTGATACAACAAGGTTTCAACAATGGCATCGTAGATAGTAATCTATATTTCAAAATTGAGGAAGATAAAATCTTGATAGGGGTTTTGTATGTGGATGACATTATCTTTGGAGGAAATGAAGCTATGTGTAAGAAATTTGTATAAGAGATGGAGAAAGGGTATGAAATGTCAATGTTTTGGGAGATGTATTTCTTCCTTGCACTACAAATCAATCAAATAGATAAAGACACTTTTATTTCATAGCCAAAGTATGTCAAAGAGATGTTGAAGACGTTTTGAATGGATGACTCAAATTGGTATGCACTCCTATGGTGACTAGTTGCAAATTGAGAAAGGATGATGAATCAACTAAGGGTGATCAGAGAAAATATAGATTTATGAGTGGTGGAGTATTATATCTAACTACTATTAGACCGGATATCATGTATGAAGTTTGTCTTGTGGCTATATTTCAAGATCCTAAAGAAACACATGTTGTGGTAGTAAATAGGATATTCATATATTTAAAAGGCACTCATAATTATGGATTATGGTATCCTAAAGATTCTAATTTTACTTTAAGTGCATACATAGATGTAGATTGGGTTGGTTGTGTTAATGATAGGAAAATTTCAAGTGGTGGTGCATTCTTTCTTGGATGTAGATTGGTGTCATGGTTAAGTAAGAAATAACATTCAGTTTCTTTATCTAGTACAGAGGCTGAGTATATTTCAGCAACACCTTATTGGACACAAGTATTATGGATGAGATATAAATTGAAGGATATCAAAGTAATATATGATGAGCCTATTTCTATCTTTTGTAATAATACAAGTGCAATTAACCTTTCAAAGAATCTAGTGATGCATTCAAGGAAAAATCATATCTCAATCAGGTATCACTTTCTAAGAGAGAAGGTCATGGAGAATGAGGTGAAGTTTGAATATGTACCTATAAAGGATTAGATTGCTAACATATTTACTAAGGATCCTCCTTAGGATACTTTTGAGTATATTCAAGATAAGTTGGGGGTTATTGTCCCTCCTTTGAACTAAATGCATATGGAGATGCATCATTCTAGTGGATCTATAGATTCATCTCTTCTCTAGATTGATGTTGGTGGCTACCTCTTAGGGGGTGTAGGTAGGGTCATGTGTTGTCATTGTATAGAGTTTTTGATTTGATTAGGTGTACTCCTAAGGGGGGTATTCAGAGAAATTATCTTGGTTCAATGTCAAAGTGTGAGAAAAAATGAAAATTACTTTATCCTTTGTAATTAATATCAAAGGGGCAGAAAGAATCATGTGAAAAAGTTTATCTACACAGGGGGAGTAAAAGGAAATCATCAGAAAGTGTGTTCAAAGCTATTGTGTTGTCTTTGATGATTTTTCACATCATGTGTTGTCATCAATGACAAAGGGATATATTGTTTCAAGTATGAAGGTGTTGTCATTGATGTCAACTATGTGAAGGTGTTGAGGATATTGAGAAAATTTTGAAATAGAGGAAAACATTTTGTCATAGGTTGTATTCATGTATAGTTGAAATATTGAGGAACTATTGTGTAACACCTCGCTAAGGGACTCGGTGGATTAACACAAAAGACCTCAAACATCAAGCCAATAAATTTTTTTTAAAAGAAACTAAAGTGACACAACTAATGCAGCTCAACAATTTAACATGGATAACAATATTACATTAACATCATATACTATAATCACATTATGACCTAAAATTAACATTAATCATAGCCCACTTACACACCTATCCACCATTGTCCCCTAATGACACTACTATGACACATATAAACTAACTAAACCTATAGAAAGATATATGATACACTAAGAACACATCCAGTCAATTCTTTGAATGTAAATTAAATCTCATACAACAAATTATATATGATAACATAATTATAATTAAAACTCATCTAACACTATGTGAATATAAACCTAATCCTAGTCGATTCCTTGAAATAGATACATAATTATATATCCCATATATTGCTCAATTGAGCTCATATGCATCATAAATACAACATTCTTATGTTAACCTTTCCATTACATAATAAACAACAATAAATATATATATTCAAGATTACATCAATTCATTTAATTTTCTTTTACAAGAATGCTACAATGTACAAGATTCATTCATCTGATAGGTACATATATATAAGATACATATTGGATACCATTTTCTTATAAATATCATTTGCACCATAAAACCAACATAGGAATGAAGTGAAAGGAAAGACTCCATGTTGCACACGAACTACACCACCTAAACCCCAATAGATGGTTGGAAAATACCGCCCTACCACGTGGAACCCTAAGGCCCACTCCCATCATGCTAGGATACAACACTAGGCCCCACACACAAGAAAGCAATAGAAACAGAAAGTGGTTGACACTAAACATCCAATGGAGACTACCTTAAAACAAGAATCAACCAAAAATCACAAGGAATTTCACAAAGACTTTCAGATAATTCTAGAGGCCCAACACATAACAAAAAAAAATAGGAAACCCAAAAGATGATCATTATACCACAACACATACAATGAAGCACATCACATATTGTCCATAATCTTATAACATGATAACCAACTTTTAATTTCTCTTTTTCTGTAGATCATAATCAAGACCAACAATGCATATCCTTGGTACAATTGATCCTTACACAGAATAGAAGACCCAACATAAGATTTCACAAATAGGAAAGAATTATCAACATACATACAGTAACACATTCAAACATAAATGATTAAAATAATTCCCTCTTGACAACAACAAATCTGTTAGCCATAAAACAACCATAAAATAGTCATATCAACTCAAAATAAAAATCCATCAAAAACCCATTTCGTATTTAGCCCTCAACTACTCATAATCATGAGCGGAATTGAATAAAAATAAATAAAAAAATTTAAAAATACAAAACAACAAATAGATCCAATAAAAACCATCTTTTTGACATACCTGATTACATCCAAATGACAAAATGAGAAACCCAACAACTAGATCTTTTCCAGATTATTAAAAAAACATTAAAAATTCAATTAATTAACCCTTTTAAAATTTTATATATCTAAAATGCATAAATTAATAAAATCAAGAAAATCCTTACCTCAAATTTGAAGAACAGTGATGAAAAAGAAGTTGAAACCCTAAAAGATCCTCCAAGGTCAAACCACCAATCAAAAACCACGATCCAAAGACAAAATGTTCATTCACTAGCAACAATAAATTCTCATGAATTCCTTCAAAACCATGTAGAATCTCTTCATTTTCTCTCCATTCTTAAACCCCCCAAAAATCTCTTCTAAATCCTCTAAATTTCATGCATAAAAGAAAGTGAAAAAGCCTATTTCCCAAAAGAATCTTCTTTTCCAAAATAAAACAAGGAAATAAAATCTCTCCTAAAATTAAATATTAAAATATTAAATTAAAGCATTGATCCTTATCCCACTAATGAAATAATTAAAATAAAATAAATAATCAAATTAACTCACATAATTAACTCATTTGTTTAGGGTTTCCCACCAAATAAAATTCAAAACATTATAAAAGATAAAAGAACCTCCTTAAAAATAGTCACTCCACCAAAATAGTAAATCAAAATACAAATATAACATATGCTTACTTATTAATATTTAAATATTTACTAATAAACATATTAATATTTAATAAATAACATTAGAATATGTTAATATTTATAACCTTATTTTCATAAAACATAATACACATGTAATCATAATAATATTAATAACCAATATTCACTCACACCAAAGAATAACCATAGCAATATATATACATATATATAATAACATTAAATCATGCTTTAACACCCACATGACAACTATAGTTACCAGCAACATAATCAACCTAGAAGCTAACTTCACTAAAATAGGTCATAATCAGAGACTAAGCATAAACCAAAAAATAAATTCTTACATGAAAGAGGCATTCACATCAAGGCATAAATAATAAGAATGATCACAACAGTGACTAACCTGACTTACCAAATGATTTAGCACCATTTGAACTGAATCCATACTCAAAGCTATACATTAAACACAATCACATAACCCAACATAAACATTCACACAAGTGCAACACTCCAATCATAGGGTATAGAAGATCGAGCATTGTCCCGTGACAACCCAGAAAGGTGGTCACACACTGAATCAATTGTCCCTAATTGGGGACAATGGCTAGGGTTAGGGTATAACTTGGGCCTAGATGTTATCTCCTCAACCACCATTGGGATTAGAGGTACGCTCAGACCTGCTAATTCAGGTGGAGATGTAGCCCGGTACCTATTCACTCAAACATACAAATTAGAGCACATGTGCACAATAGTCGAAGCACTAGGAAAGGAACTCTAGCAATCGTATCGCATTCTCGTATGTCCCCCATACATCCAATGGTATGATGCCACCCTTTCCACTTACCCTAACAGACATGCTACTACGTAATTTAAATATCCAAGTAAATCTCTGCATAATAATAACATAGCAATATGCGTCATACTCACAAAACTACTAATAAAATCTCATGTTCCATCTGCAAATGCGACACTTGAATAAAATTTAGTATCTCTTCATGATAATAAATATAATCATAATCAAAATCATAAATCATATCATCATGATAATAATATTTCAAAATCATGTGAAAATACTAAAGATAACCAAAGCACTTCCATAGCACAAATATGCCCATAGCTTGCATCCTAGTAACAATCATGTCTGAACACACACACACACACACCATGATAAACCTATCCTTAACTTCTCACATAGTCTATAAATTAATAATATACAACATCAATTTATTAACTTCATTGGCACATACATTTAAATATCCCTATTACTTTACCTTCATCTCCAAGTTCCAAAGTGAAACTACCTACACATCCATGGTGAGAATGGGGGGGAACTACATGTTGTGAGTGCATGGAGCTATCTTTGTGTTGCAGTGTTTGGATATGTGTTGGAATGAATTAATGTGCTAAGATGGTGTCTCTGGTACTTGGTTTCCAAGTGCTTTTGAGAAAATTTAATAAATAGATAAAATAGTGTTGTGCAAGTGTTTAGAATGTGCTATGGGATGTGCTCCATATTTCTTCTATGTTGATTCTATGCCTATTCAGATCTTATATGTTGTTTAAGATTTTTTAGTAGTTTCTATATCCAAAATTTGGGTTTCTAGATCACTATGTAGAGAGATATGTTCACAAGTGTGTGAACTAGTTTTTCAATGTTTTTTACTCTGGTCTAGAAGAAATGTCTTTGCTCCACATTTCTATGCATTTTAGTTTTGGGTTGTGTGGATATGATAAGCTCCTTATAATTTTTGTATCTTATAGAATTCAAGGTTTCACTTGATTTAGTGTAGTACAATGTGTTTTTCAAGCATCAGAGTGAGTATGAGGTTATCTCGATGTTCTGGGTTGAAGTATTTCTATGATGTGATTTTGGATGAATTCTTTGTTGGATCTCAAGTGGTTCATGGATTGTTCTAGATTGTGTAAAATATATTTGTGTGGTATGTGTGTCATCTTGATCAAATGAGAAGTGTGTACTTAATATTTTATGGTGTTTAGCACGGGTAACAACTAACCTAGTGTTAACACTAAATGTGAAGCTTGTGAAAGTATATTAAGGTGAGTTAGGACATATTTGGGTCCTAATTAAGAATTTATATGGGCACCCTCATTCCTATCCACTGCAAGAATATTTAGGTGTTGACCTAATTTTAAATTTTAAATGTAAAGGATGTGTTGTCGACCTTGGAGAAAGTTTTCAAGGTTAATGATGATATAAATAAGTGTGGTGTTTTTGGAAGATCTTAAGATAGATGTGAGATAGATGTGAGATATATGTGAGTGATGAATGTGATGTGAATTGTAGAAGTATAGATGTGAATTTGAGAAAAGTTGTGTGGACTTCAAAGCGTTGGACTTTTGAAGGAAGTGAGCCGAAGGTGTCCACAATATTTCAATCAAGGTTGTGAAAGTGTTGGAGCAATTGTGGTGGATTCCTTGTTGCATTGAGAAGTTCTCTATGTAACATTTCTCTTCCATCTTCTTTTCTTTCTATAGAAAGGAGACCTATTGGACAGTGTGTCCTATTTTGGTAGTGAGCCCTTATAGCGGTTTTGCAATTACTCATATTATGAGCTAAACCTCACCATGGTTTTTCCCTCATTGGATTTTCCACATAAATATGGTGTTTTCTTGTGTATAGTGTTGTTATTTCAGTTTCTATTATTTTCATATCAAGATTAATCACTTTAACTTAATTAGGGTTTAATGAATTCTTATGGATCTGATTATTGTTGAGAATTTTTATGTTTTAATTCGATACAACTGATTCACCCCCCTTTTAGTTGTCTTGTTCATTCAATAATATATTTATATTTGGGCCATAATATGGTTTAAATATGAAACCACATCAAATTTGAATACACCTAGCTCAAGATATGTCAAATATTATAATTTTGCATGCCATCAAGGCGAGACACCCAATTCTAAGGTTAACTAAGAATGAAATCATTCAATTTTGGGACTATTGATCCTTATCACATTTCCTATGAAGGTTTACTACATGTTTTACTAATGCACATTAATCTTTATCCTTCTATACAAAGAAATTTCCTAAATCAATTGAGGAGATTCAATCAGTGAATATAGAAAGAAGGGTTAAGACTAGAATAAAAAATAGATCATTGTGTTGTGGTATGCATGATATTTATATTTATTTATGTTTAAGCTTTTGTAACTGTTAAAGATCTATAAATTTTTTGCAATATTCTCCTATCAAGATTAGTGTAGGAAGTTTTTTTGCTACCTTATCTTCCTTACATGTTGCAATTGGCTTGGTGGTGATAAGGAAGTACTAAAAATATTGATGATATGTTTCTGGTGGTTGGTTTCCAAGTTCTTTTGAGAAAAATGAATAGAAAGAGGAAACAATGTGTTGTAGTGATGTTCTATGTTGTAGAGTAGTGTTCTAGTTTTTCTCCACAATTATTTTGGGTTGAATATTTGTGTGTGTGGTTTAGATATGTTGATTAGAGGTGTTTAGAGGTGTTGCATTCAGAATTTGGTGTGTTGGATTGTTGCCTGGAGGAAGGTGTGCTCACTAGTGTGTGAACTATATATTGGAGAGGTGTTTGGGAGAAATGTTCTTGCTTTGCATTTCTCTACATAGTGGTTTCAAGGTCTTGTGGATCTAGAAGAGTTCTGATAGTGTGTGTATCTTTCTTCAAATGAAGTTGTTCATGGTTTAGCGCTCCAAAAGTCAGTTTCTTGAGTTGTAGTGTATGATAGAGTTATTTGAGTGTACTAGGTGTGTATATTCTTCAAGTGAAAGTTATTGCAAAGGAACTTGTTGAATTTTAGGGTGTTTATGGAATATTAAAGATCATGTTCAAGTGTTATTTGGTTTCTGTGAGTCATCTTCAGATTTGAGGAAGTTGTACTTAAGTGTTAATGGTGTTAAAACGGGTTCGTCTGACCTTGGGTGTTTACATTACTTGCGAAGTTGCTTTGATGTTCATGGAAGCATGGTGTGGCATGTATGAGTGAATTTAGGTCCTAAATAAGGTTTCTTATGGTCCACCTTCATTCCTTTCCATTGCAAGAATGTTTGGTGTTGACCTAATTTGAATTTTCATGGTTGAGGTGCATAGCTAACTTTAGAAAATGTTTTCAAGGTTGAAGATGATATAAATATGAGTTGAGTTATTGAAACATGATAAAATAGATGAGTATGATGTGGGTGATGCAAATTGCAGAGTTGTAAGGTACACATTTGAGAAGTGTAGTGCAAGCTTTCATGTGTTAGATTCCTGAATGCAGTTAGCAAAAGGTATCTACATTTCTTCAAAAAGATTGTGAAGGTGTTAGTGATGTTGTGGTGGATTCTTCCATTGCTTTGAGACGGATTTCTCATTGTAACACTCTTCTCTATCTTCTTTTCTATTTTGGTAGTGATCCTTTCTTTCTATTAGGTAGTGAGCCCTATTATATTTGGTGTTGATACTACTTTATATTGTGAGTTAATCCTCACTGTGGTTTTTCCCATCTTGGGTTTTCCATGTAAATCTAGTGTTTCCTTGTGTGTGTTGTTGATGTGTTTCAGTTTCTATTATTTTATTTCATGCTAAATCATTCTAACAGATCAAGGGTTAATTGGATTAAGTTGGTGTTGTCTTTGATGATGCTTTGACTAGTTTCATTATGTTGTCATTAGTAAGCTATTGGTGTCAACCTCTAGTGTCACTGTGATAAGCTTTTGTCAACTAAGAGGGGGGGTAAAGTAATTGTACCTTAAAACTTCAAAACATGTTGCATTCTTGAAAAAACTTGATTTTAATTGTCTTTGTGTAATAATTCTTTAGATCATTATTATAGTTTCCCTCTCATAAATGTTTTGTGTTTGATTTGGCTACATGACTAAAGAGCATTAAATAAACCCTTAGGCCATAATTGTGTCAATAGTGAACAAAATTTTAATGAATTCTATTAATTTCCTTTCTATAACTAAAAACTGTATTACATTATCAACATCTATATTTAGCAAGTTTAGATAATTAAAAGATATAATTTAAAGTTAGTAAATAAACTTATCAATCTATAACTTGTTAAAAATCAGCTTACTAAGATATCACCAATTCTTGATTTTTACTTTTCTAGAGGCAAACCTCATTACAAGTTTATTCTATTTTTTAACAAAATGATCCCACTAGACATGATATAAATCATTCATGAGAAAGAACATCGAATATATACACCCGCAATTAAAATTTAAATAAATTCCTTCATTATGAGGTTTCAACTTATGTTAACTAAGGGAAAAAAAATATATAAATGAAAATAAAATAATGCACCAAAATAATTCGTCCAATTATTTAATTCACAAAGCTCTTCCTTAAAATAGTTTAAGACAATGTAGTTCAATTGAAATGTAAAAATAAACTAGTATACATATATTAATTAATAATATATATAAACAACGTTGAAAGTTATCAATACTTAACATTGTTTATTATAATATTAATTAATAAAATATATTAAAAACTAATAATATATATAAAAAACTATTTAAGCATACATATCTTAGTTTGTAATTTTAATGGAAAAGTATTTAAATTAAAAACTATTTATTGTGAAGTTTTTAATTTAAATCTTTTTCGAAAAATAGAAAAAGATAAAATTATTTTATGTGCTTGTTATTCTTAAGTAGCACATACTTCCACCTGCATGTCATTTTCAATGAAGCTTCAAAAAGTTTACGAATATTCCTTTGTTGCTTTCACTGTATAACGCTTTCAGCGTAATAACTTAATCGATAGATGAGATAATACTAACTGCTAAAATAACCCACAAAACTCTATATTAAATGATTCAAATATGTGATATGACTACTAATATCAAAACACTTTCAATGGAATTGAATAAAAGTCTCCTGCCTAAAGTGAAAGAGGCTATATTCATCTAATTTAGATATCCACTCAATTCAGAATATGACACCTATTGAAATTTCTGTACTAGTACCTAGATGTATCATCAAAATTATACATGAACCTATCCATATTTGGATACATAATTCTAAAATACCTAATACTCTCTTCTATCTACTTGAATATTGTTTTCACTGCAAGCAATTTTCTACTTTTGAGGAATATCATTATCCATCATTAACAATTTGTGGGCACTGAAATATTCTTGTGTTAATGATATCTGTTGCACAGTTGATACTCATCAGTAGTACTATTACTTTTCTCAGCATGATCTTCAAAACTGCGTTTAGTTCCATACTCTTGAAAATATCCAGATATTTTTTTGAATGAGATTAAGAACCCATTCTTTTTGGGCTTTGGCAAATTTTCTTTGTGTTGCAGGAATCTCCTGTTAGACGTTGCATGAAGCTTCAGATAATGGGTAAAAATGTTTTCAAAGTATAACAGGGATAATTTCTTATAAGTTTGTCGACCATAACATGAAGTTTGAGAGGATATCAGGAGCGTCTTTGAGAAAATTTTGATAGAAGAGCCTTTTCAGAACTCTGCAAACCATTGGATTAAATCCTAGATGGACGAAGCATTAGAGATGTTTCAATTCAGAACATATTAAAGTTTCACAAAGATACAAATTTTAAGTAAGGAATTATACAATTTTATTTTTATTTCTTATTTTAGGAGGATGAATTTTAAGGTTAACATTCCAATGAAATTTTTATTATTGTTTATATTTCATTAAAATATAGGTAATAGTTTAAAATGCCTTCTTTATTTTTTAGTTGACAATTATAAAAAGCCAACCATATTCTCCTTTAAATTGTCTTTCATCGTGGATTTGGTTGAGATCTTTCTTATAAACCACTTTTTCTTCTTAATCAAAGAAATATTTTAAAAGTTGCCAAGAAACTTGGCAAATCTATGGCTTCCTAAAAGAAGATTCCTAAGATTTGTTTTTGGTAACCCAAGGGTGTCCCCATGACTCAGCCCAATGCCTTTACGAGATGAACTAAGGCGAGACTAGTCCCCTAGGGATGCACACAATAGTCTACAAACCACATGCATCGGGTAAGCCCGGGCCTCAGATTCAAACTCGGAACTTGTGGGGAGCAAACCCACAACCCAAGCCAACTTTGCTACCCGTGCAGGCTCAAGATTCCTAAGATATTACTAAATCTTGGTTGAAATTTGTTAACTAAGAAAAAATATTAAGTTCATATCGATAATTTGGAGAATGAATAATTTGAGTAAAAATCTATATAATATATGTATTTACAATAAGACCATAACAATGAAATTCTTTAAAGCAATTTTTCAGCTTTTAAAAAAAATTATATTCAGGTCAAATAATTCTCTTGGTTAAATTCTAGAGTGAGATATACAAGTAAAAAACCAAGGGACATGTCATAATAGATTTATCAAAAATACTATTCACAAAAATTAGTTTAGAATGGAAAACTAACAATATAGATTAAGATTACACAATGGGATTGAAATGTAAAAGGTGAAAGATGAATATTGTAATGGATTGAACTTCAACAAAATACATCACTAAAAGATAAAATAATCCACAAAACACTACATTAAATACCTAAAAAAAATACTGTGTTACATTTAACTTCAAAGGTTAGACAACAATATAATAGATCACAATCGCATCTAATATATCACTATCTAATAGAAAAAATGATCCTAATTAAATATTTAGAGAGTAATGCTCCAACTTTGACATTGTGACATTATCAAACAAAACATGAAGCAACAAATTTTCCATGTTGCAAGTACAACATATACATGTCACATTCTACACTCATGCACACATGGTTTCATGAAAAAAAATAATGACATGCATATCACCTATTATCAATGCACTAAACAAGGTGGCACAAATAGAATAATTCACTTATTATGTGACAAAGTTTTAATGACAACTCCATGAGGTATGGATCATCTTATTCTAACAACCACATATATTCATGAAAAAATATGAGATGATAAAGATCATATGGCAACACATCCCACAATCTCCAACACAAAGAATATATGCCCACAATGTTGTAGATCTGACAAGAAGACTTTGGCACACACACACACACCAAATATTAGCTGTGACGAGATCAATATATCATAAAGTACCCAAAGTACTACATGAAATAAGATGCTAGGAACACAAAGAAAATACCTAGGAATAATTCTCCTCTAATAAATTTTCTCAAAAATGTTTAGTAAATGCTCATTTGTTAAGTTTCCAAAGTACAATAAACTTTAAGACATCAACATAATTTAAAGGCTTCATTATGCTTTAGGACTTCCACACAATTCTTGGAGCTAGTGCATGATGTAGAGAAGGGGTGGATAACCTCTACACCAACTCAACTAGTCAAACATTTCAGTCTTAGCACCCAATTTGGTGGTATTCTCTCACAATATTTCTATTCCCCTAGTAGTACTTCAAACAGGGGTTTTTTCACATAACTTCCAGAGAAAACCTAACACCTAGAATTTGAACACCAATATAGACACCCTTTATGCCACTTGAAAACATATAAATTTTTAGATAGGGTTACTTTGAAATAAAGCCCTCAAATTTGGACTACTACCATTCTAATTAGGCCTAATTAGGCTTGAACAACAAGACAACAATATGGTTTTCAATATCCAAACTTCAATACTTCACTCCAAGGCTTCCAACATGTCACATGGCATTTTTTTATGCAACTTCCATCAACTGGAACAATCTCCAAGCAACTTATCTACAAAACCCTAGGTCTATCTATCTCCTAAGCCTAATACATGATGATATTAGGCTAGTGCTTCATCAAACTTACACCGAACTCCATCCATACTCCTATAAACACTAAAAACACTAAAAAAATCCTACCTACATCCATTCCACTGATTATCAAGCCTTTTCACTGGTGGAATGGGCCAAAAACCAGTTTTCTTCAATCAAACCCTTCCTTAACTAGGGTTTCTGGCTGTTTGCAACAAAATTATTCTAACTCTCTCCTAGCTTAATGAAAATGGATGAAATCAATTTAAAATTATAGAAGATTTAGTCCATCATCAATCCCAATACAATTTAGAACATTTCTAGGTCATACGAAACCGTACTATCCTGTGTAGTAGGAAGAAATCAATAGAAAACATACTATATTTTATTGCTTATCACCAATACACAACACCAAAAAAATTCATCAACCACAACAAGGAATATTTAAACATTACAAACAAGAACCAACCATTCTCCAACTACCTTTTGAATTCCAATAGTTCAACTTCCCTTTTAGACACAAAATGCAAAAAATGCTTATGCAACTTTTTGCAACTTTTGCAATACTGACAACTTTTTACAAAATTGGCCCCACATGACCCAAACCAATACAAAACATGAGATATGGTCTTAAAATACCTTATTACAAACAAAAATTATTTATCAACACAAAAAACCAACCCTTGACCCCTTTTTACATGAAGATCCAGGTGCCTTGCACAATACTCTTGAGGAAAACAAAATCTCAAGTTCCACTTGAGAGAAAATCTGCCACTATAGCACCATGCTTTTTGATGTCCCCAGTCATCTAGGTGGAATCCTCCATAGGAAGGCCTTGCCACTTGACTAAATAGTCATAATACACCTTATTCCTTATCCTTTTGGCTTCTTTGGTATCTAAAATGCATTCCAGCTTCAAGGGTTGACTTGGTGGAAAATCTATGATCCATTCTCCATCTGGATGTGTTGATTAACCTGCAATCTCACTTGCAATCACATCCCTTTTATAATGGTAAAGATCAAACATATTAAAAATAGGAGAAATGACAACATTCAAAGGTAGTTCTATTCCATAGGCATTTTCTCCAAACTTGTGGACCACTTTGCATGGCCCTATCTTCTTCATGTTGAGCTTTGAATACTATCCTCTAGGGAATCTCTTCTTTCTTAGATGAGTCATGACTAGATCCCCAACTTTGAAGTGAACTTATCTCCTTTTCTTATCGACATCATGCTTGTACTTGTCTACACTCTTTTGGAGACTTTTTTTTACCTTCTAGTGTATTTCTTGCATGCATACTACAAACTCCTCACCCTCAGCACTCCTCCTTTCCAGTCCAATCACATCTCTTATTTTAGACACCCCTCTAGGCTGTAATCCATACACAACCTCAAAAGGGTTTTTACCAACACTCCTGTTCACAAAATCATTATATGTAAACTCAGCTTGGGGTAAGATCAAATCCCATTGTGTTGAATGTTCTTTTGTCAAGCATCTAAGGAGGTTTCCAAGGATCCTATTTACTAATTCAATCTTCCCATCAGTTTGGGGATGATAGGCAGAACTAAAAGTCAAATTTGTACCTAGCTTCTTCCATAGGGTTCTCTAAAAGTGACCCACAAATTTATTGTCCCTATCTGAAACAATTTTATATGGTAATCCATGGATCTTGACCACCTCCTCGAACAAAAACCTTGCAATGTATGAGGCATCATTTGTTCTCTTACATGGTATAAAGTGTTCCATCTTACTAAACAAGTCCACCACAATAAACATTGAATCAAAACGTCTTTCGATTCTAGGCAACCCCATCACAAAATTCATGTTGATGAACTCCTAAGGTCTATTTGGGATTGTAAATGGTTGATATAGACCTGCATTAGTACTACAACCTTTGGATTTTTGAAAAACAATGCACCTTTCTACAAATTTTCTCACATCACTTTGCATCTTTGGCCAATAATAGTTCCTTCTTACCTATTCCAAAGTCTTTTCCACACCAAAGTGACCTGCAAGGCTACCACTGTGCTTCTCCTTAATCAAATTATCTCTCATAGAGCATTTGGGAATACAAATTGGAGCCCCCTTAAATAGTAGACCTTCTTGAATCAAAAAATAAGAATTCTCTTCATGAAAAGTGCCATTGAATTGACGACAAGAAGCATAGATCTCTTTGAAATCATCATCATCCTCTACATACATACCTTTCAAAGCATCAATCCCCACACTCTACAACTAGACTTCTTGGACCAACAATGTCCTTCTGCTCAATGTATTTTCCACCTTGTTTGACTGCCCCTTCTTATGCTTGGTGGTCAAGGTGAAAATTTGTAGGTACTCCACCCACTTCACATGTTTGTGGCTGAGTTTGTCTTTGTTGTTAAGGAATTGCAGAGCATGATTATCAGTAAAAACAATTAATTCTCTAGGAAGGAGGTAGTGTCTCCACTTCTTCAATGATTGCACCATAGCATACAACTCCAAATCATAAGATGAATATTTTTTCTTTGTCTCATTGAGATTCTCACTAAAGAAAGAAACATGCCTTCCCTCTTGGCTCAATATTGCCCCAATGGCATACCCACTAGCATCACATTCAATGGTGAAAACTTTGTTAAAGTCGGGCAATGCTAAGATAGGTTGCTATGCTACCCTTTTTTTCAGATATTGGAAACTATTTTCTACCTCATTCGACCATACAAACTTCTTTATTTTGTCCCCTTTGATTGTTTCAATGATTGGAGAACATATATGACTAAAATTCTTAACAAATTTTATATTAAAACTGGCTAGGTTGTGGAAACTTCTTATCTCACTTACTGATGTTGGTGTAGGCCAGCTTAGGATAGCTTCCACCTTACTAGGATCCATCTTCAAAAAGCCCTTAGAGATTACAAAGCCAAGATACACCAAGTATTCCTTCATAAATTCACATTTCTTCAAGTTTATCATCAACTTTTCTTCATTCAACCTTTTCAAAACCAAATGTAAATGCTACAAATGTTCCTCTTTAATTTTGCTAAAAACAAGAATGTCATCCAAATAGACAACCAAAAATTTACCAGTGAAGGATTTGAGGACTTCATTCATTAATCTCATAAAGGTACTTGGTGCATTTGAGAGCCCAAAAGGCATGGCAATCGATTTTATATAACCCATCATTTGTCTTGAAGGAAATTTTCCACTCATCCCCCTCTCTAATTTTGATTTGGTGGTAGACACTCTTGAGATCTATCTTAGAAAAATAGCATGCCTCTCTTAGACAAACCATCAAGTCATCCATTCTTGGTATGGGGAATCTATACCTTATGGTGATATTGTTAATGGCCCTTGAATCGGTGCACATTCTCCAATCTCCTCCCTTCTTTGGTGCTAAAATGGTGGGAACAACACATGGGCTAAGACTCTCTCTTATTAGGCCCTTATCAAGCAGCTCTTGTATTTGTTTCCTAATCTCCTCATTCTATTTTGGAGTCATTTTATATGCTGATTTGTTAGGTAGGTTTGACCCTAGTATGAAATCTATATGATGGCTCACATCTCTTATTGGTGGTAAAGAGCTAGGAAGTTCATCTACCACAATGTCCTTATACTTATTCAAAAATGCTTGGACCTCTCTAGGCACATCATCAACCTTTGCTACTTTCAATAGAGTTTTTGCTATTATTACAATGTCAAAGACTTCTCCACCCTCTTCCTTCATGGTATTCAAAAACTCCTTTTCTCCTACCAGCATTATACTAGACCCTACTTGTGTATCTAGGCCTTCATCTTGCAATGGGGTGAGAGTGAATGATATCCCATCCTTTTCTATCACATAAGTATTATTTTTTCCATCATGTCTAGCCTTCCTATCATATTGTCAGGGTCTCCCTAAAATAAAATGACAAACATCCATTGGGATGATGTCACACAAAATTTTGTCCTTGTACCCTCCTATGTCAAATTCCACCCAAGTTTGCTCATTTACTAGGACTTGTTGTCCCTTGTTCAACCAAGAGACCTTGTAAGGAGTGTCATGTGGTATCCTTTTCATTTTCAACTTTTCTACCATCTCAAGAGAAACTAAATTATTTGTGCTACCCAAATCAACTTTCCAAACCTTACCTTGAGACTTGCATGTGGTTGTAAAGAGAGATTTCCTTTGTGGAGGTTCTTTCACCATATGAACATTGATCAATGTTCTCCTTATCATCAAAGATTCACCCATTTCTGGAGAAACTTGTTGTGATGGAGAGTTTACACTCTCATGATCCTCTTCTTGCACCAATTGAGTTCTCCTTTCTCCTCCATGTGAAGTAGAGGGGTGTGTGCAAGAAGTTGAGTCCACTTTTTGGCCATTTAGTGGAAGTGTTTTCCCTGATTTTCAGAGTTCGACACATTTGACCTTAAAATTTGAAGCACTTAGAGATGGAATCTTGAAAAAAGTCACTGATCATAAAATGTAGTACTCGGAGTCTAGTTTTCAAATATGTAATTTATTTCAATACACAAATGATATAAATTGATTTTCAATTGGTGTTTCTAAAATCCACTGTTTAAAAGTCATTTTTTTACCATACCATGCACGTGTACATCATCCATATTTTGACCTAAATAACTATTATTTTCTAAATCCTTTTGGGAAAAGATTTATAACTCACTAAAGCACACTTTCCATAAATTTTTGTAATTTTTATTGAATTTTTTTATTAATTTTGTATTGGCCATATTTGGTGTTTTAAAAAATTGTTGTGTATGTCACGCATAAGATGACCTAAACTGATGATTTTTTTATTTTTTTAAAATTGAAAAGAATTGTTTGAAGTACGCTTTCATGCCATTCATTCATAAAATTTTATGTTGACAAAAAGCTATTAAAATACTAAAAAACCCTAATAATTCAAATTTATGGACCTGTTTAATCAAAAACTAAAGGAAATAAAATAAAATAATCCAATTGTAAAAAAAATAACATATTTGGAATCTACACTATCTCATCTATAATGGATTTTAATTTCCTCAAAAATTGAGCAAAAAAGTTCTTCAGACATATGTCCAAAGTCGATATATTCTTGTGGCATTGCCAAGACCTTCAACTTGTAGGTCAAACTAGGTCTAGGACTTAGGTTCGGGTCCCCAAGTCTTTTCCTGAACTGAAAAACAAAGCAAAAACCCAACCAAAAATTAAAATTTTAAAAAACGAGATCTCGTTCTAAAATGGGATCTTGTTTCATAAAAATGTAATTGTTTTATACTTGAATGAAATGGGATCCTGCTCTATAAAATGGGATCATGTTTTACAAAATGAGATCTCATTTCTTAAAAGTAAAAAAAATATTTTTTTATGAAATGGGCCATTAAAATATAGGATCCTGTTTTAAAAAGGGTCGTTAAAAAATGAGATCCCATTTTAAAACGGGCCATTAAAAAATGGGATCTTGTTTCTTAAGAATAGGATCCCATTTTAAAATGGGTCATGTTTTAGGGGGGCATTTTAAAATGGGATCTCGTTTTCTTGAGGCCGATTTCAATTTTTTTCTAAGGAAAAAACTTCCACATTTCATGGACTTGTCTTCTTGCTTTTACCCAAAGGGCTTCTTTTCTAGACATTGTCATGCTTGATGGCCAAACTTGTTGCATTTATAACACCAACCTGTGAACCCACTTGATCCTTTTCCTTGACCTCCAAATCCGCCCCTACTATTTGATCTCCTTCCTCTAAAACTGCCCCTTGATTCAAAGCTTTGTATTTGATGACTACTTGTCTCTCCTTATGGATTTTGGGACTGTCCTCTTCCTCCAAATTTTCCTCTACCTTTGAAGTTTCTTCCTCTTCCCCTACCTTGCTTCTCCTACCTTCTCTTGAACTTTTCTTTTGTCCTAATTTCCAATTGAAAGCATTCTTCCACCATTCTAGGGTTGGTAAGAATTAATCCATCTTGTAGGTTGAATCTCAACCCATTTATGTACCTTGCTACATTCTCCACCTCATCCTCCACATGACCTGCCCTTATGCTTAACTTGTGAAACTCCTCAGTATAAGCCATCACATCCATCTCCTTTTGTTTGAGGTTTTGGAGCCTTCTAAATGTTTGAATAGCATAATCACAGGGTAGAAATTGGCTCTTGATTTTAGCCACCATTCTATCCCAAGAATAAATTTTTGACTTGCCCTTCTCCATCCTCTCTTCTTGCACATAATTCCACCAAGTTAAGGCAAGGCCTTTCAATTTTTTTTTGGAAAATCTCACCCTTTTGTCTTCTGCTACCTCTTCATACTCAAAATAGTTATCAAGTCTCCCTTATCCAATCTAGTACCTCTTCACTATCCAACTTCCCTCCATACATGGGTAAATCCATCCTAACCTTAGGAGTGTCTCCTTTGAAAACATTCAATAACCTTTCCATTCTCAATTCATTAGGATCCAACTCTTCCTCTTGGAATCCTTCTTGAGGGTTTTCATTCTCACCCTCTTCCTCTTCCTCTTGTTCACTCATGTCTCTGGTGACCACACCTCTCCTTTGACTTGACTCAAGTGTAGAAAGCCTAGCTAGAATAGCTTCATGGGACTCCTTGACCTATCTTAACTCCCTGGCATGCTTTTCTTTTAACTCACTCACTTCTCTAGCAATGATGGCGTTTCCCTTTGGAGGCATCTTGTCCTTTAACTCATTTTTTTTCCTCTTCAAACTAGACCTATGCTCTAATACCAATTTTATGTAGATCATGGGTGTATAACCTCTACACCAACTCAACTAATCAAAATTTTTAGTCTTAGCACCCAGCTTGGTGGTATTCTCTCACAACCTTCTTATTCCCCTAGTAGTACTTCAAAAAAAGTTTTTTTCACATAACTTATAGATTAGACCTAACACCTAGAATTTGAACACCAATCTAGATACCCTTTATGCCACTTGAAAACATATGAAATTTTTAGATGGTGTTAATTTGAAACAAAGCCCTCAAATTTGGACTGTTACTACTCCAATTAGACCTAATTAGGCTTGAACAATAAGGCAACAATATGGTTTTCAATCTCCAAACTTCAATAATTCACTCCAAGGCTTCCAACATGTCACATGGGGTATGTATATGAAACTTCCATCAACTAGAACAATCTCCAGGTGACTTATCTACAAAAACCTAGGTCTATCTATCTCCTAGGCCTAATACATGATGATATTAGGCTAGGGCTTCATCAAACTTACACCAAATTCCATCCCCTACTCCTGCAAACACTAAAAACACTAAAAAAATCCTACCTACATCCACTCCACTTATTATTAGGCCTTTTCACTAGTGGAATGGGCCAAAAACCATTTTTCTTCAATCAAACCCTCCTTAACTAGGGTTTATGGCTGTTTGCAGCAAAATTGCTCTAACTCTCTTCTAACTTAATGAAAATGGATGAAATCAATTTCAAATGATAGAAGATTCAATCCATCATCAATCTCAATACAATTTAGAACTTTTACAGGCCATGCGA
Source organism: Sequoiadendron giganteum (assembly GCA_007115665.2). Taxonomy (NCBI): domain Eukaryota; kingdom Viridiplantae; phylum Streptophyta; class Pinopsida; order Cupressales; family Cupressaceae; genus Sequoiadendron; species Sequoiadendron giganteum. The sequence continues at coordinate 215,939,583 of CM021101.1, forward strand.
AATTGTACTATCTTGTGTAGCAGCAATAAATCAATGGAAAACACAGAAAACATAGTATATTTTATTGCTTATCACCAAAACTCAACACCAAAATTTTTCCTCAACCACAACAAGGAATATTTAAATAAAAACAAGAACCAAACATTCTCCACCTTCCTTTTGAATTCCAATGGTTCAACTTCCCTTTTAGACACAAAATGAAAAAATTGCTTATGTAACTTTTTGCAACTTTTGCAATATTGACAACCTTTTACAAAACTGGCCCCACATGACCCAAATTGACACAAAACATGAGATATGGTCTTAAAAAACCTTATCAACACAAAAACCCAACACTTGAACCCTTTTTACATGAATACACAAGTGCCCTACACCAGTGCACTTGCACAATATTCTTCCAATTGTACTTTTATTGTAGCTAGAAATTCCCTAGAACAAGCTTCCCAAACAAAAACAATAGACTTTTCTAAGGGTTTTCTAATATTAAAATTATTTCTTTAACATTTATGAAGATAAAGATAATTAAACAAGTCCCAACACCAAATTTTTATAACTCATAAATTTCTCAAAGAACCACCTAAATTATAGGGTAGGACAAGGTGAGCATTCACACACACTTAAATAAAAATCTAAACCCACATATATTTTTTTCTCACACATGGGACAAGAATAATGAATGAACTAGGGATATGGAATTTACAAGGTATATAATATTTTTACCAATCATTACATCATTTTGGTTACAACAATTTTTTATAGTATAACTTACATTTAAACTAGTTTAATGTACATTATTCAAGTCTATCAATCTAGGTCTTCGAATCATGTTTTATCAGATAGATAAACATGAGAAAAATGATAAAATGACATATTTATTTTGTTAGGACTGAACATAGGAATCTTCCCACTTATGTAGGTAGGATGCATTTTTTGTAAAATGAGTTTAAAGTAATAATTATAATTTCACAAATGAGGAATCCAATATCCCATTTATACATTTTCTTCACAAGCGACAACATAGGATAAATTCACAAACATGATTATTTTCATAGAACAATGGTTGATTTCCACTTTAATTTCCTAATAGTATGTTCACCAAAAAGAGGCCACTTCCCAAACATAGAAGGATCAAAATCCAATACAAAATTGATACAATATACATAATTACAATATCATTAAGCCTTTTCAAAGGTGCTCCAATACAACATGATTATAAAATATAATGGTCAGAAGGTAAAACAATAAGAAGAAAGAAAGGATATGTGAGAAATTCCATAATGTTAGCATGTTCCATGATCAATCCAAATGGTGATGAACACCACCCAACCATGTGGGACCCAAATGCCCACCCATTTGAACTAATAAATATTCTTCATGGTTGCAAATAAAAATAACACACAAAGTTGGGCTCACACACAACATAACAACATGGCTTTCTCAACACAAAATTGGATACAATCAACCCAATAAAAAATAGAGGATGGTATTTAAGGTATGGATTAGTTTCCCCTTGTTTTTCCATAACCAAGCTAAGAAGAGTAGATTGCATAGGTTCCATAATGATAATATGCATGTGTATGTTTCTCATTATGCATAAAAATTATTAAATTCTTCTATGCTTATAAGATAATTCTTGATTAATTACACCCATGTGAGGTAATTATTCAATATTTACACCATTCATTATCTTTCATAAATATAGTAAGCTAAATTAGGTTTAAGATTCAATATTCTTTAATTAATTTACATTGTTTTTTATAAGGAAAATCAAGTTTTGAAGGGATCCCAAAACCCTTTACAATGAGAGAAGGCTACAAAAGATAAATAAACTACCACCACACAACCCCAAAAAGAAAATAAAAAGCTATTACAAGATGAACCTAGACACACAAACAGTTAAAATAGTAGAAAAACATCAGCAAAACATCCAAACCAATATAAACTAAAGAAAATGATCAAAAGCCTTGGCCGCCTCCAAATTACTAGAGATAACATTATCATGCATCTCCACCACTTCTTCACACTCCTAGAATGGAATAGCAACCCTATTTTTGGTCTTTCTTCTAGTTCAAACACACAGTCCATCATCCATGCTCTTCTCCATCCAATTATTGCAATTAACATCAACAATCACCTCCTCATTCTCATTGAGTTCCAACTATTTATGAGTCCACCTAAGGTCTTTTTCATTAAGCAAAGTAAGCCCCTGAGCACTAGAATTGAGAGAATAATTCATAATTTGCACAACAAAATGAAAATAATTACACATTTTATTGAATTTATCCTCCAAGGACACCAACCTATCCTCATGATCCCTACCCATTTTCTCAGCATCCACCACCACCTTGTCAAGAAAAAACATTCATAGTTTTAAACTTTCTCTTCACCATCCAGTCCTTGTTACAATTAACTAGAGACACACTAATACTCTACAACTCATTCAACTTGGCATTAAGATCCTTGATCTCTGAGAAAAACCATTTGAACAATGAAAGGAGGTTATTCATTCCATCCTTCACCAATCTATAAACAACATCCAAATTTTTATTTTCCTAATTTAGAGGCTCAACAAAAAGAAATAGAAACATTCTCAAGTTGACACTTTGAATCCAAACCTTCACCCTTCAAGTCTCCACTAGTAAGAGATTCCTCAAAGTCAACCACTTCAACATCCACATGCTTCTTCTTAGAGTTCATTGCCGAGTTTGCTAGCAATTCCAACAAACCCTTCTTATACTCGACTTGATTGAAACCCTTACAATCAAGAGTCTCCAACCCAATTTGAATAGGGTAAAAATCCCCATAAATCTTAATGCCATCACCCACAATACTTTTTTCTTTCACATGAACCCCCTTATCAACCTTATTGCTCACTTGTCTCCCCTTAACGATATGAACAGGGGAATCGCCAGAGTCTTTCACACAATCCTCCACTAGAATTTTTCCTTTCCCACATTCCCAATTCATATCCTTTTGACCAAATTTCTTCCCATTAGTACTCTTCTTAGAAGCAGATGACACAACTTCCTTCATGTCAATATCAGTCTCATAGCCATTTGACCAAGAACATGTGAAGCCTCAGGATTGATACCCTACAGAATATTTTTACCACCATCTTTATCCGATGACTCCAAATTTTCATAGCCATCCTCCTCATAATCCCCATCCCACTCCTCAATAGAGTCCCCCGTATCATAACTTGAAGTAGGCCCATTACCTTTTTGACCACTAGAAATCTTAGAAATTTTAGGAATAAATTTCATTTTGACATAGTCAATGATAAGGAGCATGAGCCCCTCAAGGAGAATAGCCTTGTTGGGATTTATTCTATTATCTCCTATACTAGTTTCTATAGAGAGGAGAAAATAGTAAGGAAAAGACACCAAACTATTGTGCCTAAAGTGATTCAACAACATAAAATGGTACCCATAGATTATAGAATACTTGCCATCGAGAGTAAAATACTTCATAATTGTCAACACAACATCCCTCCCAAGTGGCTTGATAGAGAAACAGTCATACCCTCCATTTCCCACATCCCTATGCTTGTCTCATTCCTTGCCCTTGAATAAATTAGCTAGATAACACTTGGAAGCCCCACAACCTCTATAAAATTTCTTACCCTTAGTAGGTAATCTCATGATCTCAATAGCTAACCCCTCAATAATATTCATCTCCACCCCATGATAGGACAACATCGATTATTCTATTCCTTAATGAAACATTAGTGGCCTTGGAATAAAACCCATGAAGTTTAAGAAGATAATGGAGAATACCCCCCTTCTCTAGATACTCCCACACAACTGCATTACCACTAAAATCCTCATAGGAAAGAGGCTCTTATCTACAATGGTCTCCCACATGGAAACCTGAGAAACCCTTACTGCAACCTCCTCCTTAGTCTGATGAGAAAAAAGAACAAAAGGAATAATCCAGAAACAAGGCAATAAGGCCCCCATAATCCATGTAAAATTTACAACACAAGGACACCCAACTATAATTACCACATCCATCAGGTCATTTCCATAGGATATGCAATTATTAATAGGATGAGGTCTGAACTCTATACTACTAATACATATAGAGAGGAGATAAATCCAAAATAATAAACCATTATCTCCCAAGGTTACCACCATCGTGACAAGAAATTTGATCATGATAAATAATACTTTGAAGATTAATGAGGATGACATCATAAGAATGCCAACATTTATGAGATAAGACTCCCATGTTCACAAAACCATCAGCCAAGGTATTTCCCTCATGAAAAACATGTGAAATTTTGTAATCATCAAAGGAACTTAGAAGTGAAAGAGAATCCTCAATGATATCCACTATGGTCCACGACATGGGATTCAATTTCATTAAACAGTTGATAATATTAAGGGAATCCCCTTCCAACCACACTTTTCCCACCCTAGCCTCTTTAGTAAGAAGGAGGCTATGATAGGTTGTTGAAGCCTCTACAAAGTGGTTTATCTAGGTTCCCAAAGGGATTTAATTTGCATTGTTGAATTTTATGCAAGGGACATATTTTTTACTTGCCCTAAAACATTCCCGATAATTTACATGAATTATCCCTTCCAATTCCTCATATTGGTATCCCCTAATCATAAACAATCCAAGTGTCAATATTCTAGAACAATATCTAAAGTGTGGTAAGGTTTGGGTTCCCATTCAACAATGCTTTTTGATGCAAGAAAATTTTATTTCTAATAGATAAGTTATGATTACATAAAATAATAATTTTTAGAAGTTCAAAATTTCAAAATAAATAAATTAAATTTTCTAAACATACCCAATTTTAGCTATGGATAGATCTTCAAGCTATCATCATAAATTTTCTCAAAATTTTGAAAAAATATATTAAAATTTAAAAAATTCCTTTATTTCCCAAACTACCTAAAATCACACTTTTATAATCACATATAAATTTTGATAATTTTTTTTAAAGTTTTGGGGTTAGAAATTCATGTTTTCAAATTAAATTCTTAACTTAAAAAAATCTACTTATTTTGATCAATATGTCTAATCCTATGAAAGTGAAGCATAGCCTAATCAATTCCATTACAAAAAGGTACTTAATTCTTAATAAATTTCTATATTTACTAGAAAAATGAATTACCAATACTTTTAATGGATCCCAAGATAAGAAAGGAGTTTAGCCACTCACAAGCAATTCATACCATAATCCAATATTTTAAAATTAAACCAATCCAAGGTATATTTTTAAGAAACAATAGTCTTTCCTTTTCCTTAAAATTTTCCAAACACATGATGCATAAAGAAAAATAACAATATTTTTTAATATAATAACAATCCTTTTCAATATAGGCCAAAAACGTAGAAATCAAATATCCCTTAACCTTTTTTTATTTCACATTGCAACATTTCACTTTGAGCTAGTATGTAATAAGACATATTTTAAACTTTTAATTTAAATATCTTCCCCAATTTACTAATAAAATAAAATAATTATTTTTCAAAGAAAATGTAATATTTATGAAATTATTTAATATGCAAAATTTAAATATTTTTCAATTTAGAGTGGAATATTATCAAAATTAGTTTACTTACTTATCAAAATATTTTCTCATTTTAATTATTCTAATATAAAAATTAGATTTTAAAAAGACTATTTAATCATTTGTACATACCAAGAGAATACATAAAAGACAATAAATAGTTACCTATGCAAGATTCATTTATAGTTCTTATACCAATGAAATCCTAAATAGAGATTAATTTTGATATTGGTTTCATTAGTTTCAAAATCACATTTTTTATTACTCTATATTGAGTGGGATGGATTTATAGAATCAATTAAGCCATACACACTATCTCCAATTAACTAATTTAATGGGATATTACTTGTACCTACATACTTCAATAAAAAATTATGTACATATACCTAATACCTAACCATAGATGAAGTGAATGTTATAATCACCCAATATTATAAGATTCGCATTTAATCTTTTGAAGAGACACAATTACAAGTACTAATTAAACTCAACTAGAATATAAATTTTAATGACAAGAGTGAACATAAAACATAAACATAGATTTAAATTTAGAATAATACATATGTATGTATATCTATAAATCTAAACATACAAATTGAGTATCTAAATATTAGTGTGTTAGTATCCACACATAATAATCAATCAATATGAAAATAACATAATAGTATCATATAAATCCTATATACCCAATAAAATGAAAAGATAGAACCGAATTATTTTATGCTTACATCCTCCTCCATTAGAGAGGATTTATTTTTGGAAGCTTCCAACAAGATGAGGACAACTATCGACCACCACATAGCCTCCTCACAAAAAATACAACTTTACAAAGTTGAGTTCCACTATACCTTTACTAGGTACATGTATTAATTTAGAATATATCCCTTTTATCTAACAAGATAATCTTTACAAGACTTAACTTCACTTAATATAATAAACATCTAAAAACCTAGAAAAATGACCTATTGTCATCTTAGACATAGTGACATCTTGTCCACTAGCTAATGTTACACCATGTGGATAGTCCCTCATAATATTTTCTACCACACCATACTAAAAACAATATCTCCTTAGATGAGATTGTGTGGGTTAAGGCCTACTAAACTATCAATAAATTGAGAATCTAAAACTATCCTAACTTCCACCAACATACGACTAGGGTAATGAAACAACCATACTCTAGGAGTGCTCTTGTCATTCTCTATGTTGATCTCTACCTAGACTAGACATGGGTCCTTGACTAGATTATAGTTTAGTTTTCAAGGGAGAAATGGATGATGTTCAAGAACTAATCTTATGTGTGGCATGATATTTTTAATCCTAGAATCTAGTTGACCTACCATAAATTATCTAAGACCCCTTGGCAAGATTTACCTTCTACATAAAACTTATAAAGTCTCAAGTAAAGAAAGATGAACAACACATATAATGCAATAATTCAACCCTCCCACAAGCCTATAAACTAGAACATTCTCATCATCAATAGAACTAAAACAATCATTCAAATTAAAAAATATATTATCAAATTGAGAAATAACTTCACAAGTTGTTGAAAATCATGGAACTCATTTGCATAGTGTTACATAAAGTTTTTTGATATATCTAGAACACTTTAAGCCTCTCGAGGAAATTTTCCCACATGATTGTGGAGATATTTGAATGATGCTTTGACTCATCTTACATAACCAAGTAAAATTAGGACCACACAACTATATAATGGAATAATGATCCTTTGTGTCACTCTAAAATTGTCAAATTGCAAAAATAGTTAAGATCCAAAATCTATGACTCTACCTCTATTCCTTTAGTAGAAGCATCAAATTTTGGTGGATGCAAATGAAATAGATCCTTTAATATGGCCTAGTACCCGAAAATATTCACCAAAATCCTACCTAGCCTCCTAAAATAACTACACAACCACTCTCAACTATTGACCTTAATCAACCATTCATGATTAGGGAAGAATTTGAGAGCATTCTCTATCGATGAATTGATTTCCTCCCCTTAATGGTAAGGATAGAATTACCTACTAGATTATCCTCCTACCTAGGGGAAAGTGTATCTAGTAACTCCTATAATAACTCTGCTTTCTACAAAAGTCCAACTTCTTCATCAATTTGTTCTTTCCTATATAAATTATAACTTTGATTAGGTTTGTTAGAATCACCCTAGAAAATGTGGCAACTCCTAGGAGGCGTTGACCCTCACAAGTGGACTACACAAGTTAGTGTAAATATGTTTGCACATAAAATAATAAGTACAATCATAACCAAATACATCATGCAAACAAAAGAATGAACAAAAAATAACATATAGCTCCCAATTCTATAACATGTGCCCCAACATTGAAATCACAGTATTCATGAATAAAGAATAGACCAAAATTGTATGTGTCGTAAGTGGAACACTTGCATATCATATTGCAAACTCACATGTACATAGTGTCATGACAAAAAATACTAGGACATGGGACAACCTATTAGCACCTAGAAATTTCCTTCATTTCTAGTGCTTATTAACCTTTCAGTTGGTGACAAAACCTTGATTTTAGGCCCCAAGCCACCACTAGGCTTGAGACTTCCAACATTAAAATTTTCCAATCCATAAATCATCATGAAAATATGGTTGGTATAATTTTTTTATAAATCATAAGGATCATGCATGCTTAGTTTCATGGCTCCTATGTGAGTTTTGAGAAGATATTATTTATTTTTTTCCTTTTCCAACTTGTTTATTATTCATGTGAGGATGAAGGCTCCCTTTTATCCTTTATTCCAAGGGCGTAACTTATAACCAACACATGTTCTAAAGGGGAGACCAAAGTAAAAGGTGTGATGGCTTGTGGCTGTAAGCTAGGTAGTTTTGATTATGGTTTCAAAATTAAATCATTTCATTCATGTGCTTATCCTTTGAAAGCCTATTTTGTGATTGTTTGTTGATGTAAATACTTTGTTATAATGTCCAAAAATGGTGCCCACAACCATTTCCCACACCCAGATAAAAATTTCAACATGGATTCACATGGTTTTTAGCTGTCAGTATGATTAAAAGTGACCTACAACTTCTTGAGCACCATTCTTGGAGCTATTTTCTTTCATTTTAACCTACAATATTCTTTAGAATAGATGAAATGAGGAGAATTCATGAAAAAACATTTTGACCATCACTTTAGGATCTTCTATAGGCCAAAACTAGAGATTTTTACCTTCCAAAACTTTTGTTGAGCATTTCTTATGCCTTGGGAGCAAAATAAAAGTTGTTTTTCAACCATTTTTGGAGTATTGGCAAGCCAAAAAATGACCTACAACCTTTTTCAATTCCATTCCAGTCATGATAATGTTCACACAATTTTAAAACATTCATGAATGGTTTCCTATTAAATGTGTGTTTATTGCATATTTGTGCAGATAGAGGAGTGGCTACAACCTAACTGTTTCTCAAAATACCTAGATAGTTGTAGAGGGTTTAAAGTGTTTTGGGTGGTAAAATGATCTATCAAATGCATTTTTCTCACTACCGATTAAGTGGATATTTACCTGGGGTTAATATTTTTCACTTGCAAAGTGAGATACAAATGGTAAATGTGTTTTTAGAAGTTATTTTCAACTACAAAGTCAAAGGTGTATTATTGTGTCAAGTGTCACTTGGGGGTCTATTCTAGGTTTTCTTCATTATTAATATGAAAATCTTTATTTCATTTGAAAGGGTTCTGATTCTAGTGGTTTTGTAAGAAGAGAAGAGGCTTTGTACAAGAAGGGATTGTGGTCTAGGTTAGGTGAAGGTCTGTAGCTATATGTTATCAGTTCACAATGCTTCTATGTTTTGTAATGACCTTAATTGAATATCATATTATTTTGTAACTGTCTCCAAATCTAAAATGTAATATTCTTTGATATAAATAATCAAGGATTATTGTTGTTTTCCTGCATATTTGTTGTTATGAATTATTTTTGTAATTTCCTTCTATTCAAGGAATAGAGTAAATTATTTTTGTGAGAATAATAGGAATTTTATAGTTCTAGGTGGATATTAAGTATGGTTACATTGCAAAATTTAGAGATATTATTATTATAAGGTGATAATATAAGAGAAGAGCATCAAAACATGTTTAATATTGTAGTATAAGATTCAAGATATATGACTTTGTAGCCCATACTCAAGCACCGATCAACTTTGTATAGTGTTTGCTTCCAAAATGGTTGCATAATCTATAAATATTAATAAATCTTTTCTTCCAAATTTAACTTATTAGGTTTTCTATGTCTTCATGGGTGTTAAACAATATAGGGGAAATGTTTGGGAATCATTAATTTATCACTCCTTTATGTGTTTGAGAAGAAGACATATTTGTATAATTATTAGTTCTCAATATTATTCAAAGTGCAAGGGATCATACTTGAATTTGATGAAGTGTAAAAAATCCTTTATTCATACATATGAGACTATACCATTCATCCACATTATAAGGGTTTATAGCTATGTTTATACGAGGGATTTATTTTTCCATATGGCCTATAAAAGGACTACCCTCTTGAGTCTTGTGAAGCTTGAAGTGTAGAAGGTTGGGTCAAGCTATGTTCATTGTCTTTTCTAGTCCTCTACTTGATTATAGTAAAATCTTTATCTTAATCCTTGTTTCCCTATCTTAGCAATTGTATTTTCTCTTAGAATCAAGGCTTGTAGGAAAAAAACCAACAAAATGGTGAATCTATTGGGAAGATAAGGTTATATCCATCTGTAAGGACTCAATGATTTTGTTGATTGAAAGATTTATTTCAGATGATTTGAAGACCTTCACAATTGAAGAAATAAATTGTTGCATCATACTTTAAAAAATTATGAGATATTGTACTCTGCTAGTGAAAAGAGCTCAAAAATACATGACTTATCAAGGAGCTTCCAACTTCATAAAGATTTTATCCTCTTTGGAGAGGTGGAAACTCTGTTAGTGAACCTATTGAATTTTTGATGGTTGTACAAGTGTGTTGCATAGATCTACAAAGTTATCCAGTAAGAGAAGATAGGCTAGTTAAGACTGCAAAGCACTTTCCAAGTATTTTATCTTTTTCCACCTACAAGAAAGAGTATTATTATATATGAAGGTCATTTGTGAAGATAATCTATGAAGTAGTGATTGATTCTCATGTTAGTTGAAAAATTACTTTGAAAGAGAGGGAATCAAAACAAATTGAATGTCTCTATGTAAATACATCTACATTTTTCAAAAAGATAGAGGCATAATGTTGCACATTGGTGTACTAGTTTTTGTGGTCTTTTTAAATCTATAAATTGCATGCAATCAAAGAAGGGTATGAATATTTCATGTGTTGTTTGTTAAAGAGAAATTATTTGATATTGGAGAGATAAGGGTTGTATTGGAAATAACTAGACCTTGTTATAGTTGAACAACAAGTTGTGAAATGGATATGAGGGTGATAGACTTTCATTGAAAACATGCCAAAATATTTATTGTCACCATAGTTTCCGCTTTGCATTTCCAATTGTAATGATGCAAGGTTTGCAACAATAGTCATATCTTTAGAGAAATCCATTCTCTTCTGAAAGGTATAGAGCATTAAATTTAAGTGGCATCCATTGTTTCCCAAACCCTATTCCTAATATAGTTAGGTAACATTTTCCAAAGTACAATGAACAAAATTCTGAAATAGCAAGAAAACATATCAAAGAATTTATGGATTTAATGGGAGATTATGAGGTAAATGCAGAGTATGTTGTCATGAAATTATTTTTTTAGTCTCCAAAGGGAGATGACAGAGATTGGTTTTCATATTTTCCATCCTATTTCATTTCATCTTGGTAAGAATTCATATCAGCATTTATTGAATAGTTTGGTGAAAGAGTTAATGTAAGTTCAGTAATCCGCAAACTCATGGACATTCAAAAAGAGGTGGAGGAATTAGTTCCAACCTTCAATATGAGATTTTCAAAGTTAATTAAGGATATTTGAGGAAGTATAAGACCGAATGATTCTATATGTTTGGTTGTTTACCTTGGTGCACTTGATAGAAAAATGAGTTATATGTCAAGACATAAGGAGCCTACAACACTTCATCAATCTTATCCAATAGCTATGGACATTGAAAATAATCTTAAATATTCAATGTCAAAGGGATACATGGCTGCAAGTGTTTATTATCCTAACATACCTCGTACAAATGAAGTGTATGGATCAAATAATATAAATGATTATCAATGTAATAATAACTCTACTAGTACAATTAGTTCATTATTGTATCATGCAACTAATAATGGATTCCAAACAAGTTGTGAGAAGAATTTGAGGAGTGTTGATCCTATGTTGCCTGTTGAAACATTATTTAGCATGAAACGATATAATAAATAATTGCCATATGACTTGTTTGCAAGGTTTCTAGATACTTTTTTAGCAATCCTAGAATATTGCAGACCCAATGATTCGGTATGCATGGATTTATTTGAGAATCTTTTGAGCTAGGTTTGAGTACCTTGCCACAAAGATTGAAGCCTCATAGTATTAACTAGATATATGATTGTATAGCGATTGTTGGAAGAGTCAAAGGTGATTATGCAATAAGTGTGATATCATAAAATGTTGATAATATTTGTCCCATTCCTAAGTGTGAGAAAGATATGGACATGATGCATGTGGATAAAGGGAGTATATCAGAAAATGAAGATGCATCTTGCATAAATGAAGATAATGTTTGTGATTTTCTTACAAGAAAAGTATGTGAAAATTAATATAGTAAATATAATAATCAAAGTAAATGGTATTATGACACAATAGATATACATGAAGTTGTACCTTGTGATATATTTATTAAAGAATAAGTAAAAGAAATGCATGAAGCTATGCCTTTTCATGTTTCAATTAGTGAAAATAGTGCAAGTGTTGCAAATATCCAATTGTAAATCAATGGTCATGATATTGAAAGTGAAATTTTAAGCATTCATTTTGAATATTTTGAGCATGGTTTATGTAATGATAAACTTTCTTATGACGAAGATCATGATGATAGTGAGCTTGACTATCTTTTGTGGATTATGAATGCTTCTATAAGGATGATCTGAAGGTGTTTTCTTCATATAAAGGATACAATAATATGGTTGTTGATAAAGTCACATGTTGACAAGTGAATGGAAAATCTTCATATGATAAGTATGTGGAATTTGGTTCTTTTTTGCTATCAATATACCAGAAGAAGTCTATAAATGATGATGATTTTGAAGATTAAAATTTAAGTATTAAATTTCTAGATCCTAAGCACTGTGTTACAAAGGATGAATATCTTGATGATGATGAGTATGGTATCTATGAACCTGATCATCTTTTTGTTGGTCATGATTACTTATGTGAAGTTGAAATGGAGGTATTTACTTCATATAAATAAGACATTAATATGCATGTTGTTCAGGACATGTGTTCAATCTTAAATGAACAAGTAGTATGTTATGATGCACTACAAGGATATGGGTTAGAATGGTTGGTGGGTGATGATGTAAATAGAGTTGAAATTTTCTCTATTCATCACTTAATTGACCTTGCTAGTTCCAAAAAATCTTGATGTTGAATATGAGTCTAGTCTCCATGAAGGAAAGTTAGAGGGTAATGTTGTTTTTGGTATGAATTCCAATGCAGAGCATGTGATGAATGTCGGAGTTGAGAAGATACAACACCACAGAAGCCCAAAAGATCTTTGCAAGCAAATAACCTGTTACAAGGAGAAACAAAGAGAAGCAACAAAGGAAATGCTCAAGAATGTGGAGCAATGTATTCACTTGAAAATGTAAAATGAATTAAAAATACAAAAGATAGTTTTCAACTACATATAGATGAAAACCCTAAAAAGGAAAACACTAGGCTTGCAAAATAATAATTAATAAAGTAATTAATTATTATGCACCTAATGTTAGCTTAAGTGAAAAGAGGTAAAAGGGAACTTTACGTAATTAAACAAATATTGTTTAATTAATAAAGTAAATACCCAATTACTCTAACACCCCCCCTTAAGATAGACATAGGGAGAAGCTAAAACCTAGAAGAAGCTACTGAAAGCAAAAGCAATGGGTCTCGAAAACAAGGCCAGATTAGGTACCCATGTACAAAATCAATGCAAACTAAATGAAATGGGGTAAAGGAGAAAACCCAATGGGAACAAAACTCCTCCCCAAAATAGAATGCAAGGAAGAAATTCAATGCACTAATGAAAGAAGGATAGGAGGTGGATAACATAATACCCCCCATAGATAGCTTCTATCATATAAGTACATGTACAATGATCTGCATAGGAGATATAGAAAGAGAGAAGAAGGCCCCCCCATAATGAAGAAACTCTTGTCACAATGGTAGATGCCTGATGTAGAATCCAAAAGGAGATCCTGAAGCGGAAAATGATATTCCTCCCCTTGGGAAGAAACGGATCCATGGACCTGTACCGAAGAAACCCTGTGAAGAAGGAAGAACCAATCTGTCTCAAGATGTGTGCCATGATAGGATGCTGAAGAGTCTCACTGTCTGAATGGAAACAAATAATGTCAAATCCAATTTGATGTGGAGAATATTGAATTGCAACCTCTGAATGCACAGATAATGGTGGGCGAACAGTGATAATCTGACTGTCAAGGTAGAGGAGATGAATCTCCTCAAAGTAATCCTCCAAATCTGCAATATAGGACTCAACAAACAAGAAAGATATGTCTGCAACATAAGAGTCCAAAGTAGCTATGTTTGGAAGATGTATGATTCCCTGCTGTACTAAATCAAGAACAACAAGAGATGTTGATGAAGTCTCAGTCTGAAGAGTAGGAACTGTGAGACAAACCTCTGATCCATCGGAATATGTAAGGGTGTCTAAATACTCAAGCTCCTCTAAAGTATCATGATCAAATGGTGTATTCTCTCTCCAAGCAATGGGTATGAGACAATCTAAAGCAGGATCCTCTGGGAATCGAGATAGAATAGGGTCTCCATAGATCTCCCAAAGACGTGTCCAAAGTGGGTGAGGACAATCAATGTCCGATATAGCCAAGACAGTGTCATGATCAACACTAGATAATATAACTCCTGCAATGTGATTTCTAATAATATCCCATGCTAATCTGCCCTCTGAAGTTGTTGGTTTAGGTATGAGATCATACAAATAAGGCAAAATATTAAGCCACCTACAATGTGTAAGTATACCCTTTGCCCATGACTCATAATTACCCCATTCCAGAAGAACCACTGAAGGGTGAGTAGAGAAACCCATGATAACTCTTCAAATAAAAAAATAAACTGAGAAATCTGACCTTACAGCATTTAGATCAAATTGATATAACCCATCCCATGCAAACAAAACTCATGTAGGAGCCAGAATGACCAAGTAATTGAGCAAAGTGTAAAAACACACAAAGTTGAATAAAAAATACCTAGTAAATGAACTAGTAAATTAGACTGTAAATCTGGAAAGAGCACTATAACACCTTTCCAATGCCTATTCGTTTGCGCAAAACGGAGTTCGGACGCAAAAGATACGCCCCTTGGAGTGAAAAAACTAAGTTCTAACTTTGACTGGCAAAAAACACAACAAAACTGCAAAATTAGGAAAAATTACCAATACAAATGGAACAGTGCCGGAACCAGCTTTCCGACGATATCTCGTTTGTAAGAAACCGAGAAATATTTCCCATTCTACGCCCGATTTAGCGCAAGCTGCTCCAATGTGCAAAAAAAATTGTTTGTAGCCCTCAAGGGCTAAAGTCTTCGGCCCCTGGTCACGTGGATGACTAGGGGGCTGGCGGCTAGGTAGAGCCCGCGGTCACCCATGTGACTGGGCAGTGGGGGTTTAGAGCCCATGGGGGCTGGAGGAGCCGACTCGGGTCGACAAGCTCATGTCGGCGGGCTCGGAGGCGACCGAGCTGGGCAGGTTCGGTGGAGTCGGTGGAATGAGCTGGGCAGTGTCGGTGGTGTCGGGGGGCTCGAGCTCAGTGGAGCACGCGGGAGCAACTAGTGGATAGAGGAGCCAGGTGGAGCACGGGGCGGACGCAGTCAAGCCGGTGGGCGGAGCGCGGGCTGCAAACCGAAGTGGCGAGCGGAGCGCTGGCTGAGGCCGCCGGTGGCAGTGGCTGAGCAGTGGCTGTCGGGCGGCGGAAATAATTTTAACGGGCCGTGCAAATTAAAACCAAAAAACCTTTGGTTTTTTTTAATTTTTTTGCGTTTTTTTTGCTCCGTATGACCTTAGGGCACAAAAAAATTTTGCCTTCCAAATTGACTGTAACTAAAATCGATGATTTGACAGTCGATTTAGGGCTTTTTGGGCACTACGAATCCAATGGCACTATCCATTTGAGCCCAAAGTGAACCCAAAAAATGGAGTATGCTGAATCCACCCAAAAAAAACTTAGAACCCTAGATTTGCTTCCAATGCAAAATCTCGAAACAAGAACAAGCTGCTGCAAATTTGAAGCTCTGATACCATGTTGGAGTTGAGAAGATACAACACCATAGAAGCCCAAAAGATCTTTGCAAGCAAATAACCTGTTACAAGGAGAAACAAAGAGAAGCAACAAAGGAAATGCTCAAGAATGTGGAGCAATGTATTCACCTGAAAATGTAAAATGAATTAAAAATACAAAAGATAATTTTCAACTACATATAGATGAAAACCCTAAAAAGAAAAACCCTAGGCTTGCACAATAATAATTAATAAAGTAATTAATTATTATGCACCTAATGTTAGCTTAAGTGAAAAGAGGTAAAAGGGAATTTTACGTAATTAAACAAATATTGTTTAATTAATAAAGTAAATACCCAATTACTCTAACACCCCCCCTTAAGATAGACATAGGGAGAAGCTAAAACCTAGAAGAAGCTACTGAAAGCAAAAGCAATGGGTCTCGGAAACAAGGCCAGATTAGGTACCCATGTACAAAATCAATGCAAACTAAATGAAATGGGGTAAAGGAGAAAACCCAATGGGAACAAAACTCCTCCCAAAAATAGAATGCAAGGAAGAAATTCAATGCACTAATGAAAGAAGGATAGGAGGTGGATAACATAATACCCCCCATAGATAGCTTCTATCATATAAGTACATGTACAATGATCTGCATAGGAGATATAGAAAGAGAGAAGAAGGCCCCCCCACAATGAAGAAACTCTTGTCACAATGGTAGATGCCTGATGTAGAATCCAAAAGGAGATCCTGAAGCGGAAAATGATATTCCTCCCCTTGGGAAGAAACCGATCCATGGACCTGTACCGAAGAAACCCTGTGAAGAAGGAAGAACCAATCTGTCTCAAGATGTGTGCCATGATAGGATGCTGAAGAGTCTCACTGTCTGAATGGAAACAAATAATGTCAAATCCAATTTGATGTGGAGAATACTGAATTGCAACCTCTGAATGCACAGATAATGGTGGGCGAACAGTGATAATCTGACTGTCAAGGTAGAGGAGATGAATCTCCTCAAAGTAATCCTCCAAATCTGTAATATAGGACTCAACAAACAAGAAAGATATGTCTGCAACATAAGAGTCCAAAGTAGCTATGTTTGGAAGATGTATGATTCCCTGCTGTACTAAATCAAGAACAACAAGAGATGTTGATGAAGTCTCAGTCTGAAGAGTAGGAACTGTGAGACAAACCTCTGATCCATCGGAATATGTAAGGGTGTCTAAATACTCAAGCTCCTCTAAAGTATCATGATCAAATGGTGTATTCTCTCTCCAAGCAATGGGTATGAGACAATCTGAAGCAGGATCCTCTGGGAATCGAGATAGAATAGGGTCTCCATAGATCTCCCAAAGACGTGTCCAAAGTGGGTGAGGACAATCAATGTCCGATATAGCCAAGACAGTGTCATGATCAACACTAGATAATATAACTCCTGCAATGTGATTTCTAATAATATCCCATGCTAATCTGCCCTCTGAAGTTGTTGGTTTAGGTATGAGATCATACAAATAAGGCAAAATATTAAGCCACCTACAATGTGTAAGTATACCCTTTGCCCATGACTCATAATTACCCCATTCCAGAAGAACAACTGAAGGGTGAGTAGAGAAACCCATGATAACTCTTCAAATAAAAAAATAAACTGAGAAATCTGACCTTACAACATTTAGATCAAATTGATATAACCCATCCCATGCAAACAAAACTCATGTAGGAGCCAGAATGACCAAGTAATTAAGCAAAGTGTAAAAACACACAAAGTTGAATAAAAAATACCTAGTAAATGAACTGGTAAATTAGATTGTAAATCTGGAAAGAGCACTATAACACCTTTCCAATGCCTATTCGTTTGCGCAAAACGGAGTTCGGACGCAAAAGATACGCCCCTTGGAGTGAAAAAACTAAGTTCTAACTTTGAATGGCAAAAAACACAACAAAACTGCAAAATTAGGAAAAATTACCAATACAAATGGAACAGTGCCGGAACCAGCTTTCCGACGATATCTCGTTTGCAAGAAACCGAGAAATATTTCCCATTCTACGCCCGATTTAGCGCAAGCTGCTCCAATGTGCAAAAAAAATTATTTGCAGCCCTCAAGGGCTAAAGTCTTTGGCCCCTGGTCACGTGGATGACCAGGGGGCTGGTGGCTAGGTAGAGCCCGCGGTCACCCATGTGACTGGGCAGTGGGGGTTTAGAGCCCATGGGGGCTGGAGGAGCCGACTCGGGTCGACAAGCTCATGTCGGCGGGCTCGGAGGCGACCGAGCTGGGCAGGTTCGATGGAGTCGGTGGAATGAGCTGGGCAGTGTCGGTGGTGTCGGGGGGCTCGAGCTCAGTGGAGCACGCGGAGCAACTAGTGGATAGAGGAGCCAGGTGGAGCACGGGGCGGACGCAGTCAAGCCGGTGGGCGGAGCGCGGGCTGCAAACCGAAGTGGCGAGCGGAGCGCTGGCTGAGGCCGCCGGTGGCAGTGGCTGAGCAGTGGCTGTCGGGCGGCGGAAATAATTTTAACGGGCCGTGCAAATTAAAACCAAAAAACCTTTGGTTTTTTTTAATTTTTTTGCGTTTTTTTTGCTCCGTATGACCTTAGGGCACAAAAAAATTTTGCCTTCCAAATTGACTGTAACTAAAATCGATGATTTGACAGTCGATTTAGGGCTTTTTGGGCACTACGAATCCAATGGCACTATCCATTTGAGCCCAAAGTGAACCCAAAAAATGGAGTATGCTGAATCCACCCAAAAAAAACTTAGAACCCTAGATTTGCTTCCAATGCAAAATCTCGAAACAAGAACAAGCTGCTGCAAATTTGAAGCTCTGATACCATGTTGGAGTTGAGAAGATACAACACCATAGAAGCCCAAAAGATCTTTGCAAGCAAATAACCTGTTACAAGGAGAAACAAAGAGAAGCAACAAAGGAAATGCTCAAGTATGTGGAGCAATGTATTCACCTGAAAATGTAAAATGAATTAAAAATACAAAAGATAATTTTCAACTACATATAGATGAAAACCCTAAAAAGAAAAACCCTAGGCTTGCACAATAATAATTAATAAAGTAATTAATTATTATGCACCTAATGTTAGCTTAAGTGAAAAGAGGTAAAAGGGAATTTTACGTAATTAAACAAATATTGTTTAATTAATAAAGTAAATACCCAATTACTCTAACACCCCCCCTTAAGATAGACATAGGGAGAAGCTAAAACCTAGAAGAAGCTACTGAAAGCAAAAGCAATGGGTCCTGGCAACAAGGCCAGATCAGGTACCCATGTACAAAATCAATGCAAACTAAATGAAATGGGGTAAAAGAGAAAACCCAGTGGGAACAAAACTCCTCCCCAAAATAGAATGCAAGGAAGAAATTCAATGCACTAATGAAAGAAGGATAGGAGGTGGATAACATAATAATGAATACTCTTTATGAAGAATTTGGTATAGAATTAAAGTCTGACTTATCTCAGCCTTCTTTTGAAATATTTCACATAGGATTGTATGATGATTTGAAGAATGAGCCTGATCTTGTCATTGAAATTTCAATGGAAATGTATGTTGATGGGACTGATGTTGATTGTGATAGCCATTATTTGAATGTGGACACAGATACTATGGATATTGATAAATCTCGTTTTCATACCACTAGGGAATATAACAATGTGACTAAGTTGTAGTGCTCAAATGAATGTGAATATCAATATGATGCAAACTAGTTCGAGAATATGCCTATGTATGAATACTTTTCCTTCATCACACAAAATGAGTGCCTATCAAATATAGGAAATTTTTTAGATAATGACTCAGTGGATGTTTATGAGTCTTTTATTTTTTTCTGATTTGGAATTGGAATATGACTTTGATAAATCAGAGCAAGTGTCATCAGATGTATTTTTTGAAAATTTCAAATTTGGTGTTGAATTGTTTGATTATGCTAAAGTTCATAATGCCAACTGGCATATGGATTTTGAATATTTTTAATTTTCAGTTCAACTAGGTAGGGGATTCAATGGAACATGATAATGAATTGAATGAAGTGAAGTGTCACAATGGTTGTGGGTATGACATAATTGATAGGTGTGACATGTATTTCTTAAATAATAATGTCTTTTAGTTAATGTTTGATTGAAAAATTTAGATTGACAGGGATAACATTGATAGTGGAAAACTTAGAGATATGGTGACAATGGTTAATGGCAGTATTAGCTCTCAAGTAGATTGTGATTGTGCTTTTAGATTGGACTTGAGAATATCATCTAAAAATAGAGTGTTTAACAGAGGTAAGTATTGGTTCTTCAGTTTTTGGGGCCTAAATCCATCAAATGAAGTTTGAAATAAGGGAATTTAATGCAACATAGATGAGTAGTTACATATCCCAATTGATTTGGCACATGGTCTACACTCCAGAGATATTTGGAATCTTTCTATACTTCACAAAAGTATACATCCCCGAAGAAGATCCATTAACATTTTTAGTGCTTGTTAACCTTTCAGTTGGTGACAAAACCTTGATTTAAGGCCCCATGGCGATCAACTAGGCCTTAAAATGTTGACATTAAATTTTTTTGATCCATAAATCGTCATGAAAATATAGTTGGTACAAGTTTTAGATAAACCATAAGGATCATGCATGCCCAGTTTCATGGCTCCTTGATGAGTTTTGAGGTGAATTTTAATGTATCGCCATTTTGGAGTGGGTTCGAGGGGTCCCATAATTTTTTTTAGGTAGATCATTTTTAGTGATGATCCAGGTGTTATTTTGTCTTCAAATTCCTACATCTTTGTTTTTGTGTCCATTGAAGGAGCTTTGAGGCCCGAACTGAAAGAAAATTAAACACCTTATTAGAAAGCCCAGTTTACAAAGAAAGTGCAAAATTTTAGTTTATTATGCAATTTTTAACAATTGTACAATTATTGAAATAATTAATAATGGTGTTTTACAAATTTTCATGGCCTTCAAAGGTCATTTGCATCCATAGGGATCAATTCGGTCATTTAGCCCACTACATAAATACAAAATTGCTAACTCTACAAATATTTAAATATGCAAATTTTTAAAACATTTTAAATGTTTTAAATGTTGGGATGACATAAATATTTGTTTTCAATAGGTTTGAATGTTCTCGAAAATTGGATAAAGGCATGCAAATGAATTTTATGGGCAGGTTAAAAAATTATTTTGATTGTCTTAATCAAGAAATCAAAAGTCAAATTCAATTCACTTGATGGGGCTAGCACATAACTTATAACTAGCACATTTAGAATGGAGGGGGTTAGAAAAATATTGTGCTAGCCTATTTTTATCACTCAAACTTTAATAAACCCAATGCATATGTTAAAGTACAACACATTTTTCGAAAGTGAAGACCATGGTAAAAATGGAGCTAGGCTTCTCTTAAGCATTTTATTTGCTGGCTTTTCCAACTTGTTTATTGATCACATGAGGATGAAGAATTCTTTTATTCTTTATTTTGAGTGTATAAATTATAACCAACGCATATTAAAATGTAATATGTGTGTTGGCTTGTGGTTGTGTGTTGGGCAGTTTTAATTACAGTTTTGGTATTAAAACATTTCATTCACGTGCTTAGCCTTTCAAACCTATTTTGTGACTGTTTGTTGATGTAAATACTTTGTTCTAACCTCCAAAATGATACCTGCAACCATTTCCCACTCCCATATAACAATTTCAACATGGATTCACATGGTTTTTAGCTGCCAATCATTAAAGTGACCCGCAACTTCTTGGCAAATATTCTTGGAGCTCTTTTCTTTCATTTTAACCTGTAATATTCTTCAAAATAGCTGAAATGAGGATCATTCATGTGCAAAAATTTTGACCAACATTTCAAGATCTACAAGCTACAACTAGAGTTGTTTACCTTCCAAAACTTTCCCCAATAATTTTGTATGGCTTAGGAGCAAACTAAATGTTGTTTTGACTATTTTTGGAGTATTGCAAGCCAAAAAGTGACCTACAACCTTTTCCAATGCCATTTCAGTGATAAATGCTTGGATAGTTGTAGTGGGTTTGAAGTGTTTTAGGTGTGTAAAATGATATATCAAATGCATTTTTTTCATTACCAGCTAAGCGGATATTTATCTAGGGTTAATATTTTTCACTTGCAAAGTGAACTATAAATGGTAAATTTACTTTTAGATAGAGTTAAAAGTTTGCACGAGATTTTAAATTAGAATGGAAAATCAAATTTCAAAAGAAAATGCAAGGCACATTTTAGAAGTCATTTTCAATGTAACACCCCACCAAAGAACTCTAGAGGACAACACTAAACTAGGTCAAATTAATAGAGCATTTAAAAAAAAAAAAAACAAATAACTATAAGATGCATAACATAACATAATAATCTAGTCCTAGGTACTCTAAGGTTCCTCAAATGCGCTACTCACAAAACTAACAATCAATATTACTAGAAACATTTCATTAACGATAAAAGATAACATGATTGATCTAACATATACGATTCATTTTAAATAACCAATTAAATAATCCTATATTACTCACTTCCATAATGTGACAACTGATAACAAACATTAAAAATCATTTTCTATCTAACTATCATATGAATGATACATTACAGTAATTTTTACAAGAAGAGATCGTCAATAATTGTTACATCTTACAATAGTTTCAACATTGCTTCCCATAGTACATGTGGGGAGATTACATCAGATTACATTAAGAGATACAAATGGAAATACAATCCAATATACAAATACATGATAGGATGTCTTCTCAAGTAGAAAAGGAGCTGAAGTCCACAACACAATGATCAATATCCATGCACATGAACATGTAGAAAGAATACCCAATGGAGGAAAAAGCACCAACCTCCCTACCATGTGGAGTCCTAAGGTCCACCCCCTGTGCTAGGAGATAACACAAGGTCCCACATCCAAAAAATAGTTAGGGAAAGCAATAGGATAACATAAGAAAGGGATTATACATGACACCACAACAACACTGTTGACAACACCAATAACACTTACATCACTTCTAGATCCATACACATAACAAAAAGAGGAAATACAACTAGGGAGTGCTAGACTACAATAGGGAGGAGTGTCTTCACATGTTCCTAGAAGGGTTGTCTTGGCAGTCTCTCACTAGACCCCAACCCCATCTATGGTTGTCCCGGTAAACCTCTCACTAGGTCTCAACACCATAGGGTGACACATGCTTAACCAACATTCCTTTCGTGAGGACAAGGAAGTTGATCTTTCCAACCAGGCCTTCTCAACCCATCCTTAGCCTAAACAAGCACTACAGGAAATGGGTGAGGCATCCATTATATTGTTAATGTGAGTTCTACCCATCCCCCTAATACATTATTAAGGTTTTCAAGCTAGATTAAGAAACCCTCCAATAGGTTGTCCTGGACACTGCTTTGGGTTTCAACCCCTATTGAGAGCCACTCCAGTTACTTGCAACTAGAAAACCCTACACATTGCAAGACATTTTCCAACTTATGCACTTATCATAATCACATGAATCCATACAAATACAAGAGGGAAACATCCTTAGGGGTTGAGTTCGTACAATGCACATGACCCACAACATAGCCAAATCACTTTGAAGGTTAAACAACCCTAAGGACCATTCATAAAAATATACCCCCTCCTAGGCCTCTAGAAGCCAACATACTAAACACACTTCCCAATGGCATAGAACCTTGAACATAATTTACTCAAATGACATCCATCTTTAACAATTACGTAAACACTTATCCAATAATCAAGACACATTGTTTAAAACAACAATTAATCATAGCATTATAACCATGAGGACACTCCCTTAAATAAGGCATTATTTCAACTTCCTTATCATTCATTTTAACTTAACTCCTTAGTTCAATTAACAGATTATTTACCACAAATAATTTATATTTCAAAAGAACTATAATAACAATATTCTAATTAATTAATTTACATAGCAAGTTTACTAATCAACTATTAAATAATTATAAAAATAATGAGCATTCATCTACTAATTAATTAACTGAAAGTAATCTAAATCATTTACCATTTAATCTAGAACACTAAAATTAAATAATCTTTTCCTAATATTTTACCCTGACTTAATATTAAAATTCCCCTAAAGTTGTAATTACATTCACAACTTATCTAATTTAATGAACCCTAACTCTCAAATATATATAAAATAATTCATTTCACTTTAATTAAATACACAATTAAACACTCATTTTAATAATAATTATCTAGTTAAAATATTTTATTAAATAACATTTTTATTTCTTCACATATCATATAATCAATCGCACATAAAAAAATAAATCTTTTACTATAACCATAAAATATATATATATATATATATATATATATATATATATATATATATATATATATATATATATATATATATATATATATATGTATGTATATATATGTATGTATATATGCATATATATTATTAACGAAATGCAGTCATGGGGGAGTAGCTTGACAAAAAACCTCATGTTTTAACCATATCTCAAAAACTATGATTTAGGTTTTTGAGATATCTAGAAAGAGTTTAGAAGACAACAATTTGAAGAAACCCTTTAAATTTCTCACCAAACCAATTTGTAGAAACAAAGTTATGGACGCAATAAGACTAATTTACTGGTAGGGAAAATAAAGGCAATAAACATTTATTAATTTTTTAATTCTGGAATAAATAAATGTTTCATTCATAGATAGAATAAAACAATCAAACATTTATTTTCATAAATCAATTCATTGATTGTACACTCATAAAAGAAAAATAAAAGATCAAAATCCAACTTGGATCCAATGCTTGGCAGTGAACAAAATTTTGATGTCGAGCTCAAACTTCCACTCGCAATCCAACTTCTCCAAAGCCACAATCCAAACTTCCAAAAACCCCAATTTCCAGCATAATCAACAATATAAGAATTTTTACAGACAATTTTAACCTCCCTCTTTTTTTCCCCAAAATCAAAAATGAAATCCCCCCTCAAAACAAATGGTAAATATAATTGATACCCACTTTCACACAAATGGTAAATTAAGGAATAAAAGAATGGAAAAGTTAATTTTTTTGGGAGAAAGGTTACCATTGATGATCAGTTAATTGCTAAGGTAATAGGGCTTCCCATGGAGGGTCTCAAGTTTTACAGGGATAGAAAACTTTCATACCAGGTTGTGAAAAAAATTTTGAAGACAGAGAAGGAAAAGGAGGACCTACACAGGGCTACCAAAAGCAGTTATGATTTCATGAAGATCAAATTTCTTCGATGGAAGGTGTTGAAGGTGATCATGGATTACATCACCTTGGACAGAAGGTTCACTAGGGTCTTTGGCTACCATTTTTTGATCCTCAACCATCTCCGACATCAGGTTAGGATTTCTTTCCCTTTTCATCTTTCCACCTCTTTGAATGCCAACCTTCATGAACATCACTCGAACCCAATTAGATACCCCATCCTTCATGAGGGTTTTCTTGTTTTAATCTATGATAATTTTAAAGCTATGTCGACTCTGTCTCATTCGGCTCTTTCTCCCCACTTTGTTTCTGCTAAGGATGAATTGGGTACTAGTTACACAAATAAGGATGAATGGGAAACTGATTTAGAGGATGAGGAAGACCATCCATTGAAGGTAGTAGGGAAGGGTAGTAGAAAAGAAAAGTCTAAGACTCGTTCCCTTCCTAAACCTAGTTCTATGACTTCTAAAGGCAGAGCTAAAGTTATTTTCCCTAGTTCTAAAGAGGCTAAATTGAAGGCGAAAAGAAAATCCAGTGTCTACCCCCAAGAGAAGGGTAAGAGCAAGGTTTTGGAGGATCCCTCCTATGAAACTAATTAGGAAGATCCTTAGTCAACCCCTTCGTTGGAGTATTCTAGCTACCTTGCTACTAACAGAGAGGATAGATCTCATTATCCCAGTGATCTCAAGGTTGATGACCATTACTTCAAAGTTGAATGCGAGTTTCTTGTTGACATCCTTGCTATTGCTCGTAATGGGTCTGTGGATTTTTTTAGGTTGATTAGATGGGTGTTCTTTGAGATTTTGGAAATTAAGCTAAATCAGAGGGTTGTTAGCAATAAGTTGGAAAGGCCTAATATGACAAATAATACTATAAGAGAAAAAGAAAAGACCACTAATTTATTGACTGAGGATGAAAAGAAATACATGGTGGACTGCCTCAAGAAAATAGTTGAAGACCTGCAACAATTTAAGAGTAGCCATGATGGTAAGCTTTCTATTATGGAGGATAAGCTTAAGAACATGAAAGAGTCTATCCAGATGGTGATGGAAATGAGCCACAAGATCTTAAAATCCACCATGAACAAGGAATATGATGGTAGAAAATCTGAAGAATGTTTATCAAGTAAGGACTGTTGTAGATTTGGATGCTGAGAAAGAACAAAGCC
Source organism: Sequoiadendron giganteum (assembly GCA_007115665.2). Classification (NCBI taxonomy): domain Eukaryota; kingdom Viridiplantae; phylum Streptophyta; class Pinopsida; order Cupressales; family Cupressaceae; genus Sequoiadendron; species Sequoiadendron giganteum. The sequence continues at coordinate 215,965,948 of CM021101.1, forward strand.
AAGTGGAGGGTGTTGGGATGAGCAAAAGAATTAGAGAGAACCTGAAGAGGAAGGCTGTCATGATCCCTGTCAACATTCAAGAGATCAAGAAAGAAATGCTAAATATGAACAATCTAGAGCAGGAGGCGGCAAAAATCTTGAGGAATTTGGCCTAGCGACTGGACTTTTGTTGGGTTTTTTCTGGTTTTTTGTTGTGTTGCCTTTGGGCTGGTTCTTTTTATTTTCTTTGTACACAGCTTTTGTTTCTTTGTTCTAAACTGTTTATTGCTATATATGTTGCTTCTTTGTTGTTAAAGGGTTTCTGGGCCCCTTCAAAACTTGTTTTTTCCTTAATCAAAAACATTTTATTTATTTACCTTATTATCATTATTTATTGATTATAACATTACATTATAATTTACTTTATTATCAACTATGATTATATATATATCAAAAGTAGACCCCATTTACTTAACAATTTATTTTAATGCATAAGACAACCAATGACATTTTATTAGAAAAATTAAATTAAATAAAACTAAATGCCAAATAATTACCTGACCACTATCTAGGGTTGAAATACAACATCAAGGAATAATGATTGACCATATAGACAATACCAATGATACTGACAAGGTGCCAACCTGAATACTCATTCTCCAAGGATGATGACTAGGGTAGGGGACCAAGTGTTATCTCTGATCAACTAATCCATTGGGTTCAAGGCATACTCATACATGCCAATTCAGGTGGAGTCGATGCCTGGTACCTACAACCTGCAACACGCAAAATGGTTATGCATATACATATACATATAAATAGATGCACTGTGAAAGAGAATCACAACATCGCAGAGTGCTCACAAGTGAGTGGTACGACATCATCCCTTTCACTCAATCACATCAGTAAGAACAACACCTAGTAATCGAATCAACTCATATAACAATCAACTACATAGTAATCGACAAAAGATCAGTCACATAATAATCACATCATAGTCATGCTAAGATAATCACATAATGTTGATGATAGGGTTATTCCCCATAGTCAAATCAGATCTCCATAGTCACCTGAATAAAACCATATACTAATCATAACATGTGCATAAAACCTCAAGTAATGGCATCATCGTAACAATGAATCTAACATCATAAAAATAAATCAACTATCAGTCTATCAGAAAAAATAGTATGAGAGGTATTACATTCAACTAAAAAATCAAAGGTTTATTGATTGTGCTAGGTGTCACTTGGGAGTTTGATCTAGGTATTCTTCATTCTTTATATTGAAATCTTTATTTCATTTGTAATGGTTTTGATTCTGGGTTTTATGTAAGAAGAGAAGAGGCTTTGTACAAGAAGGGATTATGGTCTAATTTAGGTGAGGATCTGTAGGTATGGTTCATCAGTTCTCAATGCTTCTATGTTTTGTAATAAGATTAATTAAATATCATATTTTTGTAACTATCTCCAAATTTAAAAGCAATGTTCTTTGACATAAATCATCAAGGGTTATTGTTATTTCCCTGTATATTTTCTATTGTGAATTTTTTTTGTAATTTCCTTTTGTTCAAAGAATAGAGTGAATGATTTCGTGAGAATAATAAGAGTTTTATATTTTTAGGTGGATTATTAAGTATTGTTACATTGCAAAATTTAGAGATATTATTATCATAAGGTGATAATATAACAAAATATCATCAAAAAATGTTTAATATTATGGAATAAGATGCAAGGTATATGAAATTTTAGCCCACACTCGAGCACCGGTCAACTTTGTATAGTGTTTGCTTCCATAATGGTTCCAAACTTTATAAATCTCAATGAATCTTTTCTTTCAAGTTTAATTTATTAGTCTATCTTCATGGAGGTTAAATGGTATTGGGGAAATTCTTGGTAATGATTCATTTATCACTCCTCTATGTGTTTGAGATGAAGGAATATTTGTGTAATTTATTGGTTCTCAGTATTATTCAAAGTGCAAGAGATCATATTTGAATTTGATGAACTGTAAAAAATCTTTTATTCATACATCTGATACTATACCATTCATCCACATTTTAATGGTATATAGCTTTGTCTACATGACGTAAATATTATTGTTCCCAATTACCTATAAAAGGATTACCCCCCTGAGTCTTGTGGAGTTCAAAGTGTAGAAGGTTGGGTCCAACCTTGTTCATTGAATTTTCTCGTCCTCTTTTTTATTATAAGAAAAATATTTCTCTTAATCCTTGTTTCCATAATTTAGGCATTATATTTTCTCTTAGAATTGAGGGTTTCAAGAAACAAACAACCAACACCAACATCACCAATGCACCAAGCAAAATGGTACAAGTGAAAGACTTAAATACAGGTGTGAAAAATTCACTATGACAACTCTACATGGTTGGGATAATATTGCATCAACAACAACCCAAATTTATAAATAGATATGACATGATGAATATGGTATTATAACACATCCCACAACCTCCAACACCAATAAAATGTTCCCATAAAGTCACAAACATGATAGAAATACTTTGGCACATGGGTCATTGCAAGATCATGGGGGTCCAAACTAGGCCCTTACGTGGCAATGAAAATTTAGAAAAACAGAGTTAGCCAACTTGACATAAATATTTGAAGAGTTTATTAACATAATTTGAAAAATATGTAACAACAAAATTTGTAGAAAATTTAATATAATTTCTAAGATACTATTCCTTTTTTGGAAAAGAGTCAATCTTTTTGGTGAAATTTTGAAATTTCAATATAGTAGTACTAAATTATTAGGAAAAAAATAAAAAGCAAGTGTATGTCTGACCAACCTAAGTACAAGAAAAAATAATATATATTTTTTGAAAATTTCAATATAAGTAGAGGAGACATTCTTGGATGTGCCACATTTTTTAATAATTTTTTTGCAATTAAATAATTAGTTATGACTTTTTTATTAGATTTTTTTTAAAATATTAAAACTTATTTGTTTGACCAAAATAACTTGGTCAATAATTTATGAAAATCAATTTTTTTTTATCCTATATTATGGGAAGCACATAATGTGTCACATCTTTTGGATTCAAAAAATGTGAAATTGTTTAAGAATTAAGATTTTTTTCAATCAACTTATCAATGAGGACTTAGTCAGAATGCATGTAGAAAATAAATAATAATTATCTATTTGATTCCAAATTAGACATATCTTATATTGGTGGAAAGCTAAATTTTTAATCAATAAACCCTTTTCGTTTCATCAAGTTTGGATAAAAAATGTCCTTAACCACTTTTGGATCATATCACCACTTTTTGAACCCCCATGATCCTGCACTCACCCACATATGCACCAAAGCTAGGGTATGAAGAAATCGATGTCTCAAAATGTGACAAAAGGACCACATGAGCTAAGATGTTAGGTACACAAATCATACCCTTTGAAATAATTATACTCTAGTAATATTTCCTTAAAAATTAGGGAAATGCTCAATATGTAAGGGTGCAAACTAGTACATAATTTAGGACACAAAAAAAATTCATGAGTTTAGTACACTCTTATTAAATTAGTGCATGCACATTGTATTCCGCTAATTATGTTGAACACACATGATACTGAGAGGGGGTGAATCAGTATCTATAAAATCTTAAACCCCTCCAGAACTTGAACTCTTTAGCACAATACTTCTTAACCAAATATAAATGCTTAAATAGATTAGCAACAAAGAAATATATTGCAATTTAAACCTTCAAAAATTTCATCAATCTTTAGTAATAAAATATATAGGAATTCTATCCTTAATTAGATCAATAGTAATAAAAATGAAACAAGAAACACACATCCACAAGATGACACTAGATTTATGCGAAAAATCTAATGAGGGAAAAACCACAGTGAGAGTTAACTCCTAATATAGAGGCTCACTTCCAAAAATGACTTGCAAACTAAGGTGCGCTACCTTAGAGCAAGATACAAAAGACTTGCAAAATTGAAGCAAATACAACTCTAGGAGAAAGATACAAGGACCTTATGAGATTCACTATCTCATAGTAGGATACAAAATGGATTTAGGAAATTTATAATATTTGGCAAAAATTCACTCTATTGACTGAGGAATTAAGGCACATATGATCTTACTTCTTTAAAATTTAGCACTATCTCTACTTAATATTCAACAAATTCCACACTCACACCTCTTCACTCTTATTAGACATCCATAATCTTGCATCTGAAAAGTTCTTGCATTTATATCCATTGCAACTCTTCACAACTTCAACTAGGTCATCCAAGAAAGAATATAAATGATGATTTCATCAAGTCAGCCACAACAACATACTATGGTGTTATCCCAATGATAGAGAGGACCAAAAAAATATATTATTACATCTTCCAAAGTGATCCAAAATAATTCACATGCTGGTGCACATCAACCTAAGTTGACATCAAGGAAATGTGTAGATGAAACGTGAAGCACATAACCAGTTGAACCAAAAACATACTTCTAGTTGAATTAAATCAATGTGGTCCCCAATAGAATCTAGGTCAGGACCTAAATTCATCATAACACATATTAATATGCTAGCTCAAACCACCAACCACATGGTGAAAACAAAATAATAAGCCATGTCGGTCAAATATCCATAAATAACCTAGAAGACCAACTCAAGACATAATGCAACACCAAAGAGGCCAAACCAAAATGTGTAGATCACATGTGTATGTTTCATGAACATCCATCGAAACTCTTTGAAACTTATTTCATACTGTCATGCCACTAATAACAACTATAAACCAAACAAGAACATAATTTACTTCTTCCCAGAAACGCATAATGCACAACCATGAGATATAACATTAGAAAATAAACTTGTGGGCCACTTCAACACATGAAATTAGAACTAAGATACTGCATAGACATTGAGAGTACATTCACAAGCTCATAGGAGTAGAGACATCAATGTGGAGAAATGTACAACATTTTTCAGACTAGTCTAGACAACCAACAACATTGCCAACCTTCTATAATTCAAAGAAACCTCCTTGAAAAACATAGGTGACTTGAAAAGATAGGAGTGAAAAATCCATAGAACACATACTTTGAATCCCAAACCAAAATACCATATCTTCAATAGTTGAGAAATGTAGATCATTCTCCCAAATAGTCTTCAACACACCTTCTAGGAACAAAACCTTTTAACAATTTACAGAGGCGAAAATTTGATCATGCTTCATTAGGAACAATAAGAGAGAGAATAAAACATACTATAGACCATCAACATCTCTCCACAATCATAAATAATTATAAATCTCATATTATTGCTTCTAAACCTCATCTTAATATATCATTATGAAATCAATTTTCCTAATAACAACAACACATAATACATCTTCCATTAACATTAAACAAGGCATGAAATCTAATCATGAACTTCATAAATACCACCATTCATTAGTGAAAACCCAAACTAAATATTGTCAACAATGACAACCAATTATAAACAAAAAGAATTACATAAATGATATTAGAATCAACCAATTTCAATAATATCCCCTACCTCTCAAGTGTAGAAACCAATGACAACCAGAAACAATTCACTAAGTGTTCACATCAATGACAAAAATTGCCAACAATATCCTGCTTTGGCATTGATGGCAACTCACACCTGCTCACTCTCCCCTTTGACATCAAGGACAAAGGGCCACACACATTTTCATAGTACATATTCTAACTTCAAGGATAAAGGGCCAAAGATCTTCAAAAATAGCAACTTAAACTCCCCCTTTGACCAACAACACTTCTTCTTAATAATTTCTCAACAAAACAAGCTCCCCCTTACTACCAACTCCCCCTAAGAGGTAGCACACATCAGTCGAGGGAAAAATAATATAACATTAATTTCTCCCCTTGGATAGATGCACCATTTATGCATCTAGTTAGAACAAGGAGGGGCAATAACCCCTAACTTATGTTGGAGACAATCAAAAGTATCTTTAGAGAGTGCCTTTGTGAAGATGTCTACAATCTGATCCTTGGTAGGCACATATTCCAATATGACTTCATTATTTTCTTCCTTATCTCTTAGAAAGTGATACAAAATAGAAATGTGTTTAGTTCTTGAATGCATTATTGGATTCTTTGAAATATTAATTGCACTAGTATTGTCACACAATATAGGAACTGTTTCAATACACACTGAGTTCTGCTTCGTATTAAACCAAGAGACCAATTTTTCTCCTAAGAAGAATGCACTACCACTTGTACTTCTCTAGTCATCCACACATCCTACCTAGTCAGCATCAGTATAAGCACTCAAAGATAGTTTTTTATCCTTCTTATACCACAACCATAATCTAGGATTCCCTTCAAATATCTGAATACTCTTTTCACTACTTTCTCATGAGATTGCTTAGGATTTTCTTGAAATATGGAAACCAAACATACTGCACACATAATATCTGGTCTAGAAGTACTCAGGTACAAAAAACCTGCAAGCATAGACCTATAAAGAGTCTAATCAACTTCTGGAGACTCATTAAATTTTCTCATGACAACCAATCACCATAAGAGTACTAACTAGTTTGGAATCTTCCATGCCAAGCTTCTTCAATATCTCCTTAATATATTTAGCTTGAGAAATAAAGATATCACCATCTTTTTGAACAATTTGAAGTCGAAGAAAGAAAGAAAACTCACAAAACATTGACATCTCAAATTATTTCTACATCTCTTCCACAAACTTCTTACACATATCTTCATCTTTACCAAAGATGATGTCATCAACATATACAACCACAATCAACAACTTGTCTTCCTAAACCTTAATGTAGAGATTGTTTCCTGTAGTACCTTTCTTGAATCCTTGAAAAAGTAATTACTTATCCAACCAGGCATACCAAGCTCTAGTAGCTTGCATGAGTCCATACAAAGCTTTCTTGAGTCTGCACACCATATCTAGATCTTGTAATGTACTTCTTCGTCTAGATCACCATTTAAGAATATTGATTTGACATCCATTTAATAGACTTTGATGTTCTTATGAGTAGAAAAAGAAAGAAACATCCAAATAGCCTTTTACCAGAGAAAATCTTCACAAAACTTCATTTCCTGAAGAATGTGGAGCATTCCAACATGCCTTCATGAACACTTTACTTTGCTAGAGCACAGAACAAAACTCTGTCACATATATCTTTCACTGTACAAGGTGTAATGGTTTGAATTTTTTAATATAACACCTTCACAACATGACCAAATTATCTTCTAGATCATAAAAAAATACTCTCTATGAAGAGATGCAAACCAAAATATTATGACTCTCTATGAAACATTAATTTGCACCAAAACATTTAAAAAGGTTCATTCTTGCACAACAAATCTACACATCTTATTCAATGCTGAAATCTTCAACATCTTACTCTTTTCAAGGGGACTTAATTTTTTTTGGAAATTAAATCTCCCCTGAGATAATACTCTATCTTAGTTTCTCTTAGGGTCTTGTGTAGAATGCGCAAGTGTGAAATCATCCTTCCTCTCCTTTTCTTCAACTTGTTCTTCCTTTCAATATTTTCCATTACCTTGTTAATCCTTAAAGCTTATTCTTAGCGAAAAAAACCTTATGGGAAGTTCAATGGATGGGGGATGCATTGCACTCCATTGACAAACTCTAAGATTTTAGAAGATGACTCTTTGTTCAATTTGAGAAAGGAAAATGGTAGGATGTTATAAACATAAATAAATCAACACTAGGGCGATGTGCCAAAGATTTTACATCTCAAAATAACTAGAAGTACAACTCCTAGAAAATGAACACAAAGTGTCATGAACCCTTAATTGTTGAAAAGAGCATAGAATGCATAAGGCTTGGTAAGTACAAAGCATAACATTCAGATCTTTTCATGGGAAGAACCCACTAAGGTTCGATAGAAAATGCTACTCCTAGGTTAGACTATAACTCCTTAAACCTTTTATAGAGATTTCTCACCCACAAGCATAGTATGATATTTAGCATAAATTATTGTAGAAATGAAAGAGTACAAGACATGGTTCAGTTAACCACAAATTTATATCAAACATCATAAAAGCTAAAACTCAAACAATCTATTTTCAATATCAAATTCACTCATGAATGATACATAGCATAAAGCTAGTATAAACAAAAAGGAAAACACTCAAAAAAGTAAAATTAGGCACAATTTTATGCATTTTTATTGTATTAACCACTTCAAATGATAAAAATTTCTAAGGTCAAGTGCAAGATGAGCATTCTCTTGAAACTAATTCTTTAAGTATAATTTATTAAAAATGGTAAACCGCTAACACCGAAAATTACCCCCATAGGAGAGGCTCAATATTCCATTTTATAAAACAAGGTAAGCAATAAAAAAAAATCCCTCTCCCACCACTTTAGTACAAAAGACAAAAAAAATGGTGGAATTAAACCACCAACTAGAGAACCTATAGGAAGATTTGGATTTTTGTTTGACAAACCCATATTGAAAAAATGTTTCAATTGTTGAGAACAACTTGAAATAAATCTCAAATTCTCTCAACTCATTCCCTTTCAACTACTTTCTCTATGAAAATCATGTCAAGGCAGATACCAGCTGACTCTAAAATGAACTCCTTCTAACAAAATGTCAATAATAATCAGGTGTCATGCCTAATTAAGACCTCCCTAATGACTAAAATCTAATCTCAAGATGTGGAAAATATGGTGACTGTTGAAAATGCCTGAGTGAATATATTCTTGATCATTAATGGTTCTCTCAACCCTTAGCTTTGATACATGGTGTTCTCTGACACTTTTCCTTCAATGAGACAATAAATAGTGCACCTTTCATAACCCCCTAGGCTCAAAACATGTCCAAGCTTTCATCCATCTAACGAGTGGCATCCTTTGTCGCTCCTTCAATGCCTATCATTTTTTTCTTTTAAGAAACTCACATCTAGGACATATGGCATGCAGGTAGAAGTTGCTTAGGCTTTCCTTTGAGTTGCCTCCAGGAATTTCCTATTGGAAATTTGGAGAGATTGCTGAAGTTTGTCATTGATGGTGTTTCTTGGAGACATGAGCATGGTTGGTATGTTATAATGTGATTATAAGTGTTTTCATTGATGTCAACATTGTTATGGATCATTTTGATCAATTCTAATAGGTTTTGGAAGACAGTATTGTATAATCATTTTGTTTGAAAAGATCGGTTGCATAAAAATTTGAATGTGTCAAATCCACTAGTTTAGTGTAACAGTGCATCAATTTATGGGTCCACACCACTCCAAAAATGAGTATGTCACTAAGTACTTCTAACATTAATTTTGTGGATGTTAGATGCACCTATTTCTAGGATTTCATCTTGAGTGGACTATTAGTTTGAGAGATATGAGTAACAAATTTCGGCCTAGCATATTACTATTGGAAATTGGAAGGTTGTCATTGATGTCGATAATGGAAAGTGGAAGATTGTCATAGTTCAATAGTTGCTCCAATAATAATGATTCAAGCTATGGTATGGTCACTATGGTACTAGAAGATTGATGATCCGATATTTTGGTCTGGATTATCTTATTTTGCAAGATTTGATCAGAAGCTAATTATATGTTCTATCTCGAAATCATTTGCATTCACTAACAAGGTTTCAATTGAGTTGTCTATATGGTTGTAAAAATACATTTTCTAGTAGTTTGGAAAATAATGTTCTTCTTATTTACTAGTTCAGTATGTCTAGTTTTTAGTTTAGATTCTCCCTCAAGTAATGATATCACTACAAGAATTTGTACATAGATCCGTGACTACAAGATGCATCTTATATCGAAGTTTTGTGATGATATGTGAACACATTTTGAAGATATGGGTAGCATTGTTTTGTTTTGAGGATTGCAGTATGTTTTTTTACAATGCATTAATGTGGGAGATTTTGTGTTTCCTCGTAGTTATTTTCCTTGCCTTGTGGAGTTGAAGATAAGTTATTCAGTGTCATCTTAAGGATAATTTGATGTGTTAACAAGTTTTTGTGTTACACGTTTGATGAATTGCATATACGTTTAGAGTATTGATGTTTTAGGTCTAACTCTAGCCAACTTAATTATGAATTGGTGTTAAGAAGATTAAATATGTGTTGTAAATGCTATATGGATCTATCTTAGGTCCATGTCGACTAAATTCTTAATGTTGGGTGCAAATATGAATATTATTTTTTGAAGACTATACCGACAAAGTTGGTTTTTTTATTTATGTGGTTTCTCAAATTAGGCTGACCTAATTAGTGAAATATGATTGTATATGGTATATATAAATTTAAGATACCTTTGAAGGAATGAGAGAGTGAAAAATTAATAGAATTATAACTAATGAGGGTCAGTAAGTGTGAATGTGTGAAATTTTATATGTGAGTAGAAAAAATTATTGTGTACACTTACACTGTACAAAGAAGTGTTTTATATATCGTTCTTAACCAAAATTGAACTCCAACACAGGGAAGGTGCATTCTATCTAAGTTCATCTCTTGGTAGTGAGCCATACTTGTTAGAAACCAAGATCAGACATGCAAACTAGAAAATCCTTCCACAGAAGAGAAAAACAATAAAAAAGCAAAGCTTTGTATGAAGATGTGCAAATTGATATTATTCAAAATTGAGAAATTACAATGAGATGAATTGATTTATAAAATAAATGTATGCATAACCCTAATGTTGACCTAAAAATAGCTCAAATAAATAAAGCTTACTTATTAATTAATTAAACTAATTATTACCTAAGTAAAACCTAAGCAGACTTAATAAAGTGTAATTAAATAATTAATTACACCAACACCCTCCCTTAAGTACAACTTAGGGAGACTAAAAGAACATGCACCTAAAACTAAGATGAATGCAAGAAATCATGAATGGGTCTCGACAACAAGGCCTAATCAGGTACCCATGTACAAATGCAATGAAAGAAAAAGAGGAGAAACAAAGAAGCACTGGAAGAACACTATGGAGTAACATTGGAACTTGAATCCAGTAAGTAAGGAAATATACTTTTGTTTACTATTGAAACCAGATGAGATTCACTGATTGACTCAAGGAATCATGAAAAAGAAACAACAGACTCGATGCAATGGAGCACTTGAAAACTCCAAACGGGAACAACCCTAGAATCTATGAAGCAATAGTAGATGGAGAAAGATTCCCCCCATAAGAGGGAATGATATGATGAAAGAATCTGAAAGCTGTGTATCTTGATGCCAATGCCAAACTGTGACTAAAACTAATCCATAGGAGCAAGTACCATGAAGATCCTGGAACATTAACCATAAATTTAATGGCCCTCAAACTAAGATGTGACCCAATTCAAATCAATAACCATAGGCTCTCAATCTTAAGTGTGAACCAATGTGAATCTGATGTGTCAAGTTATGAGCAAGATGTGGCCAAAAGATACTACAAAAACCAGATACAACCCATGTGAGTTGTCATCAAAATCAAGATGAGATCAAAGTGAAAATACACTCTAATCAAATTATTATGCAAGAAACCCCCCTAATGGAACTTTGTATGGTTCATTTATTACAATAACCCATGATTGTAAAAGGAGAGAATGATAAACATGCATAAACTAAAGAGCAAAATGCAAACCTAAAGCATGAAAACAAAAATAGAATGCATGCAAAATAAAAAGTTCACATATACCTCCCTGATAAAAATGGACCTTAGATCTATGTAGAGGACTGAACTATCTTTCCAATTCATGAGAATGGCGAAAAAAGGATAACCGACTCAAACGATATGCCCTTTGAAGCGAAAAATGCTTCATCTGAGTTCAAGGACCTTCAAAATAAAAATGGATCAAAATAAAAAACAAATAAATCCACCACTAGATTGGCTTCGGAATTAGCTTTCCAGCAGTATCTTGTTTGTGAAAAAAGGACACTGTACACAAAAGTTACACCCGATTTTGTAAAAGTGCTCCAAAATGGCCAATTTGGCCTACCGGTAGCCCAGGGGGCTAAAACAATTTCGGAGCTGGCCTAAAATGTTTGATGTTGTGTGAAGGATAAATATGTATTGCTATGTTATGTGGAATCTATTATAGGTCCATTCCAACCTATCCTAAGGATTTTTTTGTTTTGAATTATCACATGTTGTGTGGATGAAGAGTTTTAGAGCCGACAAGTTGTATTATGGGTATTACATCTAATTAGGCTGACCTAATTGATGTTATACTTGATGCAGATATATATGTTGGATTTTTTTGTTTTTGTGGTGAATTTATGTGACATGTATTGTGTTTGATTTGAATTTGAGAAGTTCAATGTGAAATTAAGTGTTGAATGTTAACTTGAAGATCAAAATTGTGTGAAGGAAGAGTGAGGTAAAGTGTTGAATCAAAATCAGCTAAAGATTGTTATTCTGCTTCAATGGAACAATAATTCATGCATACATAAGATGTAATTGTAACATTTCAAAAATAGGTTGTGAGTCACCATCTCTTTCTATATTTTTCTCTATGGAAAGCTAGTCCACCTGTAGTGAGAATTTATATAATATACTATAACTGATTATAATATATTGTGAGCTAACCCTCACCATGGTTTTTCCCATTTTGGTTTTTCCATATAAAAATCCTAGTGTTCATGTATTATGTGATGTTGTGGATATTTTCATGATTTCTTTCCTTTTTGCATTTGAATATGTATTAGTGATTGGATGTTTGATGTTTGAATGGTTTAAGAGAATAATGATTCACCCCCCCTCTTAGTATTATGGGTGTTCAACAATTGGTATCATAGATTGGTTCCTTGAAATTAGCTTAACTACTTTGGGAAGGTCTTGGAGATTGAAAAAATGATGAATAGAAAGTTTCCTATTCCTCAAGAAGAGATTCCTACTTTTGATTTTATAGAAGAAGATTGCATGCTTGATAAATATGGAGAACTCAAAGTTTCTCTTTAAGATCTAGAAAGAACTTAAGGTGAAAATAGGGATCTAGACGAAAATGTCAAAGAAGCAAATGAATGTGTCAGAAAATTGAGAGAGAAAATCAAGAATTTTTAGAGAAAGGCATAAGGAAGTCAATGAACAGTTGAGACAAGAAAATGAAAACATCACTAGACTAAAAGTGCAAGTTGAAGAAAATAAAATAATTGAATATTACTTGAATGCGATGGTCAAAAACAAATCTAAGGAATGCATAAGGCTTGAACAAGAAGTGGTAAATCTAAGATCAAATCTAGAAAAAGAAATTAGTCATGAAGACAAATTCAAAATGAGTGCTACAAAGCTCGATGAGATGATTGCAAGTTATAAAGTTTCTAAAAGAAAAGATGACTTAGGATTTGAAAAACGTGAAAGCTCAAGACTAGATCAGAAACCTAACTTAGAAGAAAAGATCAATGAACCAAAGAATATTGAAGAAAAGAAGAACAATGGCAAGCAAAATCAAAGGAGACCTCCGGTAAGACAACCAAATGCTCAAAGGTGCCCATCTTTCAATGGTTTTTGCTATTCTTGCAATAAATTTGGAAATAAAGAAATGGATTATAGAAGAAGAATGAATTAGAATATTCCATCCTTTACTATTCAATATTTTACATGTAAAAGATTTGGTCATAGAGCAAGTGAATGTAGAATTCAAATGATGAATGCATATAACAATCATAGAATCATTCAATCTTTCAATGGTTACTATTATACATGCTATGGACTAGGATATAAAGGCTAATCAATGTAGATCTAGAGTGAATGGAAGTAATATTGTAAAGAAGAATATCACATGTCACAATTGCAATACCTAGACATTGCTAAATTTTGTAAAAGTAGAAATACAAGGAAGGATAATCTGGTAAAAAGGAATGGACGAGTTAAAAAGGTTGATCTAGCTGAAGTAAAGAAGAAAATGGAAAATATTTGGAGAAATAAGGAAGAGACAAAAGATAAGGGAGAATATGTACCATCCTCTGGTGCAGATGTTTCCTTCGAAAACTAAGGCAAGAGTTATGGCTTAGGGGAGCTTTAATGGATATCTTTTTTCCCCCAACATAAACGAGGTTTTGATGCTAAAGCATGAAGATATGTGATGTAGATCAATATGCTTGATCTATTGGTGAAGATTGTGGAAGAAAATATGTCGATGCAAAAGTTTACGAAGCTTTGGAAATTGATTGTGCATACAGATGAAGTGTTGCCAACTTTATGGGTTGAAGCATTCAATGCATGAACTAGGTCAAATCGAAAGGTTAAAATAAAATTCACTAAGGAAAGTTCATTTCACAAGATAAATTGGAGAGGAGAAAAGATGTGAAAAAAGAATTCAAAGTGCACAAGGTGACTTGAGATTTAAAGCATCAAAACCCTAGTTCAACAAATGAAGTTAAAAAGGTATTTTACGAATCTTACATGCCCTAGTTTTTAGAAATATCTTTTTGAAATTAGTTTGAATCTATATTGCAATGGTTATAACCAAAGTTTATAGGGTTACAAAGAAACCACAACCAAAATTCAAGAGGTACCCTTTGAAAGCTATAGATGATGACCCACTAGGCGCATTCTCACATATTCCATATGAAGTTTTACCATTTAAGGATATTAGGGAATATATTCATGGAAAAATGGAAGAGAATTATCCTAGTAAGTTAAGTGATATATGGTCAAATGAATTAACTGATGAGGATTTCACCCTAAATCTGAAATACAAAAACCTAATTGAAAAGAAACTAGATGTATGCCATTGGTTTCCCAATTTCTTTTATGATGTAAAATGGATTAGAATGGCCTTGAGTAGAATACATGATTAGTTTGTATGGACTGATATGTCTCACATGATCACAAAGGAAGCAATAAGAGAGTTCATCGATCTATGCTCCATCGGACCCATCCCCATTTTGAAGTCTATTAAAAATAAAGAGGTGATGGAGCAAATAGGTGCTACATTTGATCAATGAGACCTTGCAATAAATCCTATTAGAAATCCAGTTGTTAGGTATGTTTCTATGGTTATTGGTTACAAGATCTACCTTACCAATAAAGATTGCTTTGTTTCTACCACCACAATCAATGTGGCATATGAGATGTTAGAAAATGTTGCAGGCTATGACTTGTGTGAATTTCTTAGGGAATAGTTAATGGAGAATATAAATTAAACCAAGGAAAATAAATATGTGTTTAATTTTAGCAATTTGGTTATGTGATTACTCTTCTACTTTTTAAAGGAGCTTCCCATAATTGGAAAGGTAAACTGGATAAGTGGAAGACCTATTTCACATCAAATTACAAATTACATGAGGAGCCTTGGCGATGTCAATGCACAAGATGATGCTCTTATTGATTTCTTTGTAGTATTTCATAAAAGAATTAA
Organism: Sequoiadendron giganteum; assembly: GCA_007115665.2. NCBI lineage: Eukaryota > Viridiplantae > Streptophyta > Pinopsida > Cupressales > Cupressaceae > Sequoiadendron > Sequoiadendron giganteum. The sequence goes on from CM021101.1 coordinate 215,981,235, forward strand.
TGAGAGAGAAATGATTCCTAGGAAAATTATGGAAAGGTACAAAAATGATATCACATTCTTGGTTTCTATAGATCATTGTTTCGTGGAGGTAGTGGAACCAAGATCTTTTTGGGTTCCTGAATTAGGTTATGAGGTGACAAAGGAAAACCTTATTGGCTATGTTGATATTCTATTGAAGAGTCTGAAGGATGAAACAAAACCTAGATATGGGACTTATGAGTAAAAGTCCATGAAATTTCACATGGAATAGAAGAAACCATAGATTGGGAAGAATGTTGATGCTATGGTGGATGCATATTCCAAAGAAATGGGAATTTCTAAAGAAAAAGTGTAGTATGCAAGGAAAAGAGCTAGAGTAGATATGAGTACTAGTGAAGCTTCAAGTAGCTCAAGGAGATCTTGTAGAATAACTACCACACCACCATCTATTTAGAAGTTCTTTGAGACTTTTCCCTCTATTAGAGAGAAGATAAATTCTACTGTTAATCCTCTAATAAGGGAGAAATCCCCTCTAGTTGTGCAAGCTACAAGGACAGAGAAGAAGAAAACTACCACCACCAAACCTCCTCTTGCCCCTACAAAGATAAGAATAAAGAAAAAGGCTACAAGAGAGAAGGGAATTGGTATCAATGTTGTTGAAGAAGAGGAAGAGTTGGAAGAAGAAGGAGCACAACTATTTTGGAGAGGAAGAAATGAGGATTCACAATGTGAAGCTAATGCAAAGAGGAAAATGCATGATGTCATTCACACCGAAAGTGAAGAAGAGACAGAAATTGAAAAAGAGGCATTTGTAATTCATATGAGGGAAAAGAAGAAGGAAGCCAAGAAGAATTCTCCATAGAAGAAAGAAAAAAAAACAAAGGAGACTCTGGTTAAATTGAAAATTAGAAATTAGTTGAAAAATTAAGGCCTCATTCCCCATGAAACTTGAGGCATTGTTTAATAGAATTTTGCAAAATAAAATGTTGAAGGATACTACAAATTTATATAATGATGTGGATGAGGTGGATAAGGCCACCACCATTAAGGCTATAATCAAGTATATTGTTGTTCTTTAACTTGAAGTGTAAAATATCAAGAAGGATATTTTTGATGACTTATGGAATGTTTTATTAAAAAGGAGATAGAAAGAAAGAAAAGAGCATTAAAGGATAAAAGATGAAGAGTTAGAAGGAGTTGATGCTCCATTTTCTAAAGAGGAAAGAGCCACATTAGCTACCATATATAGTAAGCATTTGAGAACCAAACAAAGGGTTACAACCCTTATGGGAAAAGACAAAGGTGGTTTGGAAAGGATCCAAAAAGAGAAATGATAAAGAAGAGGAGATTGTATAGAATTTAGTACTGACTCTTATGGTTGAAGAAGAGATGAATGTTGAAATAAATGATGTAAAACCTAATACAAAGGAAGAAGTGTGGAAATATGATGATCAACATGAGAATGATACTAATGTTGAAGCTGTAATAAACAACACTCCTCTAGAAGTGGACAAAAAAAAAGAATATGAAAAGGATGCAATGATCAGAGAAGACATTGCAATAGAAAATATCACCAATCCTCCTCCTGTACAGAATGATGAAGTTAATCCTCCAGAAAACATTAAAAATATTGCAGAAGAAGAGAACACTAAAAAGGTTGATGATAAAAATGATGATACACAAAATAAAGAAGAAAATGCTGATGAAGAGAAGTGATGTAGGGGCATCCAAAAGATTCAAAGAACATTCAGTTACAGAGGTTGTCAGTGATGCAGTGAAGTTTAGTATGATGGATAGCTCAGTATATTGAGGATGAGAAGTTTCCGATTAAAGGGTTTGTTGAAAAGTATCTCTAGTTTATCCACTAGAAGTTTTAGAGGTTCGCGTGAATATTTGATCAAGTTATGAGTATCTGTGTTCTGACAGTTGTTTGGTTGCTTTAGTTGGTGTTCTTGAAAGAAGAGGACATGATTCTAGTGATTTGAGTTATTGTGTATGTTTTAGTGATGATTGTTTGATGATTATAGATCTTGATCTATCTATGTTGTTGGTTCACATTGACTATTGTGCTCGTGATTGGCGATTTTCCTTCTGGGAGTTCATGTTTTCCTATTCTTGGCTGACATGGTGGTTGTAGCATGTTCTGGATCTTTGAAGATAATTTTTTAAGGTGTTTCATGTTTGAGGCATGTTGTTTTGGGTCCCTACTATGTTTGGGCCAACCTTGGTTGATGCACATTGATAATTTCTTATGGATTTGGGCCAACAGTTTGTACACTTTTTATATATTGTTTGGCCGACATGTAGTTGATGTTATCCTTGGATGCAGATATATAAGACCAATTATTTTGAGGAGATGGATAACAAAAAAGAGAAGTGGGAAGGAATATGTGTGAGGTTCTGTGTGTGAACAATTTTCTAATATTTTGAAGGCAGAGATGAAGTGTGAAGAACAATAGTCATGAAGCACGATGATGAGGTGTTCTGATCTGGTAAGATCAGTAGAGCAAAGAAATCTTGAGGCAGAAGGAAGAATCGATGAAGGATTGTTATTATATGAATTTTTTGTAAGTCCTGGGTTGTGACCTAGCATCTGTAAAGCCCAAGTGGCATATGTAATGTTTTTTGAGATCAATATATAATGAGGAATGAACCTTGAAGGCTAGGTTTTCCCTTTGAGGGTTTTCCTTGGGTAATTCTTGTGTCATGTGTTCTTGCATATCTCTTATCTTTATATTGATTATATGTTAACTTATGTTGCATACCAATAAGATCTGAGTGTTATTTGTTTAAGTGGTGACATTGGATAGTCCTTCACCAGACCCTCCTACCTTGGTCTATGTCAATTGGTATCAAAGCTAGTTAAAGATCTAGTTAAAGATCTAGTTGTGAATTCATTAGAGCAGGATGTAGAGCAGGTTAAAGAGCTAGTTTATTAGAGCTAGCTGTAGAGCAGGTTGAAGAGCTGTTTGTGAATTGGTTGCAAGATGGGGAAGATTGGGAAAAGAACAAAGAAGTAAAAAGAGAACCTGATATGTGAAAGTGATACCTTGGAGGAAGCATTGTGCGAATTCAGGAAGTGTAATTCAAAATTGATGGAGAAAATGAAAGAACTAGGAAAAGACAAGTATGATGCTCTTGAAGAAGAACTGGAAATTGAAAGAAGGAAAAATGAAGATTTGGAAGCAGAATTGGATAATTTTGAAGAAGGATTCATGTTTTTTAAGGAGTTGGATAAGAAGAGTAGATATCTAGAGGAAAGTTTGAAAGAGCTGAACAAGGAGAATAGTTTGCAGAAGAAGGAAATATTTGGCTTGAAGGAACATGTTAATCAGTTGGAGCAATCACTTATAGCATACCAGAAGGAGAATGAGAATATGAGATCTAAGCCTAAACTTTGTGATGTTTCTTATGATACTAATGATTTGTGTGATGTTGGAGAAGGTGAAGTTGAAGATAACAATGTAATTAAGCCTGTAATTGTTGGAGATGGTATTGGTTTCAAAATCATGCAGAGAATGGGATACAGAGGAAAAGGACTAGGAAAGCACCAACAAGGAATGATAGAACCTATTGTACTGATAAGGAGAGTAAGAAATGAAGGCCTTGGATATAACAAAGGTAAGGATTTTGTTACAAGTTGAAACAATTCAGATCAGGGAACAAAAAGTATGTATTGTTCACATTTTAATAGGCATGGACATGAAAAAGAATTATGTTGGGATCTACACCGTTGTAATTTTTGTTGACTAAGGAATCATTCTAAGATAATGTGTTGGAATAAAATGAGAGGGAGACAACCTAGGATAGATTATATATAAATAAATTATGGATGGATTGATGGATCAAAATGTAAGTATGTTGCTCATAAGTTTAGAAATTTTTATAGATTGAATCATTCATATGTTGAGGGAAAGGAAGGGTCAGGATGCAGGGAAAGAAGACCTTATATAGATCAAAACAAGGATAGTTATTCAAAATATTGAGTGGGAAGTGACAAGAGTCATATTACTTACCACAATGAGGGGTACCAAAGGAGTGAAAGAGGATTTTCTAGAGAAGGAACTTGTTTTTCAGGTTTGGAGGAAGATAGAATCAAGCACTAAATGTCATCAAAAACCTAATACCAGAGAAGCTAATGAAAGAGCAGTAGTAAAGGATGCAGAGATAGTTTGTGCAGATGAAGAAGAACCTGTTGATAGAAAATTAGTTTATCCAGAGGAAGGGGAACCTTTGGAGGAATCTAATTCAATAGTGGAACCAGAAGAAGAAGCAACGATCTTAAGGAGACTTACGAAAGAAGTGAACTAGTGTGAAGCATAATCAGAAAGGGGAGTCTAGATTATAGAGGTACATAATAGTGTAGGAACAATATATGTAGAGAAGAAAATATATTTTGAGGTGCGAAAAGGAAATGCAAAGACCAAAAGGTGTTATAGAGGAAATTTGGAAATGATATTGATGATTCAAGGAAGTCATATGATTGTTCTGAAGGATGTAAGTATGTGTTAAATTTTATTTGATTGAAGTAGACAATGAACGACCTGAGGCAACTTGTAGGGTGGGCTTTCTCATATCATCGACTAGTGAGGTAGTGCAAGGCTTGAAAGTAGATCGATGAATCCAAATTGCATTTGAGCTAGTTTTACAAGGTGGACTTGAACAGATCGCTGACCTTGAGGTAGTTGCAAGTACCTGCTAACTTTTAATTCATTAAGGTAGACATTGATCTTGAGGAAACTTGCAAAGAAGGCTTGTTGAGACTTCTAACCATTGAGGCAGTGCAAGGCTTGCAAGTAGATCACCGAATCCAATTTACACTTGACACCATTTTGTAGGGTGGAATTGAATAGACCACTGACTGTGAGGAAGTTGAAAATGTCTATGAATAGATCATCAAACCAATTCAAGGAGACAACATTTATTTTGACATAACTTAGCCCAAAGTGAAGAGGCTCACTTTTCAAATAACCCCAAGAGTCTGATGTAGAGGCATCCAAAAGATTCAAAGAACATTTTGTTACAGAGGTTGTAAGTGATGTAGTGAAGTTTAGTATGATGGCTAGCTCAGTATATTGAGGATGAGAAGTTGTGGATTAAAGGGTTTGTTTACAAGTATCTCTAGTTTTTCCACCAAAAGTTTTAGAGGTTTGTGTGAAGATTTGATCAAGTTATGAGTATCTATGTTCTGATAGTTGTTTAGTTGCTTTAGTTATTGTTCCTGAAAGAAGAGGATGTGATTCTAGTGATCTCAGTTATTGTGGATGTTTTAGTGATGATTCATGGATGTTTCTAGATCGTGATCTATCCATGTTGTTTTGCATTGATTTTTGTGCTCGCAATTGGCAATTTTCCTTCTAGGAGTTTATGTTTTCCTGATCTTGACTGATAGGGTGGTTGTAGCATGTTGCGGATCTTTGAGGCTAATTGTTTAAGGTGATTTGTGTTCAAGGCATGTTGTTTTGGGTCCCTACTATGTTTGGGATGACCTTGGTTGATGCGCATTTATAATTGCTTATGAATTTGGACTGAAAATTTGTACACTTTTTATATATTGATGGGCCGACATGTAGTTGATGTTATCCTTGGATGCAGATATATAAGATTGATTGTTTTGAGGAGATTGATAACAAAAAATGGAAGCAATAAGGAATATGTGCGAGATGTGCGAGCTTTTGTGTACAAAAAATGTTCTAATCTTTTGAAGGAAGAGATGAAGTGTGAAGAACAGTAGTCATGAAGCATGGTGATGAGGAGTTCTGATCTGGTAAGACCAATAGAGTAGAGAAATATTGAGGCAGAAGGAAGAATGGATGAAATATTGTTATTATATGAACTGTTTGTAATTCTTGGGCTGTAGCCTAGCATCTATAAAGCTCGAGTGGCATATGTAATGTGTTTTGAGATCAATATATAATGAGGAATGAACTTTGAAGGATGGGTTTTTCCCTTTGAGGGTTTTCCCAGGGTAATTATTGTGTCATGTGTTCTTGCATATCTATTATCTTTATGATGATTATCTGTTAGCTTCTGTTTCATATCAATAAGATCTAAGTGTTAGTTGTTTAAGCTACAAGGTTGGACAGTCCCTCATTGGACCCTCCTACCTTGGTCTGCATCAAGAAGGAAGAAGAGAATGAAGAAGATGAAGACAAGGATAATGATGCATCCAAAGATAGAGAAAAGATAGATCAATTGACTTTGGAAAGGTTGCAGAGGATAAGAGAAAGGTTATGGAAGTTGCTAAGGCTTCTGGTGAATCTTCTAGATCCTCTGAGATTTCCTTGAAGAATATTTTGAGAATGCATCCTAAATTTCAACCTGTTGTATCATCCCAATTGCTACAATTATCAATTCAACAAGGAAATGTGAAATTTGTATAAAATATCCCCCATCCACAAGCTTCAAGTGGGAGATATGTTTCATGCATCCGCAAGGAAGGAGATAATTGAACCACATGAAAAGAGCGGAGAATTAATGGATGAAGAAGTTGAGGCATTTTAAGAGGTCATACTTGGATCAAATATTGACACAATATTATCCAGTATAGAAAACTTTAAACTGTTAATTGATTTTTTCAAAATATATGCATATGAACTAAAGGAGGAAGCTAAGAAAGAAGTGGAAAAAAGGTTGAGTGATAAGAAAATGTTGAAGATAATAGATAGATATGAAATTGCACATAAAAATTTCTTTGAATTGTTAAAGGATGCAAAAGCATGTGTTGATAAGGCTAAGGCACTATACCAGTACAACATGAAGTGGTTTGGAGCCACACAAAGCATAAGAAAGGAGATGATATCCATTGAGTTCCAAATAAATACTACCTCTAGTGCATATGATCTATATGTTGACCTCACTGAAGAGACAAGGAACATAATTAAAGACATGCACACTAAGTTCTTCCAACTGCAAAATTAGAAAGAACATAGCATCTTATAGTTTAGAGAGATAAGGGATATGGTCAAACCCAAACTTGTACTTATTTCAAGAGCTCTTCTCAGTTCCAACAAATCTAAGAAGATGAATTCAATACCAGATACTCCAGAAGAGGGAGAGGAATTATTGCTTGAGCTTGAAATGCATAATAGGTAGCTTGTGGAAGCCAAGAGAGAATGGAACTTGGTAGGAAAGAATGGGAAAATAATTTGAAGAATTTACATGAGTCAACCACCTCCAGTTGACTCATTCTTTATATTTTTATGCATTTATGTTCAAATTATTTGTATATATGTGGATAATATAAATAATTTTTTTAGTACCTTTTTTGTTTTTGCTTCGATACATGACTCAAGGGGAGTCAATTCATTTTATTCCAACAATATATATAATATGAGTACATCATTTAGGGGGAGTTCCAGTAAGAGTCATAATAGTTTATATAGGCTCCCTTTACCCTTGATGTCAAAGGGGGAGAGTATTGGAGATTATTTTTCGAGTTTTTGGAATTTCCATCGATTACAAAGGAGGAGATTTTTGGAAGTTTGTAGAGATTTCTTAATTTTATCATTGATGATGTTGCTTGGCAACATGAGCATGGTTGGTATGTTACAACTTTTTTATTATTGTTTTCAGTATTGGAGAATATTTTTGGAGTTTTTGGAATGTTGCCATCAATGATAAAGGGGGATATTGTTGGAAGTTTGGAGAGATTGTTGAAGTTTTTCATTGATGATATTGCTTGGTAACATGAGCATGGTTGGTATGTTATAGTGTTGTTATCAGTTTTTTCATTGATGCCAACATTGTTATAGATTATTTTGATTAGTTCTAATAGGTTTTGGAATACATTATTGCATAATGGTTTGGTCTTGAAATGTGGAAAAATAAGGAGCCCTAACATTTCCCAAAATGGAAATGTGGATCCAAAGAGGGAAAAGGGGTTCTAATTCTCTAATTTCATTAGGAAATGAGATCCACACAATGAAAGGACTATCAACCTTTAGGTGAATCAAGTCAAAGTGTGAATCTACAAATTTCCCTTTTTTGTAAGGATGAGAGTCTAGGCCAAACAACACTTTGGGGAGAAACATTAAAAATATAAAACCAACTTCAAAATGAAATCTATAACCTGGATCTAATAGATTTTTCATAAAATTGAAGGAACCAACAAAATTTCTAGAAAATCTAAGAGGAATAAATGTTGTAAAACTTTCACAAGTTGTTTCTACAAGTTGAATAGGGACTCATTCACCCTAGAGTGAATGAGTCCTAGTAGAATTTTTTGGAAAACTCTAAATTTCATATTGAAGTCAGAGACCTACAATTCTTCCCTTTAACTTTGTAACTTTGCTCTTGGATCTGGATCTATGCAAAATTTACAAAACAAAGTTGTTGGTTTTTGTTGGATACGGGTTTGCCTCGGTCAAACCCCAAGTTTGGTAATTAAACCCTGATAAAAAAATATACATCTGAAACATGAGATGTGTGTGCAGTCCTAACCTTAAGTATTTATAAGATTAATAGATGAATGATGCAAAGAAACCTTACTCAAATGTGTTAGAATAGGATCCCTAAATGAACATGCACAATTATGAAGACTTACTTTAGGAGATCTTAAACCACCCTAATGAGTCACAAATTTGATTATACCTTCCTTTAGGTTGAAAGTAGAAAGATAATTGAAAATGGAATCACTTAGGAAACAAGTCATTAGGATTGGCAAAATGTCTTGTGCATCTCACAAAACCTAGAATCCATCATGATCCTCTATATACATCTATCATCAATCCTTTGGAAATGCTTGATCTTGATATCAAAATGAGCTTGAAGACCTACAAAAAACCTCAAATGCAGCTCCAAGACTTCACTTTTGAATGCTTGATTAAATTATCCTTTCTCTTGAATATGAATGCTTGATCTCATGTGAATTTATCTTCCTTGTTTAGTGTAAAATGAATGTGAGACTTAGTTTTATAGGATTCCTTTCTAATTTTCCAATTATTAGATCCTAAAAGATGACATGTGAAATTTGAATTTGGAACTTTAAAATGCTACCAAAAACATATCCAAAGTTGAATTTAAGGTACTTAATGAGGACCCATTCACTCATGGGCAAATGGGTCTTGACCTAAAACTTTGGGACCATGAATGGCAGGGCACTAATTTGATTCATAGAATTCATTTAATGTGGGTTGTGGTGTTGGGAATTAAATAAAATTAAGTAAAATAGGCTTTAGGATACATAATAAAGGGGTATTAGGGGCCTATTAATGAGGTTTTGAAATGCATTAATTAAAAGGTCACCAAAATAGGTCCAAATAAGTGTGAATTATACTTTCTCCTAGAAAGGGGTACAATTTTCTATAGTACATTTAGTCCCCACTTTAGTAGCATATGGAACTACATGCATATTCAAGCAAACACAAATTCTATAAATAAACTTTTTATAAAAAGGATACTCATGGATTCATTAAGGAAAATTAAGCCCCTGCTATAGTTATGTGTAGAGCCACAATGTTAAGAACCACATCCTACAACGATGGTCCGTTATTCATTCAAAAATCCTCTTATCAAACTTCTATAGAGAATAATATTTGAGGGTAGATGTATGCCCCCTGATTCCACTTACTTTACGGAGGTGGAATCAAGGTAGCCACAAAACCAAATCAAATTAATTAAGTCTTATCATAGGGTATTTCCAAGTACCATACCACATAGTGATAGAAAATTGATGAGATTGGGAGCGAAATTATGAATCCAAATCAACAAATGGCATAAAAAATTAAGTTCTCTAGCCCCCAATATGTTGATTTGAGTGAAATATACCTAAAGTAAAATATACATCTCTATAATAAAATTAGGCATATATGAATGAAAATGACATTTTTACCTCATTTTGACATTTACCTCTTTGCAATTTACCTTGGTGTAGAGTGATCAAGGATGTCGAGCAGACGAACTTACAGGCCTCCTAGACTTGATTTTCTTTATGATGAGGTGGCATGAAGAATGATCTGACCTATGGTGAGTGGATTCTTTGCCACTTTGTCTTTGTTTTCATGTTTTTACAGTACCTTTTCATGTATTTTTAGTATTTTTAAGACCTTAGAAAATAAATTTGTAAAGTGTCCATCTTTGTCGCAAAGCATCCTTTGTTGGTACAATGTATCCCACCTTGGTGCAAAGTGTCCAAGACCCCCATCCAAAAATGGCCAAAGTGTCCTAGAGAAACTTTAGTGTACTTTTTTTTATTATTTAATGAATGTATTTAGGATTTACTTTGCTTATTTTATTATTTATATCCCTTCTTGAGCCCAAAAACATCTCGAAGGAAAACAATATTATTCCCTTCGAGACCTCATCACACGACTATCAAAGGATGCGATAAGTATTCTATAGGATATAGGATTATTCTAGGTGTATTCCATGGCACCAATGAGATATCATGACACCATGCTACTAGCCCTAGTAGAGAGGTGGGATGCTAATACTTGCACCTTTCATGTACCTACCAAGGAGATGACTATTAAATTAGAGGACATACACTGGATCCCACAATTACCCATATAGGGTGGGGTTGTACACTTGGATGATAAGCGAACACATGAGCAGATGTAGGATGATATCTTGTACTGTCTAGGGTGCACCATCTAGGAGTCGAGAGTCGAGCCTTGCATTGATCTTAGATGGCTACTACATGCATGAACACCACTACTCTAGTGTATTATGATCATTACTACAATACTCACACTAGTTCATGATGGATGAGGGGTCCACTTAGATGGAGGACTGGTTCATATTATTTAGGACATGGAGTAGTATAGGACCATCTATGCCTAGGGTTGTAGTATGCTACCACATTTGTATTATGATTTAGGGAAATTTTTTTATGAAGAGTTGGATAGTATAGTGCATTGTACACTCTTATAGGTGTAATTCTTCAAGCATATCAAATGCAATAGTTCCATAGGTTATCCTACTATAGTAGCCTTGGGATATCCATGGGCCTACAATTATCTACTAAGGCGGGCATGGCGAAAGGGTGATTTGATTCATTGGAATGTCAGGTTTGATCGATTGGATGAGGATGATATCTCATGGAGACCATATCTTAGGATACCACAGTGGGTAGACAAGAGACATGAGCTAGTTAGACTTCAATAAGATTGGTTTGTTCTAGGGTGAAGTGACTATATAGTGAGACCTTTCTATTATGATGGTGTCATGCACTAGTTCAAATAGAGACAGGTTCCTACAATCAGCACGAAGTTCCCCTAGACCTAGAGACACTCATCATCTTACTATTAAGGATGTTTACATTAGTGAATTGGAGGATGAGCACCATGGAATGTCCACAGTCTTTGATGCTAATAAAATAAGCACCACACTAGCCTATGACCAGTAGTGGGTTGGAGCACGATCATCACATGTCTTTCCTAAACATTACCCTAAGGCCATGTAGGACCTCTTGTTGGGCATAGAGATGGTATGGATGATGAGGTGGTCAAGGGAGATATAAATAATGATGATAATTTTCTTGACATATTTCTAGATGAGGAGGAGGAGGATACCAAGTCTATGATTTAAGACACTGATGAGATAGATGAGGATACAGTTTCCCCTGAGATGAGAGATTCACCTCCTATCCGGGTCACTAGAGCATGTGCAACAACCACAATAGAGATCTACACTATGAGTGTGGGGAGGAAAGGGGTAGAGGGCCACCCACACTTAAAGCATAGGAGGGGACTCTTGCTACACAATTATACCTTGACTGGAAAACTAGATTTTGAGGTGATGATGTTATTTTTGTGCTTTCATTACACTTTTTACTTTATGTATATGCTTTATTTATATAATATATATAATATATATCATGATGTATATTGATACCTTTTATGATTTCCATCTTGTAGGGTCCACACAAGAGTGGCACAAGCTCTACTAGCGAGTGAACACTGAGATAGTGCTCCCATTGCACACAAAGGATGATATAACCTCAAAGTACATGCCCCCACCTTATGTGGGGAAACATGCAGACCTTTTCAAGCTAGTATTGAGATTGGGTGTGGCATATGAGAGTGCCACCAAATGTTTTGACCGAGTTCAAGTACAGCTTTCAACACTTCAAGAATCTCAAGGTCCGACTGATAGCAGGATGAAGGATTCACTATGAGAAAACATCTCAAGGATACAAGAGGATCTTACTAAGGTGCAAGTAGATAGAGACTGTATCAAGCGGGAGTGCATCAAGGAACTTATACATGAGGTTGCGGTGGTTGGAGAGGTGTGAGGCCTATGGGCATCCATGAGAAGATCACAATCACATTCTACTATATCTCAACGAGTGCCAGCACTAGGCCTTGAGGGGTCTAGCAATCATAGAATCTACTAGAATTGTATTTTTGATTATATGTACCTAATCTCTTTATACATAATATATGATCATTTATGTTTTTGTTCTTATGATCTTATGTTGAACTAGATGTCGATGTGATCTATCAAATAATCCTTATAATATTTAATAAATGTATCCATGATCTAATGTTTATGTGATCTAATTAAAACTCTTAAGTTTACATTAGATACTAAATTGTGATTGAGTATGTTACATTAAATGTACTTCTGATCTAACTTCTAGAAAACTAAATGAATATAAGGATCTAATCTAACACAACACACAAGATGAATTTGAATAGTATGTAAACTAAAGTAACAATTCAAAATAACTTGAATAATGACCTTAGACTCTAAGAAACAGCAAGATCGTTTGTTGAAGAATGAAGCAATGTGAGATAAAAAATAGAACAATATCTACTTAATCTAAAAATATTGTTTTAATGAAATACTATTCAAATATGATGTTAGGTGTTGTATTGATGCAAATGCGTGACATTGATAGGTTCTTTTAGAGGTGTACCATCATTTTTGTTGGTGTATAGGCTCCAAACCCATTATATTCTTCAATTACATAAGGTCCTAGCCAATTTGGGCCGAATTCTCCTTTTCATTCGGAGGATAATTTACATTATGTTGATTCTCATACAGTGCCAAGTCACCTTTATTAAATGTGTGAGGGATGACATGATCATTATAACTACACTGCATTCATTTGGAAGAGGCTTGAAGATGCTCAAGAGCATTAATGCACTATTCATCAAGCATTTCATGTTGATGCAATCATTTCTCTTTAGAGGTATTGTAGTTGATAAGCCCTCTAAGAGAAATTCACACTGAGGGAATTTATAACTATAAGGGCATTATTGCTTCGATCCCATAAGCCAGGTTATAGGGAGTGTTTCCTATAGATGTTCTAATACTTGTATGATAAGTCCATAACGCATAAGTTAGTTGAGTGTGCTAATCTGTATTATGCTTACTTACCATTTTTATTAATATTTTCTCAAGAGTCTTCTTAGTTGATTCCACTTGACCATTTCATAGTGGGTAATATGTTGTTGAAAACCGATGTTGAATATGAAATTTTTCCAAAAATTTCTTCACGTCATTGTTCTTAAGTGGAGTTCCATTGTTTGAAACTAATGTGGAAGGAAGACCAAAGTGAAGAATAATGTGTTCCAATATGAAATGACATATTTCATCAACTGTTATGGAATGAAGGGGGATAGCTTCTACCCACTTCATGAAATAGTTTTCCACGGTAATTATGAATGTATGTCTAGCAGAAGAGGGTGGTGATATTTTTCCAATAATAAGATCCAAACTCCAAACCGAAAATGGAAAAATAGGAATTGGGGAATGAACCTTGGAAGCAGGAGCATGAATCAAATTGTTGTGTTCTTGACATTTATGATATTTCTTAACATGAGAAAATAATCTTGTTCCATATGTCTCAGATAATATCCTATGCAGATTAATTTTTGAACTAACAATCTACCTCCAAAATGTCCTCCACAAGCACCTACATGAGCTTCTTCAAGTTATATAGGGATTTTAGATTGTTTGATACATCTAAACAAGAGACCATCAAATAATCATGTATATAGAACATTCGCTAGAATTATGTACTTGGTGAAAGCTTTTGAAGACAAGCTCGAGTGTTCTTAGTTGTAGGCTCAGGAAAGGTACCTTATTTTAAGTAATTGAATAGCGTTATGTACCATTCACTAGAGTTTTTAGTATCAGTTAATAACACTTCTTTAACTTTGTCATCAATTGATGGTTTTAAGATTTTTTGAATTTTAAATGTGAAATTGACAAAATGATCTTTAGGAGATACAAGGGAAGCAACACTTTCCATTGCATCCACATTTCGATTATCCTTTTGTGGTAAGTTTACAATGGTATATGATTCAAATTTATCTAATAATGTCATTGTAAGGTCCTTATACTGAACGAGATTATCATGTTTTTCTTGATATGAACCATTTATTTATTTAATGACTAATTGAGAATCATCAAATATAGAAATGTGTTGAACACCTAAGGGTAACGTTGCACATATATCAACAATTAAAGCTTCATACTCTATAGTATTATTTGTTCATAGGAAATTTATATGAAAGGATAAGGGAATAGACTTACCTAAAGGAGGAGTTATTATAACCCACCTTTGGAGCCAAATCAACACTTAGAACCATCAAAATACAATTCCCATGTTTCTTTTTCTTTTTCAATAGTCAACAAACTTTCATCAAGGAATGAGTCCATATTAGGTAATGCTAGGGGAGAATGAGCATTAGCTAAATGGTCGGATAAGGCCTGTCCTTTGGTTTTCTTTTGAGAGATAAATTTAAGATCAAACTCAGTTAACAACATAACACATTTAACTAAACATCTCGATAAATTAGTTTTAACAAAAAGATGTTTTAAACGATTGAACTTTCTCATCACATGAATTTTTTCGTGTTTAATAAGTAACGTCTCAGTTTACTAGTAGAAAATACAAGAGCCAAAAAATAAATCATATCATTGTATATCGCATTTCATAATCAATCAAAGTTTGGCTAATGTAATAGACGATATTTTCTCTACCACTTTCATCTTGTTGAGCCAACAATACTGCTAGAGCATGGGCTGATGTTGTTGTATAAAGTATGAATGTCCTTTCTTGCATATAGTGTTGTAAAATAGGTGGAGTAGTGAGATAATCTTTCAAACTCTCAAAGGCCTATTTACAATCCTCATTCCACTTAAAGTTGACTTCTTTCTTAAGGATTTGTGTAAAGGGTAATGTTTGGTCCACTAAGGAAGCTATAGAACAAAAAATAGCTTGAATTCTCCCTTATAGGTTATGCAATTGAGAAATTTTTTTAGGAAGTTGCATGTTAATGATAGCATTATTTTTATTCATGTCCACCTCAATGCCTCTATGAGATACTATTAAACCTAACATTTTTCGACTATCCACACCAAAGACACACTTTTTCAGATTCAATCACATGTTATACTTTCACATTATTTCAAAGATTTTTTGAAGGACACAAACATTGTCTTATATATTTAAAGAGTTTGATAGAATATCATTAACATAATCTTACAATATCTTCTGTATGTGATCGTGGAATATCAATTTCATAACTCTTTGATACATGTTACACTTGCATTCTTTAATCCAAAAGGCATAACCACCCAACAAAATGTTCCACAAGCTGTGGTAAATGTTGTCTTGTATTGATCTTGAGGTTTGATAAAGATTTGATTATATTGTGAGAATATGACCATAAATGATAAAAAAGCATGTCATGTAGTCGAATCTACTATTTAATGTTGATATTAGGAAGGGGATAGTTATATTTTGGAGATTATTTATTAAGGTCACAAAAATCTATACACATCCTTATATGATTATCAGGTTTTGTGACTACGACAATGTTTGAGATCCATAGAGAATAGTCAATAGGTTGTAAAAAGCCAGCTTGAAGGAGTTTTTAAATCTCAACCTTCACCAATAATGCTATCTTAGGATTCATCTTACGTATATTCTATCTTACTGGTTTAGCATCTTGGTCGAGAACTATGTTGTGTGTCACTATCTTAGCATCAATACCAAACATATCCAAATAAGTCCAAGTAAAGATTTCATGAAATTCGTGTAATAATGTTACATGATCTTCTTGTTCATCATATCAAGACACTTTCCTATTTCAATCAATATTTCCACATTATATGTGTCCATCGGTATGTTGATTGTATGTCTCATAGGAAGGAATTTTGTCTCAAAATTTTATAACTCTTTTTTTCTTTATCATCATCAACACCATTGACTTCGTCTTTTTCATTCACTTGTTTAGTATTAACAATCACACAAGTGATTCCTTGTTTCTTAGGGGGTGTAAATGACTTTTCATAAACTCCTAACATTTCTTTCAAAGCTTCATCATCTTCAAAGTATTCCAACAATTCTGAATAGGTTGTATCAATCAATTCAGGATGCTTCAAAGTGAGAGTTGTCTTAGAGGAACTACACATGATGGTGTTAATGTTGAGTGAAGGTATTTTTGTTTCTTTCGTTATCTTAGAAGGGAAATATCTAAGACCAATTTTTATTTCTTGTGTGTTAGGCTCTATAGGAACATGGATTCCTTGTTCTTATCTTCCACATCCTTTTCCACTATAACCAAGCTAAACATTTGAAGATCTCATAATCTTTTCTACAAATTTGTTCCATCTCTTTCGGATTCAATGGTTGTTCATAGTCAAATTCATCAAAGTTTGTTGTATAACTTATTCTAAAGTGGATGAATTAGATGCTTGTGAGGGTTCTTTCAATTTTTGTGTTGACATTACCATTGATTATTTTTCCTTTTCAAGTTATTTTGTTGTCATCTTGTATTCTACCATAAATGTTGGTGTGAAATCTAAGGAACCCCAATCACCTTCCAATAACTCTCTGACTTCTTTAGTATTCTTTTCTTGTTCTTGTTCTTGCATAATTTTGAATTTTAAAGTTGGTATCAATGTTTTCATAGGAATTTGTTTATCTTTTTCAGTGTGCAAACAACTTTCAGGTTTAAGGTTATCCTTGACCCTGTAAAGTTTATTGTTGTAAACATACTTCATTAAACGATGAAGAGTCAAAGGGACTGCCTGCATTTCATGAATCCATGGTCTACCTAAAATAAGATTATATGAAATATCATGAGGCATAAAATGGATAGTAGTTTTAAATGTAGCTTTTCCAATGGTAATAGGTAATGTGATCATGCCAAACGATTATTTTCCTATGTTATCAAATCCACGAATGGATAACAAGTCAGGTTCAATCTTACTCTTTTCAATTCCAATCCTATCCAAAAGGTTCACACTACACACATTAGGGGTTGAACCATTGTCAAAAATGGTTCTCTTTATTCCTTTCATATTAATAATGGCTATTGTCATGAAAGCTTCATATTTTATTTGAAATTCCAAGGAGGGTAACTCACTTTGGTGAAAACAATATCTAGATTAATTACATTCATTCCTTGAGCTAGGTTTTCCCCATGATTTGGATTTGTATTAGGAGGAATCACAACTTATTGCACATATGTTTGAAGCATATTATGGTAATTAGGCGAGGATTGAATAAGATCCCATAAGGATATCCTAGCAGTAGTATTCTTAAGTTATTCAACAAGATCGTACTCCTTTCCACTATGTAAAGGCAATTAAGGAGCATTGGGAGAGATAGGTTGAGGCAATGGTAATGAAATGTGATTTTTTTTGTTTTTTCCTATTGTTCCTTTTGTTATATGTATGAGCAATAGTATTATAACTCGGTTGCTGAAAAACATTGTCATTATCAAGTTACCTTGTAAAGTTCAAGATATCTCCTAGTTTCAATGGTTTATTTTTAGGTGGTTCTAATATGATCATGCATTTATTTTGAACTTGAGGTTGGTGTGAGGGTAGGTAAAGGATATGTTGATGTGTGATTTCCGTAATGTCTCTATGTTTTTATTTTTCAAGACAAACCTTAGTGGATGAACCTTGAGAGTGTAAAGCTCAAAAATTTAACACTTTCCAAATTAAGTATTTCCATGTTCATTGAACATCATAAGCAAGGTAAAGAGATAATCATGAGTAAAAGTAATATCCATAAGTGCTCAAATCAAATTAAATTAAATGAATTGAAAATTTTCAAATTACATACACCACAAAGGGTGTTACAAATTATTTGCTTCAATGATACATCACCAAGTTTACATCAATAAATACATTCTTGAAATAGAGTTACAATTTTGGCGCAGTCACAGTAGGAGGGTCCTCAATGAGAACTATCTAGGTCGTGTAGCTAGAGTAACACAACAAAAGAAACATAAAATTTGGAGGAAAATTTAGATAAGAACATTCTTATTACCATGAAATTCAATTACATATAGTCGGCCACATCCGAGCATACATATTCGGCTCACAGGCCTGATTATAATATGCTCAAAATACAATGCTCATACATGCAAGCGAAAATCCTAAAGATCAAACTCTATATACATCCTATTCTACTTCATTCATGTTTGTTGTCAATCTAATGATTTATTATAGGCTTTATATCTTATTCACGAGTCTAGAAACATCTGTGTCTGCCAAAGATCATTACAATCTTCAATGAAGAAAAATTTAATGTGTGCAAGAACAGGTCGATATCTAATCTAAAATTCTTCCACGGTAGATGTGCATGATGAAGTGTGGACCTAAGTGTAAGATCGGGAACACTCCATAGAACAAATCTAAACACACCATGCGGATCCACAAACCATGGGAAAGATCCACAAGCAATTCAACTAGCCATTAGGTCTTGAAATTATTCTAGGGCTAGTTCTAAAAACTGTCGCATTCTCTGGAAGTGATAACTTGCCATAAAAAGATCCAATTGAGCTGAAAACTTGGAATAAGGTAAATAAACAAGTCCATGATAAAACCATAGGTACGCGATATCTGGTGAGAAACTATGAAGAAATAACGGATCTCCCAACTTGAGCAAGAACAAGAATAGAACTGAAAGAAAATATTTTTGGTTGATGCACGATTGCCAAGAACCAAGGATGCTCCTACCTCAAATTTACAAATTCGCTAACAAGCCATATGAAATAATATATGAAACACTTCCATAGCAATAGAACCTTTGAACCTCATCTTCCTTAACACCACCTCCACAACATAGCCTCCCCTTAAGGGGACTCGGTTGTGTAGGCAACCCCTCTCAAATGCATAAAAATAAATAAATAGAAGTAATGTATATTAAAAACAGAGGTTCCTTTTTAATGTGTGATGGATGGAAGAATAGTGTTTAATCCCCAAATAATATTTTCATACAATTACCCATATTTTAATATGTATGTATGTATATATATACATTAGACAAATTAGTTTTGAATTTGCAATACTAGTAAAAAAATTCATCAATTCTTCAAGGAAATAATTTTGAATTCTGCCCACAGAATCAATTTGTTGCAAAGTAGTACAATAAATACACATATTCATATAAGTATATATATATATATATCACATAAAGTTTTGAAAGATTCAAGCATACACAAGTTTTTTCCAAAATTTCTGGAAAACTCATTTAAATGGAGAAATTTCACAGACGAATTCTACTTTTCAAACACAGCAATTTGCTCACACATTGAATTTAAATTGCAATGGAAAATGAATTAGAAACCTGGAATTTGCTTCTTGTTGAATCCTCTCTCCTTGTTCTCTTTTCTTTCTTTCCTTCCCTCCTCCTTCCACCGAGCTAGATTCCTTGTACTTCTTAAACCCCCTTCCTGGAAGCCATTATTTTGGTTATTTTTGCAGAGCAAAACAAGAAGATTGTAAAAACAGTTTATTTTTCTTGTTAATCACTTTCTTTTCTAAAATATTTCCCTTCAATTTCTAAGACCTAATCTTGAAAATAGAAAATTAAATAATATTTATTGCATGCCCAACATTTATTCCAATTAAATATTAATAAGTAATTCCTATTTCAATTGTAATTGAGCATTTCTCCTCAAAAATAATTAAATATGCCATTATAATTGTAATTTAAATATTTATTTGAAACAAAGTATGGTGATAACAGTCAACTATAATCAAAATTATTACTCTAAATTACAAAAAAAATCATTCAATTGCATTTTAATATATTTAATTATACTAAAATTTACTCTTTAGTTCATTTACACTTTTATCTCAATGCTAATTAATTTAATTAACCATTTTAAAATACTAACAATAAAACAATCATCTAAGCTAAATGCTAGATGCATCTATATGACACTAAGTGCTTTGTGTGTGATCGAGAGAACCATTCCTGTTTTACCCTACCAAGAAGGTAACCTCCTCTACCTTAACCACACCCTTGGTCTTCGACAACCTGCAACTCAAGTACACTCAGGCACCCAAAATGAGATTAGTATCCTGATTAAATATAATTAAAATCAACATAACTCATTAATTCCAAATCAAATCCAACATATTTTTTTAATTCTAAATATCACCTCTCTATTCTGTGTCATTTCCAAAATAAAACAATATTCCATTCATTTCAACTTTTCACAAATATTAAAACCACATTTTCATATTATATTTCTCAAAACATTGTATTAGTTACCATTTAATCTACCACACACACACATTTAGTCATATATATCAAATCCAAATAAGGTGGAAAAAATGTGCATCATGGTTTGAGACATGACATCCTTCCCCACTTGGAGGAGGCATCGTCTCAATGTCTTATTACATACATCCACATAATAGAGTCTTAAAATTTAATGTATCATAAGTCATAATATGCAAAAATAAAAATAAACATGCTAAAATTTCAAATGAGGAAATTATTTATCGATATCTTCAACATTCTCCCAGGTGGCACTGTCCACCAAATACTGGTCCCACTAGACCCCATACTACACAATATCCCAAAATCTTGATGGGATCCACTAGTACCGCCCCTAGATCCTGTATTTTCAATGCATGCTAGTCAAGCACATGAGTAACATATGGATGATATGTCTTAAGTACAGAAACATGGAAGACATTATGTATATGAGATAGAGCGGGTGGTAGAGAAAGCCTATATGCAACTCGATTAATGACTTCCAAAACCTCAAAAGGCCCAGCATATTTGGGGGAAAGCTTAGAGTTCTTGCCAAAAGAGATTGAACTCTTCTACAACCTAACTCTAAAGAAAACTCTATCTCCCACTAAGAACTATCTAAAATTTTTGTTCCTGTCAACCACACTCTTTTGGCAATCTGAAGCTTGTTTCAATTTTTCTTTTATGAGGTTCATCTGATCCTCCATCTCTCTCAATATCTTAGGTCCAATAAAAATCATATCTTCCACCCTATCCCAGCTGATAGGTGTATGAAATTTGCGGCCATACAAATCCTCAAAAGGGGTAATTCCCAAAGAGGTATGATAGGAGTTATTATATGTGAATTCCACCAAAGATAAAGACTCCTCCCACTTATGTTGTTGCTCCATATAGTACATCCTGAGGAGATCCTCCACTCTTGATTTACCCTCTATGTCTGACTATCGATCTGAGGATGATAAGTAGAATTGAAATTCAATTTTTTTCCCAAATAAGAATTCAGTGTAGTCCAGAATCTAGAAGTCATATGAGTGTCACAATTAAAGATGATCATCTTTGGTGCTTTGTGCAATTAGAAAATCTCCAACACAAACTTCTTCATCAATGCCAAGGATCCATCTTTAAGATTCCCAAGGATTAAGTGAGCTACCCTCAGTAATTTATCAACCACAACCAGGATGACATCATGTCGGTTCTTGGTCATAGGCAAGCCCTGAATAAAATCCATAGTGATAACTTGCCATTTATACTCTGGCCCTCTATGTGGGTATAGAAGTCCCACTAGATGCACATGCTCAGCCTTAACTCGCTGGCACTCCAAACATCAGGCTACAAAAGAAGTAACATCTCTCTTAATTCTTGTCCATAAATACAATGGTCTGAGTCCCTTTACCATTTTTGTCACACCAAGGTGCCCAGAATATGATGCATTGTGAAATTCTTCTAATAATAGCTCTCTCAATGCTGTTGTGTTAGGAACATACATCCATCCCTAGAACCTCAAGGGTCCATCAGTCTCAAACATATATCTATCAAATCAACAATCTGAAGGATCTTGTGCTAGGGCTTGTTTCACCCTTTCATGATGCTCATCCCTTGGAAAATCTTGTATCACCTGCTACCTGAAACTTAACCTTATAGTGACCATAGTTGCAAGATGTCTCATCCTACTTAAGGCATATGCTACTCTATTTTCCTTTCCTTTTATATACTCAATACCAAAATCATATTCACTCAAAAAATCCAACCATCATCTCTAATGAGCATTCAAGTTGGGTTGAGTAAAGATATACTGCAATCCTGCATGATCGATTATCAGCTCAAAAGGTTTTTCTAAAAGGTAGTGCCTCCACATTTGAAGATTGTGGACTATGGAAGCCAACTCCAAATCATGTGGTGCATAGTTTAATTCATGTTTCAGTTTCCTTTACTTGTATGCCACCACTTTTCCATCCTACATAAGAACTGCTCCTACACCCTTTCCTAAAGCATCTTCCATCACTATGAAATTCCCATTTGGATCCGACACAATCAAGATAGGTGTAGAAGTAAGTTTCTCTTTCAGAAATTAAAAAGCCTTCTCAAGTTTGTCACTCCATTCAAATTTATTTCCTTTCTTTTGGAGTGCAGTGATGGGTGTTGAGATTGTTGAGAACCGCTAGACAAACTTCTTGTAACAACCGAAAAGCCCCATAAATCTTCAAACTTTTGAGACATTTTACGGTGCCAACCACTCCATGATTGCCTTAATCTTATCTGGGTCCACTTATATCCCATCAGCTGAAATAACATGTCCCAGATAGTGCACCTCAATTTGGTAGAATGTGCATTTAGACATTTTCCCGCAAAGCTTGTGGTCTTGCAACCGTTGCAATACTATCCCCAAATTTTTTTCATGCTCTTCTTCTAACTTAGATTATATCAAATTATCATCTAGAAAAACTAGAAAAAATTCATCTAAACAATCCTAGAAGATGTTGTTCATCAAATTCAGGGGCATTAGTTAGCCCGAATGGTAACACCATGAATTCGTAGTGTCTATATCTCATCCTGAAAGAATTTTTGAATATATCATCATCCTTTATCCTCAGCTAATGGTATCTTGATCTCAAATCAATTTTTGAGAATACCTTAGCTCCTTTCATCTAATCAAATAGATCATCAATCCTAGGGAGTGGATACTTGTTCTTAATGGTAACCTTATTAAGCATCCTATAATCAATGCATAGCCTTAAGGTCCCATCCTTCTTCTTTACAAATATGACAGGTGCTCCCCATGGAGACACACTTGGCCTTATAAAACCTTGACCAAGAAACTCTTGCAATTGGGCCTTCAACTCCTGCAATTCAACAATATTCATCTTGTATGGTGCCTTAGACTGAGCCTCAACTCTAGGTAGCAAGTCTATTGAAAAAGCAAATACTTGCTTGGGAGGGAGTTCAGTCAGCTCATCGGGAAACAAAACTTGAAATTCCTTTAGAATAGGATGATCATTACCTACCAACTTTGTACTATTGAGATACTTGAATTTTATTGCATAGATCATGCACCCTTTTCTATGAGCCTTTTTTAGCTACATGGCAGAGATCTGCCTTAGTTCTAGGGGCCTTTTTAAACCATGAATTTCAACATGGTTACCTTGATCATCAAGACACCTCACTATTTTCTCTTCACAATCAACGAGGGCCCTATGTTCAGTGAGCCAATTTATTCCCAAGATTACATCATATGACCCCAAAGATGCTACATACAAATTAACCTGCATTTCAAAACTAGGAAGCTCAAGTTCATTGTAGGCTAGGCATTGCTCCACTATCCTCTCTACTCGATTTCCATATTGAACCTTCCATGAATTAGACATATATCTCTATTCAACAGATAATTTAGAAACAACATGAGGATCTGCAAAACACTCTGTGGCACTAGTATCAATAAAAATGGAAATAGGACATCCAAAAAGTTTACCCGAAAGCTGGATAGGTGTAGCCTGGTAATCTACTTAGCAATTATCAACTGCCACATGAATGTGTTGTTGATTCCTATTATTTTGATTATTCCTCTAAGTACATACATTGGCATAGTGCTCACTTCTGTGTGTATAACAACCTTTGCGAGGTGCTCTGGCTCTGTCAGTATGATCTCTCCTATTATTACTGTTATTATTGTAATTCAATCTCTTATTGTTGTTCTAGTTCCCATCATGGTGATCCTTAGAATTGTTACCTCTTTTGATATTCCTGATCTTCCTGTTATTATTGTTGCCTTGATTGTACTGATTCTGATTATTGTTATTCTGATGGTTCCCCGTGACTTCCTCTTGGCATCTCTATTTTTCCTATAATTTGCAACCTACTAAATCTTTTGCTCCTACTTAGTAGCTTTCTCAAAAGCCTCATCCATGGTGGAAGGATTATGTATATCCACTTTTCCTCCAATTTCAGGCCTAGGCCTCAGAATCAACTTGCAAACTCAGAACCTCTCATCTAGTTGGTATTGAGGTACATATTTGAGAAAATGAGAAAATATTTCCCAATAGTACATCACTATCATTCCCCCTTGACTAAGAGTCTAGAATTCAGTCATCTTTTTATCAAAATAAGACTGTGGAAGCCACCTTTTTCTGAACAACTACAAGAATCGTTCCCAAGTCACCTTACCATGTAGGAATTGTTTTGTCTTTTCATTCTCCCACCAAGTGGTAGCCTCATTGGTGAGTTTATATGACCCCCATTCAATCTTAGTTTCATTGGACAAATTCTACTGAGAAAAATACTTCTCCATCTCAATTATCCAAGCTTTTTCCTCGTCTCCAATTGTTTTACCATCAAATTTTGGTGGGGTGACCTTATTGAGGTCCTTTCCGAACTCCTCTACCAATTTTCTTAGCTTGTTTGGGTTTTCTTTAGTCTCAAGTTGTTCACAATTTGTATTCTCTTCATTCCCATCAGAATTCAGCCCTTGTGGACCTCTATGCCTCTCTTTCTCAAGGCTATCGATCCTAGCTTCTTGTCAGTTCAACAGGGCTAGAATTTGATCCAACCTATCATTTGTATCACCACGGGACCCACCTACATGATTCTCACGTTGATAGATTCTAAAATCCATAGATTTACTCTGGAAGACACAACATTAGGCTTAGTTAGGCTTAGGTCCTAGAGTTTAACCCAGACACTCTTATACCAAAATATAAAGCTACAAATTTAACACTTTCCAAATTAAGTATTTCCATGTTCATTGAACATCACAAGTATGGTAAAGAGATAATCATGAGTAAAATTAATATCCATAAGTTCTCAAAGTAAATTAAATTAAATGAATTGCAAATTTTCAAATTACATACACCACAAAGGGTGTTACAAATCATCTATTTCAATGATACATCATCAAGTATACATCAATAAGTAAATTCTTGAAATAGAGTTACAATTTACAAATTGTCTAACAAGCCATACAAAATAATATATGAAACATATCCATAGCAATAGAACCTCTGAACCTCATCCACCTTGACACTACCGATTTTCTTGTGCTGAGGCCAAGAGTGCGATTAAGGCACCTTTTTCACCCAACCACAAAAACCTAACTTCCTCGTGTTTCTTCCTAACTCAAAGAAATCCCTGATCCTGCATGAGGAGCCTAGCAACCTAGAATAATAAAGTAGGAGGGAACTCTCGATGCATGCCTATTTTCCTATATTCATTCCTATACTAGAAAACATATTTCTTGCAAGTAGGATGTGGCAGAGACATAATAACATAAAATTTTAGGCTTTTAATCCATCTATTTCAATGGTACATTGCTTGGAAAAGCATTTAAAACATAAATCACAGTCAATGAAAATGATAAACTACCATCTTTGTATGCCCACATTTGGCATCCTATCCCAAAATTTCCCATAGAAAAGAAAATATCTCATGAATTCACACAAAATGACATGAAGTTCAAGTATTTATCAATTCAACATTGTTTTGGAAAAGAAAAATATATTATGTTTCCGAGTTTTCCCCAACAGATTGAATCACAAGACATGAATTATACATCTAGTTCATATTTCACCTCCATTTCGTTTGAGTCATTTCACTATACATCAAGGATAAATAAATTACTAGTTCATATGTGTACATTTCTCAACATTCCAATATTCAATATTCGATTTCTAGTTAAGTTAAGTACTTCTAAGTAACGGATTTGCATAATTGAGAGAATTATTCACAAGTAAAAGTATAGTCATTTTAAGAGGAAAAAATGGTTTCAAGCGAGATAGTGAATAGGTATATATAGTTTTGTATAAATGATTTCCCTTGCATAGTTTTCCATATCAATACAAAGAAGTCAATTGCAACAAAACAAATAACTTTTTAAACATAAAATATATATTCATATAAAGTTAGTTTTCAATATCTATCATTTTGTAATTATACTTGCTTTCACACATATTGTAACTGCAATTATTTTATACATAGATTATTTATATATATTTGTGTATATATTTATATACATCAACATTTTATATATATATATAAAAAAAATAAAAAATGAAGAGAAAGTTCAATTTACAAATGATGTATCCACATTTTAGTTGCAGCTATAGGTTATTTTTCAGATGCATTATTAACACTTTAATAATAAATATATTTATATTTA
The DNA here is from genome assembly GCA_007115665.2 of Sequoiadendron giganteum. Classification (NCBI taxonomy): domain Eukaryota; kingdom Viridiplantae; phylum Streptophyta; class Pinopsida; order Cupressales; family Cupressaceae; genus Sequoiadendron; species Sequoiadendron giganteum. Next base: position 216,007,826 of record CM021101.1, read on the forward strand.
TTACTTATGTGTATATATATGCATATACACATATATACACATTTTTATACTAATGTATTTAAGTATCCATTTTTGGGAAAAGGGGAATAAAAGAATGATCATTTATAGCCAAATAATATATGCATTTATTAACAACATGTCATATTTTATATTTGAAAATATATACACCTACAAGTAAATTTATATATATATTTGTGTGTATTTATCGTGTAATAAAGTATAATTGATAACAAAACTTGGGAGAAGTGAAATTTAATGGGGTTTTATATAATTCCCCCTACTTTTATTGGCCTCCAAGCCAATTGGTCGGGCTATGACCACACTCTCCCTTAATGGGGTGTGTTGCCTATGGGGGCAACACCCCCTCCACAAGTCACCACCTGTGGAGGTCACGCTGCTTCCACAACACTCCCTCCCCTTAAGGGGGCTCAACTGTGTAGGCAGCCCCTCTCAAATGCATAAAATTAAATAAATAAAATTAATGTATATTTATCAAAAAACACAAATAGAGGTTCCTCTATAATGTGCGATGGATAGCATAATCGTGTTTAATCCCCAATAATATTTTCATGTACAATTACCCAAATTTTAATATGTATGTATATATGTGATAAATTAGTTTTGAATTTGTAGTACTGGTAAAAATTTCATCAATTCTCGAGGGAAATAATTCTGAATTATACCCATAGAATCAATTTGCAGCAGAGTAGTACAATAAATACACATATTCATATAAGTATATATATATCGCAAAAGGTTTTGAAAGATTTAGGTATACACAAGTTTTATCCAGAATTTCTAGGATACTCATTTAAATGCAGAAATTTCACAGACAAATTCTACTTTCCAGACACAACAATTTGTTCACACATTAAATTTAAATTGCAATGGAAAAGGAATTAGAAACCTAGAATTCACTTCTTGTTTAATCCCCTCTCCTTTTTCTCCTTTCTTTCTTGCCTTCCCTCCTCCTTCCACTGATCTAGATTCCCTATACTTCTGAAACCCCCTTCTCGACAACCATTATTTTGGTTATTTTTGTAGAGCAAAACAAGAAGATTGTAAAAATATTTGTGTTTTCTCGTTAATCACTTTCTCTTTTTAAAGATTTCCCTTCAATTCCCAAGACCTAATCTTGAAAATAGAAAATTAAATAATATTTATTTCATGCCCAACATTTACCCCAATTAAATATTAATAAGTAATTCCTATTTCAATTGTAATTGAGCATTTCTCCTCAAAAATAATTAAATAAGCCATTATAATTGCAATTTGAATATTTATTTGAAACAAACAATATGGCGATCAAAGTCAACTATAATCAAAATGATTACTCTAAATTAAAAAAAATTCATTCAATTGTATTTTAGGATATTTAATTAAACTAAAATTAACTCTGTTTCTTTTACTTTTATCTCATTGCTAATTAATTTAATTAAACATTTTAAAATACTAACAATAAAACAATCATCTAAGCTAAATGCTACATACATCTATATGACACTAACTGCTTTGTGTGTGATCGAGAGAACCATTCATGTTTTACCCTACCAAGAAGCTGACCTCCTCTACCTTAGCCACACCCTTGGTCTTCTACAACCTACAACTCAAGTACACTCAGGCACCCAAAATGAGATTAGTATCCGGATTAAATATAATTCAAATCAACATAACTCATTAATTCCAAATCAAATACAACATAATTCATTAATTCTAAATATCACCTCTCTATTTTGCATCATTTCCAAAATAAAATGATATTCCATTCATTTCAACTTTTCAAAAATATGAAAACCACATTTTCATGTCATTTCTCAAAACACCACATTAGTTATCATTCAATCTACCACACACACACATTCAGTCATATATATCAAATCTAAATAAGCCGGAAATAAAGTGCATCATGGTTCTAGACGTGATAGTGAGATGAAATCCTCAAGGGCTTCATCTAACATATCAAAGTCATCACTAATAAAGGGCTTGAGGGATATGTTAACTTGGAAAAAGATATTTGGCATGATCAAATAACTATGCTTTCTCTAAGAGTTTCATCAAGTTTTTGTTTGTTTCTTTTTATGTTTTTGAGTTTTTGTTTTCTAATGATTGCAAAAATGTGAACTAATCTATCTAATAATGCAATGATGTTAAAAATGAAAGAAACTTACAAAAATATAACACTAAATTTAACTGAAATATGAAAGAAAATGATTTCCAAAGATGTTGCACAATCTAACTAACTGGGAAATAACTTGAATGCACAAATGAATTGTTTTAGAATTTTAATATCAAATCTGGAAACAAAAATAGAAATGCAAACCATAGACTAAAAAGAACTCAAAATTTTGTTAAAAATGTTTGTACATGGACTCATTCACCCATGGGTGAATGGGTCCCAAATTAGGGATTTATTTATTTATTTTTTATTCTGAGCTTATCCTATCTGTTTTCTATTTTTGGTTTGTAACAAATTTTACCATATTTATGTCTCTAAATGCAAGTTAAACTAAGGTCAAATGATGAACTATGTGACAATTTTTATTATGCAATATGAGTCTAAATTTGGATTTAATTGATTGAATGATGATCTTAATGTAAGTACTATGCAAAATAAATTTAGATCTAATGCAAAATTTCTATTTTTTTATGATTTTAAATGATGCAAACAAGAAAATTTATCTCTAAATGCAATGTTCACTAATGCAAGATTAAATAACCCTAAATGTAATTCAACTAATGCAAATCTAATGCAGTCTAGTGCAAAACTCAGATATAGGGTTGAAAGGACTCTAATTTTTAGAATTTTTTTGTATAAGGTCAAGTTCACCAAAATGAAATGTGGAAAAATAGGGGTTCCTAGGGTTTCACAAAATGGAAAAGTGGACCCAAAGAGAGAAAAGGGGTCCTGATTATCTAATTTCACTAGGAAATGAGATACACACAATGAAAGGACTATCAACCTTTAGGTGAATCAAGTCAAAGTGTGAATCTATAAATTTCCCTTTTTTGCAAGGATTGGGGTCTAGGCCAAACAAAAAATTGGGGAGAAAGATTGAAAATAGAAAATCAACTCCAAAATGCAATCTACAACTTGGATCTAATAGATTATGCAAAAAAATGAAGGAACCAACAAAGTTTCTAGAAAATCTAAGAGGAATAAATGTTGTCCACCTTTCACAAGTTGAATAGGAATTCATTTGCCCTAGGGTGAATGGGTCCTAGTAGAATTTTCTAAAAAAAACATAATATGATATTGAAGTCTGAGACATGCAATTCTTCCTTGTAACTTTGTACCTCGGCTCCTGAATTTGGATCTATGAAAAATCTACAAAAAAAAATTGGTGTTTGTTGGTGGATATGGGTTTTCCTTGATCAAACCTCAAGTTTGGTAATTAAACCTTGATGAAAAACATAGACCTGAAACATGACATGTCTGTGCAATCCTAACCTTAAATGTGCCTAATATTAAGAGATGAATGATTCAAAGAAACCCTACTAAAATGTGTTAGAATAGGATCCCTAAATGAACATGCACAATTATGAAGACCTCCTTTAGGAGATCTTAAACCACCCTAATAAGTCACAAGTCTGATTATACCTTCCTTTAGGCTAAAAGTAGAAATATAATAGAAGATGGAATCACTTAGGAAACAAGTCAGTAGGCTTGGTTGAATGTCTTGTGCATCTCCCAAAACCTAGAATCCATCGTGATCCTCTATAGACATCTATCATCAATTCTTTGGCAATGCTTGATCTTGAAATTAAAATGAGCTTGAAGACCTGCAAAAAAAACTCAAATACTGCTCCAAGACTTCACTTTTGAATGCTTGATTAACTTCTCCTAGCTCTTGAATATGAATGCTTGATCTCATGTGAATTTCTCTTACTTGTCTAGTATAAAATGAATGTGAGACTTAGTTTTATAGGCTTGCTTTCTAATTTTCCAATTATTAGATCCTGAAAGCTAGCATGTGAAATTTGAATTTGGAACCTTGAAATGCCCCCAAAAACATATCCAAGGTTGATTTTAAGGAAATTAATGACGACCCATTCACCCTTGGGCGAATTGGTCTTGACCTAAAACTTCATGACTCTACAAATGTCGGGGAATTAATTTAATTCATAACATTTATTCAGTGTGGGTTGTGGTGTCAAGAATTAAATAAAATTAAGTAAAGTAGGCTTTGGGATACAAAATAAAGGGGTATTAGGGGCCTATTAATGAGGTTTTGAAATGAATTAATGAAAAGGTCACCAAAATAGGTCCAAATAAGTGTGAATTGTACTTTCTCCTAGAAAGGGGTACAATTTTCTACACTACATGTCCAAAAAGATCTATTGCATAGTGAGTCATAGATTTTTGGGAAAAGGGCTCTCTTACACTTCTAGGGTTTTGCACTTAAAAGGAGAGAAGAATCCGAAAAACCCTATGGCTCACTCAAGAAATGGAAATATGATTGAATTTTTTCTAAGGAGAATGTCCTAAATGCTGAAAACTAATAAAAAGGGGTTCACCACCAAGTGTAAACTTGAAATATGCAAAGTGTTTGAAAACATATACTAAATGACTACAAAACAAAAAAAAATTGTAGAACTGAATATTTGCACTTGGAAATGTGTTGAGGACTAGAATGAAGACTGAAAATGTTGTTTATTCTAGAATTTTGACCTACTAGGACACTTACACCATTTTGGGCAACTTAGTCTCAGATTTGGAAAACTATTTCGGAGCACATTTCAGCCAAATGGGTATTTGAATCTACAAAAAAAACTGAAAAACATGTGCAATGGGACTAATTCACCACTAATGGAAACTTATTCCTCTTTGACTTTTCTGGAAATCTGAAAGTAGAATCTGGAGCTCTCGGTCTACACTTTCTGTTCCTCCAAGTATCCAAATCCAAAAGCCTAGTTTTCAATAGTGTAAGTGACTTTTTGTGGATATTTTGATCTTTCCATAAGGAGATGATTTCAACAAGTTTGCAACCTATTCTTCAATCATCTTCAAGCCTTCAAAGCACTCAAATATGCAATCACGCAAGGAAATGAAAGAGAAATGTTGAATGTTAGAGCATGGGGGTTTGCCTTGGTCAAACCCCTTTTAGGTAATTAAACCAAAATGAAGAAATAAGATGAAGCATGAATGTGAAATAATGGAATTAGAAACTTTCCATGATGATGGATCTTGAATTGCTACAAAAATAGATAAGAATCTACCCTTCAATGCCTTAGAAAGCTATCTTGATGACTTAGAATGCCAAAACCCTAGCTTGCTTGATTTGAGATGAATGATGAATGATGAATGATGAATGATGAATGATGAATGAAGAGGGGAGAGATTATATTAGGGATTCTAGGTCTTGAGGATCAGTAGAAAACCTTATATTTATACACAATTATGCCCTAATTCTCAAAAATACCACATCACAAACCGACCTTAGGTCTTAGAAAATAAAAAACCCACCAAAATTTTGAACTTGTTTTGATTTTTGAAGCAAATGGGACTAAGTCGCCCCAAGTGGTGAATTGGTCCCACTTAGGCATTTTAAGTGGGTGTCAAGAATTAAATTATATTAAATGATGTTTATTGGGTTTATTCTGAAAAAGACACTTAAATAAGGCATGTAAGTGTAAAATGGGGCCAATTAAAGCATAAGATGTTGGGGATAAGGAGTTCGGTTCTGTCATCAAGATAAGCATCTAAGACAACAGAGCCTTAGTGATTTCAATTAAAAATCACTCCAAAGACACAAAATAACTATGCCATAAAGTGGAAGTAGGCACAGTTGATCCCCCATTGATCCTTAGAGAGAAGTAAATGCAAAACCATAGACAGATTCAACACAAACAGATAACCATGAAAGATAAACATGATGACACACAGATATACGTGGGGAAAACATTTTAAGGTAAAAAACCCCACCTCCAAAACATTTAGCTCACTTGTATTATTCAGTAACAAAAACAGTAACAATAGAAACACAGAACTATGCTCTTCAAGATATTACATCTTCTCCATCTCGAGAAAGAATATAGGCTATAGAAATCAGAATCTCACATAGTTACAATGTACTCAAGACATACTATGTAGATTCCCTTTAGCTCCTCTCAAATGACTATCACAGCTAGCCTCATGGCCAGGCCAACCTCTTGGCCTCACAAGTTCACATCTTACCAGATCTGAGAGTCTAAGTGTTCACAGTTTGAACCGCTCGAACACCCTCAACCTCTCTATGTTATCGCTCTCTTACACTCATTCGTCACCTTTTGGTTTACATATATTAATGTATATCTATGACCGAGCCATACATTGCATTCAATGACCCAACCAATTGCTGACCCTTAGGTTCATGCATCGAATAGCCAAGCACGCATCCGATTTGCACAGATTGCATCAAGCCACCCAGGCAATAAATCCATCACCTCAATCAAGTTCTATTTCCACAGCCTGCAATAACTTCCAACCTACCACATGTCACCTTCACATTCGTTGATCACTCTAATAGAATTGGTCCAGCTCGGTCAACCAAGCTCCGAGCTCAACCGAGCTCTTATCGCATTACCACCGAGCTCAGCATTACTTTTCATGGTATGGCGATGAGCTCCCCTGAGCTCACCCTGCCATCTACTACGCTACTAGTGCCTCAGTTGATCCACCTCATGGTATAGCGGTGAGCTCATCTGAGGTCACCGATGACTTCACCGAGCCCAAACATTCCTTCCCACCGCGCTACCGCAGAGACCGCCAGGTCTCACCATGGTAGAGCGGTAACCGCTCTGGCAGATCGCCAAGGGTCTTACCATGGCCACCATGGTCAACCATCTCACTGCCCACGATATGGCAGTAACCTCCAGGCCACACTGCAGGCGGCTTACCGCGGCCACCATGATCACTTCAAATACCAACCACGGTAGGGTGGTAACTACCAGTGGTCTTACCGCGGCCACCGTGGTCACTTCGATCACTGACCATGGTAGGGTAGTAATTGCCAGCACTGACCACCAGTCATCCTATCACCGTCAACTGCACCACCATGGCTTAATTGAACACCACCCACAGTACAATGGTAAACATCTTCTGCCACCTAGCCGCTCACCACACAACCACGCCACCTCTATGAGATCTCTACGGTATAGCGATAGCACCACCCAACCGCCAGATAGAGTGGCCCATGGTAAAGTGGTAAACCACACAACCACACCACCAAGGAAAGAACAGGAAGCGGTATGGTGGTAAAGGCCACAAACATGAAGAAAACGCCTATGTCTTCAATGGAAAAGACCAAAAATTTGAGGCAAACTTTCCCAACAATCTCCCACTTGCCAAAGGCTTTCAGGCTTCCTCCAAAACTCAAACAAGGACCACAACAATGCTCTCACACTCCAACCAAGACCCCTACAATGACATTCAAAAAATGTCCACCATCTTAGGCTACAACTCCAAACATCCAACATAGGAAAAGGAACAAGCCAAGGCATATATGCACCAGTCTCAGGAACGAAAGCAAATGACCCTTCAAGCAGAAAAGGAAAAATATCAGCAAACAACAAGGCACCACACGAACACAAAACAACAGACCATCTCCAGAACAAGAAACCAACCAGCTAGAACAACAACCATTAAAATGACTACCCTCCATCTAACTGATCAAACCCACATGACTGAAAACCAGCACCCACAGCTCATGCTGAAACATCCAACCACCCATACCTCAAAGGTATGATAACCAGTAGTAGACTCATGCCATCATAAAACCACCCATCTCAGTAGCAAACAAACACCCTATGTCGACTAGTCAAATGACCAAACACGACTAGGTACTCCCACTGCAAGGGTACTGTCTAGATGAATTCAAACAAAGCACCATCACACATGATCTAGGAATACTAAGTCCACCAAACCCTACACATAGAAGTGAGTAATCATGTAGTTCCAAGGAACATCCACACTGATCTGCGGCACCTGCAACCACCTAGTGCAAGAAATGTTTCTCTCAATTATCTTCCATAGTTCTTCTAAACTCCTCCAAACCTGACTGAATAAAGAAGCATAGGAACCTTCGTGTCATCACCCAAGTGACAACACATGACCACAAACTGTGACCAACTCAGCACCACAAAAGGCAACTCAATCTAAAGTGAAAAGAACAATCAGGAAGAACAAGACCAGATCAAAGAGAAACTACAAATCAAAACATGTAGCATCCTCCTACATACATTTCTAAATGCCAGTTGTGACAAGAATGATCTTCTTCACATCCCAAAGGGAAAAGCCTTATCAACATCAAACAAAACCATGGATGTAAGCACCTCAAAGAAGACCAGACTTACCCATATAACCATGTCCTATCAATCCTCAAGAGAGCAAGGAGATACACAATGATTTCCACCTTTTATTATGAATCCTCCAAAATTATAAAAGAACTTAAGATTCATATCCATGAAAGATAAAGAATAACACACATATCTGAAAGCTATAATGGGAAAATACCTTTCAAATAAAAACCACTGCCGAGTAGACCAAGAAGAAAATAAAATATGCTCCTCCAAGATATACAAGCCACCGTGACTTACCTAAGAGAATTCTCCTTCAAGGTCTCTGTTGAATTCACATTCAACCAAAGGTGCAGGCTTCTTGTACTTTTAGCTGTAACAACAACATTCTCATAAGAATTCCAGCCTCACCTTATTCTCCATGCATCCATGAGTATCAACAACCTGTCATCTCATGTTGACTCCAATCTGCAATACTGCAGCAACCATGAAGTCCACCAACATATGACCAATGCACTCAAAACATAGAGAAACCTAAGGCCACTGTCAAAGCTTTAAAAATTATCATGACACCATGATCTACTCATCCCCCTTCGGAGATACCATGCTTCAAGTGAACAAGCTATGGTCTCAAGAGCATGACAAAATGCCAAAACTCTAAAAAAGAGTAGCCATGCCATAAAGCAAACAACTCTAAACCAAAACCAACATCACCTGTCAAGCACCACCAACAACTCATCCATGGCTCCAAGATACTGCACTCCTTCAAATATTGAATCATGCAGATGCAAAAGAACACTTCTGCAACACCAAAGAAGGACACCAGTCATTGCTAAAGCTCCCACTGCAACATGACACCAAGCTTTCCAAGCACCATGACTGACCACACCATCACTATCAAAAGCTTACACTAACCAGTGTAACAATCTCTTCATGACAACAGGACTCTCATGCTATAGGTCCCCATAACTGACTATTCAGGTACTCGAAAATCCATTCACCTTCTCATCTCAAAACAACCACGCCAATGCACAAGTGACCACAGACAAGGTTAGCTAATAGATCTGCAACAACATAGAAGCAATCACATGGATATAGACAGTCCACTCCCAAGTTGTCTCATAGCAGTCAATAGGTAGCTAATCTATCAGCCAAACAACTCGGAGATCCACTTCAAATGACAACCCTGCAAATCTATTATCACACTAGCAAACTGCAAAAACTAAGATCTCAAAGAGAACAACCATGTAGACAACCATGACTCAAACACTAGATCAAAAAAAGATCTGACTTGCCAAAATACGTCCACAACACAAGCACCATAGTCTAGGAAGCGCACAAGCACCACCATAAGAAAATGTTGAATGAAAAAACACATACCAACATTCTCATGTAGAGAAGAAACCCTCCTCAAGTCCAGTCGAACTGTAGCTATCTCATCCAGTCACACCCCTAACCAGGATTTGGAAAATAGCAGACAACAGCTCCACAAAATGCAAGTTTTCCTTGACCATGTAAAACCTGCAAAACCACAGTGTTTATAAAACACCCACACATCTCCATATTCACTGATCATCTAGATGACTTAGGAGTCTGCACACAACCATCACAGTTAACCAGAACAATAAAAATAAACATGAATATGCGTCATAGACTTTTTAGGAAAATCTACACAAAACCTTCAGAGGCAAAGACATGAATCTGAAACCATGCAAGTGCAAGACATAGGCACATAGGAACAAAAGGTCCATTTCAGACCAGTTCCAATGCCATAGTCATACACAAGAAAATGAGAGAGCCAGGCTATCCAGAAGTTGCAGACCACCAAGGTCACTTCATAGCCTCCATGCAATTAGAGCACCAGAGAAACTGCCTTCGATGCTAAGTTAAAAAACACCCAGCACAAGTACAACTCTCCATAGCTTATCAACAACACAAGCAAGTCCATACCACTAGGGAGCCTCTCACACACACACCCAGTATGATACCATGCTTCGCTGCAACACAACCACAAGCACATCTCATGCCCTTTGCACTAGGAACATTTGTTGTGAGCCAAGAGCCTTAGACCATGTTGCCACAACATGACCAACTCCAATCATCTCCAACGTCTTTCAAAACTATGCGTTGAATCAATGAAGCACACACTTCCACTCATTGAAGGATCAATCACCAACCAATTTTTCTAGACTTCCTCAAGCTTTCCAAGCTAAGAAATCACCACAAGAGAAATACCCAGAACTTCAGCAACCAGGAGAAGACTTTGATACCACTGGTTGGTATCATCAAGCCTCAACCTCCTTTAACCTGCTCTGATACCACTTGTTGGGGATAAGGATTTTGGTTCTGTCATCAAGATAAACATCTAAGACAGTAGTGCCTTAGTGATTTCAATTCAAAATCACTCCAAAGACACAAAATAACTATGCCATAAAGTGGAAGCAGGAACAGTTAACCCCCCATTGATCCTCAAAGATAAGTAAATACAAAACAATAGAAAGATTCAACACAAACAAATAACCATGAAAGACAAACATGATAACACACAGATATACGTGGGGAAAACCTTTTCAGGTAAAAAACCCCACCTCCAAAATATTCAGCTCACTTGTATTTTTCAGTAACAAAAACAGTTATTTTTTTATGTGTGAAACAAATACCTTGATGTTTAGTGAAAAACCCTTATTCATATGAAATAAAATATAATTACAATAATAAAATAAAAAATATTGAAAATTATAATTTTTGGAAAACTTATAATAATAGCTACATATTTACAAAACAAAATTTCTAAATGACATTATTTGATCCCTCAAAAGGTAAATAAAAAGTGGTTTTTTGTCAGCATTTTGATAGGTGCGAAGGAGACTTCGTTGTGGGTATGATTTAAGACTAGAGGGGTTCAATCCAAGGGGGTTTGATCTAAGGGGGTCTTATCTAAAACTCTTTAATTGAAACCCTTTAGATAGAACCCCTCAAGGCTTAAATCATTAGTTTTTCTAAAAAATATGTGATTTCAGGAAAAAATCAGGATGTCCCAAGTTTGGGACCCACTATTGTGGGATGACTAGTCAATAGGAAGATAACAAAGAGAACATTTGAGGTAGGTGATTTGGATTTTCTGAGATTGCAACCTTATAGATAACAGAGCTATGCTCTTCAGGATATTACATCTTGTCCATCTGGATAAAGAATATAGGATACACAAACCAGAATCTCACATAGTTACAATGTACTCAAGACATACTATGTAGATTCCCTTCAGCTCCTCTCAAATGACTGTCACAGCCAGCCTCACGGCCAACGCAACCTCTTAGCCTCACAGGTTCACATCTTACTAGATCCAAGAGTCTAAGTGTTCACAGTTTGAACCGCTCGAACACCTTCAGCCTCTCTCTATTATCGCTTTTTTACACTCGTCTGTCACCTTTTGGTTTACATATATTAATGTATATCTCTGATTGAGCCATACATCGCATTCAATGACCCAACCAATTGCTGACCCTCAAGTTCATGCATCCAATAGCCAAGCATGCATCTGATCTGCATAGATTGTATCGAGCCACCTAGGCAATAAATCCATCACCTTAATCGGGTTCTATTTCCATGGCCTACAATAACTGCCAATCCTTGATTGGTCTTCGATCAATTAGATGCTGCCAACCTACCACGTGTCTCCTTCACATTCACTGATTGCTCTAATAGAATCGGTCCAGCTCGGTCAACTGAGCTCCGAGCTCAATAGAGCTCTTACCGCGTTACCACCAAGCTCAACATTACTTGCCACGGTATGGCAGTGACCTCACCCAAGCTCACCCCACCATCTACCGCACTACTGCTGCCTCAACCGATCAGCCTCACAGTATAGCAGAGAGCTCATCCAAGCTCATCGACGACTTCATCGAGCCTAGACATTCCTTCCCACCATGCTACTGTAGAGACCACCAAGTCTCACCACGGTAGAGGAGTAACTACTCTAGCAGACCACCCGGGGTATTACTGCGGCCACCGTGGTCAGCCATCTCATTGCCCGCAATATGGTGGTAACCACCAAGCCACACCGCAGGCGGCTTACCATGGCCACCACGGTCACTCCAAACACCGACTGTGGTAGGGTGGTAACCACCAACGCTGACCGCCAATGGTCCTACCATGGCCACCTTGATCACTCTGACCACCAACTACGGTAGGGTGGTAACCACTAGTGCTGACCACCAACCATCCTATTGTCATCAACCTCACCACCACGGTACAACGATAAACATCTTCTACCACCCAGCCACTCACCATGCAACTATGCCACCTCTAAGAGACCTCTGCAGTAAAGCAGTAGCACCGCCCAACAGCCAGATAGAGTGGCCCACGGTAAAGTGGTAAACTGCACAACTGTGCCACCAAGGAAAGAACAAGCAATGGTATTGCGGTAAAGGCCACAAACATGAAGAAAATTCCTAAGTCTTCAATGGAAAAGACCAGAAAGTTGAGGCAAACTTTCCCAACATAAGAAAGGTGTAATTATTGATGATAAGCCTAGAAAAGTGTGTTAGTTTGTTACAAATCCTTATAACACTTTGAAATAAGGCTTGTTGAGTGATAAAAATATGCTATTTAAGTGAAATATATTAAAAAGGTCCTAGAAAAGTGTGAAAGTGTGTTACAACACTTCACAACACTTTTCCAAGGCATCATAAAGTTCCTATTGATTTACAAGGGTCCAAGACATAATGTGAATGTGTTGGCCACATTGCAACATTAAATCTAGGAATAAATAGGCCAAAATCCATAAGAAATACCCAAATGAGCATGAAAATGTCCAAGGATACATTTTTCTACATTACACATAGAAATTTGACTAAGTGTCAAATCTGCCAATTTAGTGTAGCACTGAGTCAGTTTATGGGTCTACACCACTCCAAAAATGAAGATATCACTTTGAGCTTCTAGAATTAATTTGGTGGATGTTAGATGTACCTAATTCTAGGATTTCATCTTGATTGGACAAACAATTTGAAACATATGAGTAACAAAGTTTGGCCTAGCATATTATAGTCATTTTTGGTATAGTATGTTTGCATTGGATTGCACTTCTTTGTGGAAGAGTTTCTGGCCTTGCGATGTTGAAGATAAGTTTCTAGATTTCAACTAAGCATGGAATCTAGATGGTATCAAGTTTTGAGGTCCACGTGTTGAGATGTGGATACATAGATGAAGGTTTTTGCTTTTAGGTCTCATATGGAGCTGATTTATTACATTTGATATTGTGCGAAGGATAAGTATATATTGCTATCTTATGTGGGATCTATTATAGGTCCATGATGACCTATCCTAAGGAGTTTTGAGTTTTGAATTATGGTGTGTTGTGTGGATGAATATTTTTGGAGCCATCAAGTTGTATTTTGGGTACTACATCTAATTAGGATTACCTAATTGAAGTTATAATTGATGTGGATGTATATGTTGGATTTTTTTCGATGTTGTGATGAATGTATGCGAAATTTAAATTGTGTGATGTGAATTTGCTTAGTGCAGTGTGAAATTAAGTTTTGAATGTTAACCTGAAGATCAAAATTGTGCAAATGAAGAGTGAGGCAGAGTGTTGAATTAGAATTAGATAAAGATTGTTATTGTGCTTCAATGGAACTATAATTCATTCATACATAAGATGCAATTGTAATTCTTCAAAAATAGTTTATGAGCCACCATCTCTCTTTTATATTTTTATCTATGGGTAGTGTGTCCACCTAAAATGAGCATTTTTGTAATATACTATAACCGTTTATAATATATTGTGAGCTAACCCTCATCGTGGTTTTATCATTTTTGGTTTCCCATGTAAAAATATTAGTGTTCATGTGTTATTTGATGTTGTAAATGTTTTCATGCTTTATTTCCTTAATGCAATTGAATATGCATTAGTGATTGGATGTTTGGTGTTTAAATGGTTTAAGAGAATATTTTTCACCCTGCCCCTTTGTATTCTTGGTATTCAACATTTCCATGGTGCTGACATGTGACACCCTTTGCTTGCCATTTTTCTTCAAAGAATAAATTTCTTACAAAGACCACACGAGGCAACCACATGGCTTCTCTACATGCCTCTATGAGAGAAATAAGTCATGACCCCTCTTGAACTTGCACCGGGCTGACACATGGCACGTCTTGATGATGCACTATGAAAAGAATATATGGAGCTCACGATTTTACTTAGAAAGAATCCATAACAAAAGGAAAAGGCCACAAAGCAGCATAAACTATGAAATATTTTGTAAGGCAAGATTTTTGATAAATGAAAATGGTAATGAGCTGTAGGAAGTTTTCTCTACAATCATGCAAACTTTTGGAGGGCCTCTTCCTGTGGTGTCATGAACCCAAAATATTTGCTTTTGCAACAATGAATTAAAGGTAAAAATAAGTGTGCAACCTTAAAGCCTAAGGAGTGTAGATTGTAGGGGTTCCCAATTTTCCTCCAAAGGTTGCACCAATGCTCACAAGTCTTCAAATTCTTGGTCCAAATTGATTATCTCTTTGAAAGAGATATCACTCAATTTTGTTTGTGAGGACCCTATATGAAAGTTGAATTATGCGAGAGGATGAAAAATCCTTTCAATCTCCTTGATGCTTGGTGATGGACTCAAAGCCTAAAAAATCAATTAATCCCACTGCATTCCCTCTAGTGACAACTTGATCTAATTCTTGGTCAAAACCATTCCATTAGGAAAAAAAGGGGATGGAAGTCCCAATTGGAATAATCTCTCAAAGTGTTTTCTCATTTCATTAACCTTAAGCTCCAAGGTGTAGTGTCACTCCTTTCCCCTTTGGGCCACTTTATTGCAATTGATGAACTCATTGGCATTATTTGTGGCCACTCTTCTATCCTCATTCCTTTTGGTTGCTAAGGTATCATTTTCTACTTTGTACAACTTTAATATAAAAAGATTTGATTCAGTTGCTCTGGGAGCGATAGGTTACAAGATGTGCTCTACGACTGGGTGGAATTCAACACTCAAATATTGTGCATACACCATGAACTTTAAATCCAGCCATAGGAATGTTACCACATCATTTATCTTCTCCCAATAAAAGATGTATAATTGTTGTAACAAAGGGAGAAAATTAGCTTGCTGCATTGAAGTTGTCACTACACCCTGCAATTGCTAGACTTGCAATTCCCTACTCTTGATTTCTTCTTGTAATTTATTGATCATCTCTAAAGAACTTAAATTTTCAACGAATACCTATGCTAATTCCTACTCCCACTCCTACAAGATAGACTCTATAGTTTCTTTTACCCATTTCTCTAAATCTATTAGCACCTAAGCTTGGTGAAGCTCAGCTTGGCATTGGGCCTCTTTCTATTGAAGGTCCTGCTAGCCTTATACCTACATTGTTGAAGAATCAAAGAGTTCTTGTTGGATCCTTTGCAGCTCCTCTATTTTCTTGTGGATTTGTCTCTTTTCTAGCTCCCTTGCACTCTTCTCATTTGCAGCTAGAGATTGGGCATCCATGATTTCTTTTTGTAGTCTTTCCTCCTCTTGTTTCATGTCTTGGTGCAACTAATTTTACTGATGTGCGGAATCAAAGAGCTCCTTTTGCACTTGTTGTAGCTCTTGTTCCCTATCATGGAGCTTTAACTTTATATCCTCATCTTTCTTCTTTGTATCGATCCTGGCCAATGTATCACTCAACTTGGCTTGAAGCCTAGCCTTTTCTGCTTGTTCTACTTATATTGCTGCTAAAATTTTATCTTATTGCTCGTGCCTAAGGTAGGAGATCTTTGAATCCTTCCCCTTGATTTTTTCCATAATTCTTCCCACTATAGCCTTAACATCTTTCAACTCCTCATCCCTTTTCTTCATCTTCTAGTCAGATTTCAAGTAGCTAGTTTATACTACCTTTTGTGTTGCTTTCATGAGACCTAGCTTGTCGCATAGAAGGTTTCCATTGAGGTTGAGGCCAATTGCTCAGATATCATCGTCCCTATATTACATTTTTCCTTTGAATTTAGAGGTTAGGGGATTCATGGCCATGATCATCAAGGTTTGTTGATTTTCATAAAAAAAAATTCTCTATGTTGGGGGTAGTTGAAGCTCGCACATCCTTTCTCTCCTCTTCTACTTCTTATCCTCCTAAGGTATCTTGTACAAGCCCATTTGAGTTTGATACTCTAGAAGAGACTATATTCTCTATCTAGGAATTGGGACATTGGTGGGGAGACAAAAAGGAATAGGATAAATGGAGGCCCTTATCTATTCTCTTGATGGGGAAGTCATCAAAAAGCTTAAGTTCATAGGTGAGAAAGGTAGAAAACTTTTCCAAGTTTGTGTAGGACGTAGGGGGATCATAGGAGTTAAAGGGGCAGTAGTGGATGAAAGAACTCTTGGTATAATGGAAGGAAATGGTGAAGAGACTTGTGTAATAGGTAAATTAGAAATGAGAGCATGTTTTTCTCATAAATCAATCAAGGTATCAATCGCGAAGGTGGAAGCAACCATAGGGTCAAGGAGTAGAGGTTGCAAAGTGGTTGAAGTAATATTTCTAGCCATAGAAAAAGGTGCAAAAGGGAGAGCAGATGCAATATTGGCCATAATAGTGACCACAAAGGTAGGTGGAGGAGGGAGTGAAGAAGAACTAGGATGAACCAAATATTAACAAGAGGAGAGAGAAGGGAAGATAAACTTACTTGCCCCATGAGGACCATTGGTGGCTATAAAATGATTGTTACTTCATCTTTTGTTGCCCTCTAGACATTCTTAAGTCCAACCCTTGATTTATTCTCCTCTTTGTGGGAGGTGTGTTAGTCAAAATAAATTCTTCACCCATAGAAATCGATTAGCTTTGAGCTCCATATGAAGTTGGGGGCTTCCTCTTGGGTGTTGAGGTTCATGTTTGTCTGGCTGATGCTCCTACAAATAGTACCTATAGTGGTATTTGTCCCTTAGTCTCCTACTCCTTTCCCTTTTGTCATGGCGATGAGGTGGGTTTCTCCTCCTTTAAATCTATATTTTCATGATCCCATAGATCATCAAACTTATTATCCATATGGATAGTTCTATAGTTGGAGTTTAAATCATGAATCTCCTATTGATATGTCTAGAAATAAAAAATCTTCTCCTCACTCCAGTCCATTTTTATCAGTAAATTTTCATAGGCTTATGAATCTTGATGGCCAAACTTTCCTCCATCACTCTCTTGTAAAAGGAAAGCCATGGGAGCCTTACTTTTGGTAGAAAAGATAGGTCAACAATGAAATACATAGTAGCTTCATTCAGATTTTTCCTTTTATCCTAGAATGATAGTGTAACAAGAAGAATACTTTAACTGAATCTAACTATGAATTGACAAAGAAGGGTGATGAAAGCACACCTTCCTCCCCACAAGTTGATATCTTCAAAGTCTTCACTCAATGAATATCCTACAGACACAAGAATAATAAAATTTTGGGGTTGTGTTTAGAGGACTACCACAGTCAGTCCCCCACTTTGGTGTTTTCACCTCCACAGATAACCAATATAGCAATGATTGGAGAAATATGATAAAGAAGATATAGAATGGAAATACCAAGCAATATGTTGAGCAATAATATGATACAATATTAAAATGATAATACAATATAAAGAGGAAGATGGAATGATATCACCTTCAACCACGTGCAATCAAGGAAAATAGGAGGAGTGATCTTAAAAGGTTTCAAAGATTGATGTTGTCACAAAAAATAAGAGAGTAAACCAACAAACTATCAACTTGCAGCTTCAACAGAGGTGGTAGAGCTTGAAGGAGCTGAAAGTGAGTGAACAGAATAGTCCCAAGTGTGTGAATGGTCAAGAAGCATGCAAGAATGAATAAGATAGGTATTTGAATGTGAAATTGGAAGCAAAAGAGTTGTTCAAAATCAGTTCAAAGGGTAGGAGACATTACACTTTGCATCCAATGTAAGAGTGTAACACCTCTATGGATTCTAGAGGTAGGAATCATGTTAGGAGGACAACACACCATGTAGATGTTTGCATGTTGCGCTAGCATCCCAAATAGAATATCCCCCACTAACATGAAAAGAAGATACCAAGTGGATGGAAAATGGATGACGAGCATGTAATTGTAATATCAGACTTAATTCTTTAAGGTATGAGGTATGTAAATGTGTAATTTGCAAGGGGCGCAAATCCATGCCTTTACACACATATATTAGTTATATTGTTATTTGTCATTGGTTGTTCATTGATGACTATGTATTTAGTTTAGGTTATCATTGATGCTTGTGTCTACACTCGATTTGGGTTACTTATAGCTAAATTTTATTAATAATCTATGTTGATGTTCATGGTTGGATTTCAAGCCCTTGATGTTGTTGATGATCATGGTTGGATGTCACACCTTGTTTGATGACAAGTAAATGTGTATTGAGTATGGTTGTTATTAGAAGAGTTGATATCATCATGATATATTAAGATGAGGATCAAAAGACTTAGGATGAAGATTAGAAGTATTAAGATAAGGATTAGAAGTTAGAGATATGTTTATGATGGTCTCTAGTATGTTTTATTCTCTCTCCTATTGTTCTTGCGGAAGCATGCATTGCTACAAGGATTTTCTGGTCTCCACGTGTTGTTGAAAGGTTTTGTCCCAAGAAGATTCTTTGAAGACTATTTGGGAGAATAATCTGCATTCCTCTGACTTGAAGATGTGGTCTTTTAGTTTGGGACTCAATGTTTATATCATGTATATTTTGCACTCCATCTTTTTAGGTCACCAGTATTTCCGAGGAGGTTTTTGGTTATTGGTGTGGGATGGTAGTTTTGTTGCTTATCATGATTGGTCTAAAAATGCTTCACATTTCTTCACATTGATGATTTTGATCTTGTAGCTTGGTGAACATTCTCTCATTATTTTTACAATGTCTCAATTAATATTTCATGTGATGGTGTTTACCGCAGGTTGGTTTATTAATGTTCTATCTCATGGTTGTGTATTTTATACTTATGGTATAAAGTGTTTTGTTTTTGTTTGTTTTGTAGTATCTTTTTATGGCATGAAAATGTGAAAAAAATTATATGGAATTTTTATTGGATATTCATGGAATGTCCCTTTGTGGTCTGCACATTAATGGTTGATCTCTTTAGTGTTGCATATTATTTTGAGTTGGGTTTTAAGGAAATTTGTGGATTTTTGGATAATAGGGCTTGTTCTCTTTCTTGCATTATGTTCTTGGGTGTTTTTTCTAGTATTTGAGGTTGTTTTAAGATGTATTAGGGTCCTAACCTATCTTTTTTAGAAGCGCATTGAGTAAAATTAGTTGAAGTTGTGTTTTTGGGATGACTGGTAATGTGCTACATAATTCATCTTTATGTTTACTTACATTTCTGACTTGGTTTGATGTGTGCCAGTGTGTTTTGTTTGAGATCACATTGGAAGTTGTAATAATTATTTTTTGGTCCTCTCCATCTCTTGGATAGGACCACATTATGTTTTTGTGGCCAAATTTTTGAGGTCATTATTTACTTTCTATTATGGCCAACCTAATTGGTGTTCTGTGATCATGTGGAGGATATATATCAAAGAAAAAATCAGTTTAAATTTGATTGAGTGAGTGGTGGTGTGTGAGTATGAAATGATGTAGTGATTTGTGTAAGAGAAATATTAGATGATCTTGAACACCTCAGTCAATAGAGTGTATTATTGATATATGTTGTAATTTCCAAATCTTCATGTATCTTGCTATCAGATAGTGAGTCTCTTTAGTAGGTCCTTGTAATTTATATCTTTCTTTGAGTTTGTGCACCTCAGTACTCCAAGTCCTTTTTATCTTTCTCTAAGGTCGTGTGCCTTATCCTATAAATCCTTCAAGGAGCAATGTGCTTCCTTAGGTAGTGAGCCTTAAAAAAATTGTAATTCTATAAGCAATGAGCTTTGTATATTGTGAGATTTCTCATATTGGTTTTTCCCTTACTAGGTTTTCCATGTAAATTTTGTGTTATCTTGTGCATGTGTGTTTATTTCCTTATCTTTCATTGCTATTTATTTGATTAAGTATTGTTGATCTATGTAATGCTTGTTGATATTGTTAAAATCTTGTATTTGCATATTGTTGAAGGGTTTAAGATCTGAAGGGTTTAAGTTTTTGAGATACTAATTCACCACCCCTCTTAATATCTATGTGTGTTCAACATATATCACTTTCTAGTTATTCAAGTTAAAATCTTGGATCAGTGTTTGACATTTCCTTTATAAAAATGTGGCATAGCTTTATACTTTCACTCTTTAATCACTATTGAGTTAGATCAATGCATAAGCCTAGATTTAGATAGGAACCAACCTTCTGTCAATGTTTAATCTAAAATAAAATGGTCCCAAACCTTGAAATCATTCTCATTTCATCTCTAAAATGTTGAATAGGGTTCAAAAAAGGGTGCAAATTTAGGTGACAACAATAAACCCAAAGCTATCTCAAAGGGGATTCTTTATAGGAACCAAAAAAAATAGCTTCAATTCTTATAGATTGATCTTGTAGTTCTTTGGAGAATAGGGATATCCTTATATGGGGCCATGATTCTAAATGATTATATTCAATAGGTCTTGGTTATAATTTTTTAGAGAAACAAAAAGAGGGGAGTGGAGAGTCTCCACATGGACGAGAATTTTTAATAAATTTGGTAGGCCTAAGTGTAACTTTTATGTGGTTGTTAATCCAAAAAAAGTGCCTCGCCTAGAAAAACATCAGAAAGAGAGGATTTCATGGGCCTTCCATTTATGTTATTTGTGATAATAGCAAGGAAAGTGATAATCATAGTATCTTTCAATGTCCCTTATCTATGGAGATATGCAATTTATGATGGAATATATGGAATATATATTTTATTCATGCTATATCCTTATCTAAGTTTTGGGATAGTATGATTTAGCCCTTCACTTTAGTATACTTTCTTTTGTATACATGGGATATTGGCCCTTCTTTTATCCTTTGGCAATTTTTTTTGGATAAAAATTGTTAAATCTTTCAAGAATTCCAAAGTATATTCAAGCAATTTTGGCATAAGATCATGTGTGTGATCAAAGAGATTATTGAGGCTAAATTCAATATTGATGAAACTCTTACTTCTTCAAATCTATAGCTAGAAAATTTTCTAGAGTTCTCCCCTTCACTTAGGGAAACATGGGTACTATTTTTATTAGAAATGTTGGTTAAGATAGTGAAGGATTGCTTCACTTCTTCTTCTCTACATATATGGGATTGCACATTAATCATCAAATTGAGGCCTAGTCCATTCTTATATATTTAGAGAGATATTTTTTGATGGGATGGAGGAAGGTTATATGTGAAATATATTCTATGATTATTTTGGCATTGAATAAAATGAATTTGTAGGAGTCATCATGGAAGTTAACTTTGGTGTCTAACCAAATTCTTTATCTAGCCACAAAATTTTATTATATCTAGTTTTTTATATTCCCATGGAGTAGAGTAAGGTGGTTGATTGTTTAGATAAATGGGATTTTGAAGAGATGTTTAACTAGAATTTTGTAGTTTAGAGAGAGTTGGTCTATGTAGAATATACCCTATTATGCCTTGTATTTTTGTTTGTTTGTTTGTTTTGATGTGTTTAATAGAGGAAGAAGAAAAAATGAAAAGGTATTTATTTTAACAATAATTAAAAAAAAAAAGTAGTTTGCAATAATTAAATAAATAAAAATTTACACAATGTTTAGAAATGAAAATAGCATAATTTTCCAAATTTAATTTCTGATCTGAAAATATAATATTTTTGAAAAGAGTAACCCAAATCATTAAATTGCATTACATATATTTTTCAAACATACTCAAAAGTTGTTATTGACTTTGATAATTTTTGTACATGAAATCAGCTCTTGTAAGCTCCAAAAATGTGATGTCATAGCCAACAATGATTTTTTTATGGATGAAACTTTGATGCCCAACATTTATCACCCTAGCTACCTCCAAACCCTTGAGAAGTTGGCCAAAAACTAGTTTCACTAGATCACAAAATCCAATGCCACAACCAAGATAGTATGGCCAGCTAGGGAGATGGTACAATAAACTTTGGGAGGTAAAAAAAATGATAAATATATAACAAAAATCCTCCAATCTACCTCTATAAGTCTGATTTAAAATAGCCTCCTTCAACTAAAATATAAACTTCACAAACATACCTAGTTTTGATCTCTAAATGGTATAACCAAGTAATCCTCCAAATTATATTTTTTTTAAATATGGATAATGCCACTTGCAAGGGGTTTCATCCTCACAAACCAAGAATAAGAACAAGCTCCTCTATCAAGAAGAAAACCAAATATTAAGTCAAGCATGAATGAGAAATGAGCTCCAACTTTTCTTTTTCTAATCTTCCTCAAAACCCACACCCTAAATTGCACTAAATGCACTTTATTTAAATTTTAAATGTTTATTTTTTCCAAGTGGGGTGTCCAACTAAGGGAGTACTTTATTAGATTTAAAAAACTCCTATCTCCAAAATGTACCCCTTCATAAAGTCCATTATTAAAATTAAATAACAATAAAGTTAAATATTTAACTTAACTTCATAAAGTGCCATTATTTAAAATAAAATCTTGGACCATAGTAAATATTTGGATGCCGAAATTAAATGCCTCCATAGACATAGCTAAAAATAGAAATATTGACAATTGACCCCGTCAGTGCCCCAAACTAACTTACTAAAAATAGTAAGTATAGACGAAAACATCCAAAACTACCCTAGAAAGTGTTATTTTGCACATCATAGCCTCTTGAGTTCATTTAAACACCTGATAGTGCCAACTACTAGAACCAACTAAATCCAAGGATTCCCTAACCCTGACTCATTAGCCTATGGGAATCCATTAAATAGGCTAATTACCCACCATACTAAACTTCTTAGGAAGGGAACATTTTAGTCCACCCTTCCCAAAATTGATTTTCTTCAACCAATATCAACTATGGATGTTGTAGAATATGTTCATTCTCCCAAGTTGTATCCTTAATTGGAAAGTTTTTTTATTTGACCAAATATTCCTTAATAACTCTCTTTTGAATATTCCATTATTTGGAGTCTATAATGGCCTCTGGAATCAATATAAACTTTCCCTCCTCATACAATGGTAGAAACTTTCATGAGATAACTACATTGTGTCTGAGTGACTTCTTAAGCCAGGATACATGAAATACATTATGAACCCTATTGCTAGCTAGTAACTCAAGCTCATAGGCAACCTCACCAGTATTTTTGGACACTCTAAATGGACCATAGAACATAGGTTTAAGCTTTTCTACTCCATTCTTCTTGATAGTGGAATAATTGTATGGCTAAAGCCTCAAATACACCATGTCCCCAAATTTTGGTGTTTCCAATTGATTGTCTCAATTTTCCTAAATGTTAGCTAGATATCATAATCATAAACCTTAGGTCAGTGGCCAATGAACAAGAAAATAATCTTATATTTTATCCTCTACACTTTAGGCTCTGTAAAACCAAGACGGGTGCCCCTATACCATCAGTCAATAATACAACAATGATTACTTTGATAATAGATTCAAACTATTCAAAATAGTATCCTAGAAGGTGGTATGATTGGCTATGTCACTTACAGGACCTTATACATGCTTTATATTAATTTTCTAGTGTGGATTGAGCATAAAACATAAAATTTGTAATAAAGTAAATTTGGATTTTAGAATTAAATTGTGATTTTGCTTCAATCTTGAGCTTCATGAATCATTTTGGCTAGTGCCTTGTTCACAACAGAGTCAAAAAATAAAGTAATAGAACAGCTCTTGACTTCTTATAACCTCATTTCCTTATAATGAGAAACTGACAAAAGAACAATACTATCACATTGCTTACAAATCCCTATTACATTCACACAATATTTGACTAATAAACTAAAAGAATAATTACTCCATTCCTTAAACATAAGCTATCAATGAAACATCCACAACATAACACATGACATGAGAACCATAGATAATATTTGGTCACTTTGATTCAAAAGATAGTGTATACAATATTGGAGAGCATAATAGGTTGATATTCGGTTTAGTAAAATACATAGAGTATTAGAGTCATTTGATGTCATTATAGAGAAAAATTATAACGTTTCTTGCATGTCTAATCAAGTGACTAAACTGTACAAATTCATTCTAACCAAATAATTTTATAAAGACAAAGATTAGAACTCTAAGAATGAGGCTCTAAATTCCCTTTTATAAGACAAAGGAATCAATAAGAAAAAGACCTCATTCACAACTTGGGTTCACAAAAGACAAAAAGATAAATAGTGGAATTAAAACTGTTAGAAAAACAAGGATAGACAACTGAGAGGGGGGTGAATCAATTGTTATATAAATTAAACTTATTCGACCTTAAACAACCTTTAATCTTAGATCTAATAATTAACAGTGTAAGCATAAATCAGCAACACATCAGAAACACATGAACACCAAGATTTTATATGTGGAAACCGTGTTAGGGGAGAAACCATGGTAGATGTTAGTCCACAAGATAATACCCTGTTAGAAGTATAATGAAAAATGAATACATAATGCACATGCATTCAAGCACATTGCCTAGAGCTCACTGCTCAAAGGGAAGGTTCACTGCCTTACATAAAACAATTAGATTAAATCCATCTAATGAGGTTGAATTGAGAAATTAGCTTCTACAAAGGCTTGATGATAATTCGAGTTAGGAACATAAACACTTCTTGACACTTTTCTCAATCTTCTTCACACTCTACTCTGAAATCAAATGATCTGATCTTTATTCGCACATCTTGCATACATTCCACATACTTGCACTCCCACACACTCTCCAAAATGAAGAAACAATCACTCTTATATATCTGCTACATGAATTTACATCAACAACTCTATCAGCCACAAATAAAGAATAAATTACAACTATCAGCCCAATTCATGAACAAATCTCAATGCACACCAACCTAAGTTTTTTACATAATAGTGAGGACCTAAATTAACATCCTTGAACACACTAAACAATAAAATATTAATCCATAAGGATCCACAACACACTACCACCATCATGTCAACCAAGAACATGAAAAATTTGAGCACACAAAGGAAAATCTTCAATCACGAACACACTGATCAACGTAGATATACCAAAACTGATAGAGTATGATCTCAAAACATCATTGAACACCTTAGGAATGTACACAACAACTCAAATCATCATAATTGCAATCACATCTTCCAGAAACACCTGCTACAGATACTAAATAATTGTAGGAACACAAAACTTCATAACTTTCTCAATTCTTGATGCACACCTCTGAAACTTTTGGAAAACATACTAGATAGGCTCAACAACAAATTGTTTAATGTGTACCTTCTAACCATCAATGTTCAAAACTTTCCATCACTCTAACCTTCTCAGTTTCACAAACTGCCTGCAATATATTTGTTACAATTTTATCAATATCCTCGACATATACAACCTTTAGAATCACCAGTGCTAATAGTGTTGACATTAATGAAAACCACATATCAGCAACATAACCATAACATCCAAAAATATCCCCCTTTGGCATTGATGGCAACACATGATGTGAAAAATACCATCAACAAAACTAGCTGTTCTCACAGTACTCTTCTCCTCTCTTTTTTCTACACTTCTCCTCCTTACACTTCACCCCCTTACAGTACATGGTTTTTCACATTACACTTCTCCCCCTTTGACATCAATGGAAAAGGTACAAAATTTCTAAACCACATATCATTTGAATCATCTAACTACTCTCCCTGAATAGCAACCGCCACAACATCAATCTGAAACAAGATTTGATTGTAAGTCCACAGATCGATGCAAAGACTTGCATCTTAGTTTAGATTAGGAGGGGAAAGCACCCCTAACTTGCCTCTGAGATACTCAAAAGTATCCTTAGGCAATGGTTTAGTAAAGATATCTTCAATTTGTTCCTTAGTGGGCACATATTCCAATTTGACTTATTTACCACTCACCTTGTCTCTGAAAAAGTGATACTCGATAGATATATGTTTTATCTTTGAGTGTAGCACTGGATTCTTAGAAATGTTTATGGCACTTGAATTGTCACAAAATATAGCAATAGGCTCATCATACTCAACTATGATATCTCTCAGCATCTGCTTCATCCACAACACTTGAGTACAATTTTTTGCAGCAACAATATATTCTACCTCAGCAGTAGATAAGGAAATGGAATTTTGTTTTTTACTTAGCCAAGACACCAACTTCTTCCCCAAGAATAATTCACCACCACTTGTACTTTTCCTATCATCCACATCTCCTATCCAATCTGCATTTGTAAAGGCATTCAGAGTAAGATCATAATCCTTAGTATACCAAAGACCAAAATCAACTGTTCCTTTTAAGTATCTGAAAATTATCTTTACTGCAATCACATGTGATTCCTTCGGATCAACTTGATATCTAGCAACCATGCACACAAAATTCATAATGTATGGTCTAGCCTAGTCTGGTTTGAGTCAAATAAGGCAATCCACCGATCATTTCCCTATATCTTGTTTGATTAGCCTTAGGAGAATCATCATTCTGTGTTAACTTGCATACGGTTACCATGGGTGTACCAATTGGCTTTGAGTCTTCCATTCCAAAAACATTTAGTAACTCTTTTACATATTTGGACTGAGATATGAAAATTCCATCATTTAACTGAGTTATTTGCAACCCTAAAAATAATTTCAGTTCTCCTATCATTGACATTTCAAATTCACTTTTCATTTCATCAGCAAACCTCATACATAATTCATCATCACCTTCAAAAAAAATGTCATCAACAAATACTTCAATTATCAATTCTTTATTGTGATGCAACTTGAAATACAGATTGTTGTCAGCAGTACCTTTATTGAATCCAAGCTTCAACAAGTATTTATCCAATCTAGCATGGCATGCTCTAGGGTCTTATTTGATTCCATATAGTTCTTTCTCCAATCGAAAAACCATGTCTTTTTCATCAGTCAGTTGAAATCCATTTGGTTTCTCAACATAAACTTCTTCTTCTAATTCACCATTCAGGAAGTTGACTTTATATCCATTTGATAGACTTTGTAATTCTCAAAAGTAGCATAAGCAATAAATAACCTTACCGCTTCAATTCTAGCAACAAGGGCAAAGGTTTCTTCAAAATCAATACTTTCCATCTATGAGTATCCTTTACATACCAGTCTTGCTTTGTTTCTAACTACTTTACCTTGCTCATTCAGCTTATTCTGAAAGACCCATTTGGTTCCAATCATATTTTTGTCTTGAGGTCTAGGAACAAGAATCCATGTATCATTTTTCTCTATATGCATCAGTTCTTCCTTCATTGCTTCCATCCAATATTCATCTTTACATGCTACATTGGCATTCCTGGGCTCAGTCTTGGATATCAGACAATATTATTCTACAATTCTTCTTCTAGTTTGCACACCTTTGTTCTTGTCACCTATGATCTGACTTTCAGAATGACTTCACTTTACATACCTTGGAATTTTGGGTTCTTTTGTTCTTTCTTCTGCATTTCCATTGACTTCTCCTTCATGATTTTCTTGATCCACTGAAACACTTTGACATTTATTTTTTTGTCTACGCATTCTTTCCATTATCAGTACTATCATTATGGTCATCTGAAACATATCCACAATACTTGGATGATCTGATAGTGTCTTCATCAACTCTTACATTTGCACTTTCGACCATTTTCTTCAATCTTTTATTGTAACACCGGTATGCCTTTCTCTTAGTAGAGTAACCCGAAAATATTCCTTCATCACTTCTAGCTTCAAACATTCCTATATCTTCATCTCTTTTTATATAACATCTACTTCCAAAGATTTTGAAATATTTAATAGTAGGCTTATAACCAAACCACAACTCAAAAGGGGTCTTACCAAAATTACTATTGACATTCACTCAGTTGATAGTATACACATCAGTGCTTACAAATTCTCTCTAATAGATATGAGGAACATTACCTTCCAACATCATAGTTCTGGTAGCATCTAAAATTGTTCTATTCTTTCTCTCAACAACTCTGTTCTATTATGGGGTTCGGGGAGAAGATAACTGTATTTTTATTCCATGCTCTTCATAGAATGAATTGAACTCTCAGGAAGGGAATTCATCATCTCTGTCTTTTCTCAAACATTTGACCTTCAAACCTATCTCATTTTTTGCCAAAGCTTTGAAGCTTTTGAATTTCTCTAATGCCTCATGTTTTTCTCTGAAGAAAGCAACCCATACCATTCTAGAATAATCATCAATAAGAAACATAAAGTACCTTTCTCCTTGTAGGCTTTTGATTTTGGATGGACCACATAGATCAGTATCTACCAAATCCAGTACTCCATTGGAATGATGTTTACTCCGAAATGAAATTCTTTTCTGCTTTCCCATCTGACATTCCTTGCATATAGTCTTAGTTGGCTTCACTAACTTAGGTAGATCTCTGATTGCTTGTGTAGAGCTTATTTTGATAATGTTATCAAATTTCACATGACAAA
Organism: Sequoiadendron giganteum; assembly: GCA_007115665.2. Lineage (NCBI taxonomy): Eukaryota > Viridiplantae > Streptophyta > Pinopsida > Cupressales > Cupressaceae > Sequoiadendron > Sequoiadendron giganteum. The sequence goes on from CM021101.1 coordinate 216,036,615, forward strand.
ACCTTCTATGCCATAACCATCTTACATCAACTTGAGCAATAAAAAAACTTTCACCAGCAGCATTTAAGTGAAAAATATTACCTCTTGTCTTTGTACCTGAAGCAATCACATTTCCAGACCTTCCTAGTATCCCGCACTTACCATCTTTGAACTAAATATTGTAACCTTTGTCAACCATTTGTCCAACACTCAAAAAATTGTGCTTCAAACCTTCAACATATAGGAAATAATTAGTATTAAATTTACCACCAAGAAAAATAGTGCCTCTGCCACAAATCACACCAGCATTGTAATCTCCAAATCTTACAACACCACCATCATATTTTTCCAAGCTTATAAAATTGATTTTGTCACCAGTAATATAATGTGAGCATCCACTGTCAATCATCCACTCATCATTCTCATCAATCCTAGCTGCAAGAGTTTTCTCAATATTTTGATTACTAGCTGATTTAGTGGACACCGAACTATTTTCCTTGATAGAAATAAATACCCATTCATCTTCGTTTCTAGTTTCTTTCTTAGATTCATCATCAGTAACTCCTTTAAAACACCTTGATGCAAAATGACCTATCAAACTGTAAGATAAATATTTCATAGGAAACTTTACTTTGTATTTACCTTGTCTTCTAGCTTCTCTTTTCACAATCAATGCTTCTAGTTCTTCTATCTCTTTCTTCATCTTCATACTTGAATGTCTTCCTAGAACTCTCTCTTGGATCATATCTCTGTTGGATTTTTTCGGATACAGTAGCTTTGAATGAAAACTCTATCTTAGGAGAAGATTCACCAAATTCACTCAACTCAAAGGCAACAAGTTTTCCAATTAGCATGTCTCTTATTACATTTGTTACTATCCTAAGCTCTTCAATAGCATGAGCTTTTGTTTTGTAAGAAGTAGGAACAAATCTAAGTATTTTAGCCACAATCTCATCTTCTTCCAAGATTCCATCGGCACATCTAATGCCCATCACTATTTCATTTACCTTTTGCATGAAATTAAAAAAAAAATCATCTTCACTCATCTTCATGTTCTCCCATTTTCCTTTCAGACTTTGTAGCTTAGCAACTTTTACTAGTGTATCTCCTTCATACAATGTTTCAAAATTTTTCTAGATCTCATGTGTAGTCTTTAGACCTATCACATTTTTCATTTTTGAATCTATCAAAGCACTTAGCAATGCTTTTATAGCCCTAGTATTAGTTTCTACTTCTTTGATCTCATCAACAATAGAGGGACCATTCTAAGGAATAGTATATGCATTATTTGTAATCTTCCAAAAAGGCTCACCAATGCACTTCAAATGAAACTCCATTATGACTTTCCACATAGAGGATTTTGTACCATCAGATCTAGGACTATCCTTCTTGTATGATGCCATTTCGGATCACCTCAGGCTATTAAAATTCTTTAGAGAAACTAGCTCTAATACCAATTGTTGTAAAAACAAGGATAAACAACTGGGAGGGGGGAGTGAATTAGTTGTTATATAAATTAAACTTATTCAACCTTAAACAACCTTTAATCTTAGATCTGATAATTAACAGTGCAAGAATAAATCAACAACACATCAAAAACACATGAGCATCAATATTTTATATGTGGAAACCTTGCTAGGGGAAAAACCACAGTGGATGTTAGTCCACAAGATTATACCTTTTTCGAAGTATAATAAAAAATGAATAGGGAATGCACATGCATTTAGGAACACTACATAGAGCTCACTGCTCAAAGGGAAGGCTCATTGACTTACATAAAACAATCATATTAAATCCATCTGATGAGATTGAACTGAGAAATTAGCTTCTACAAAATCTTGATGACGGATCTAGTTAGGCACATAAACACTTCTTCACACTTTGCTCAATATTCTTCACACTCTGCTTTGAAATCAAATGATTTAATCTTTATTCCCACATATCGCATACATTCCAATTACTTGCACTCCCACACACTCTCCAAAATGAAGAAACAATCACTCTTATATATCCGCTACATGAATTTACATCAACAACTTTGTCGGCCACAAATAAAGAATAATTTACAATTGTCAGACCAATTCATGAATAGATCTCAATGCGCACAAACCTAAGTTGGTCACAACATAGTGAGGACCTAAATTAACATCCTCAAACATTCCAAACAATAAGAGATTAATCCATAAGGATCCACAACATGCTACCACCATCATGTCATCCAAGAACATGAAAACTTTGAGCACACAAAGGAAAATCTTTGATCAGGAACACACCGATCAACATGAATGTAACACACTGATAAAGAACAATCTCAAAACATCACTAAAAATCTCAGGAATGTACACAACAACTCAATTCATCAGAATTTTAATCACATTTTCTAAAAACACCTGCTATGGTAACTAAATAACTGTAGGAACACAAAACTTCATAACTTTCTCAATTCTTGATGCACACCTCTAAATTTTTTGGAAAACATACCAGATAGGCTCACCAACAAACCCTTTAATGTGCGCCTTCTGACCATCAATGTATAAAACTTGCCATCCTTCTAACCTTCTTAGTTTCACAGACTCCCTACAATATATTTATTAGAATTTTCTCAATATCCTCGACATATACAGACTTTAGAATTGAACCAATACTAATAGTGTTGACATCAATGGCAACCACATATTAGTAACACAACCAAAACATTCAACAAAATCATTAGCCAAAGAACCTATAGGGATATTTTCAAAATCTAATAGAAAATAATTTAGAGTATCCATATACATGTTATCATTTCTTCCTTCAAGGTAATCCATGCAACTAGTGGGATTTTGTCAACATTTATTTTCTAATAGGATCATATTGCTATTATTTCCAGTTGGTGAGATCTGATTCAAACAAAACTCAAATCTCCCAATCAATTCTTAGTCATAAACTTCCTCAGATGTTGTGCAAACTAGCTATAGTGAATACCAATTGATCTTGAAATGAATTTCTTCTTAAAATTCTTCAAAAATTATTAGGTACCATGCATAATCAAGCCCTCTTTGACATCTAATTTGTTTAAAATCAAAACATTGAAATTGATACATAAAAACCTCATACACTAGGTGACTTATTGTATTTTTTATCCCATCCTTTAAACAAGTATTTTGAAGGATAGTCATGAGCTAAAAGATAATCCACATTTTGTAAATACTGACGATATTTAGCATCAAGTATTGCACTAATTTTTGAACACCTACAATACTGAGGGGGGTGAATCGGTATTCTTTTGAACCAATTAAACATTTAATCATTCAATTCATAACATATTCAATTTTAGTAATGAAGGAAATCATGAAAACATCCAACAACATCACATAACACATGAACACCAATATTTTTACATGAAAAAACCAAAATGGGAAAAACCATGGTGAGGATTAGCTCACAATATATTATAATTAGTTATAGTATATTATAAAAGTTCTCATTGAAAGCGGACTCACTGCCCACTGAGAAATAAAATAGATAGAAGAGATTGTGTCTCACTACTAAATTTGAACTATTACAATTGCATCTAACACATGCATGAAATATAAATCCAATGAAGCTCAAAATACAAACTCAAAGCTCTTCATGCTGATCTGAAACACTTCGAGTTCACACAATTCACATCCACTTACTCTTATCACATGTCACACTTTCAAAATACTGTAAAATATCTAACTTATATACCCACTTCACCTATAACATCAATTAGGCTAGCCTACTTAGATGTAATATACAAAATGTAGCTTGTCAGCCCAAGATCTATCCACACATGCTTTGCACCGGTAATAAAACCTTATAACAGTACAAAATAGGTTAGCATGGGCCTAAAAAAAATTGACATAATATATCAATACATACTTAACCTTCACAACACACATAACTCATTAGGTTGGCACCGATAATGACCTAATAGAAAAAATTTCCAACTATACACCTATATCTAGACACACAAACCTCTAAAATTTATGTCAACTAGAATATACACTCATCTAGCACTTGTCAATAACTCCACAACTCTCCAAAGCTAAAATCCAATCCATGGAGAGGTGCAGACACACCAAAGCATATAAACTGAACTAGAAAACACTAGTAATTTCCCAGCCAAACTTCTGTTACTCATAACTCCAAATCTAGAAACCAAGACGAGATGAAACTCTAGAATTAGGTTCCTTTATCAAAAAAAAAATTATGTTAAAGCATAAAGAAAAATCTTCATCAATGGAATAATGCAGAACCAAATTCTAGATCATTTGTACATAGTATCACTTGAATTGACACATTCAATTTCTTCAATAATTTACTTCACCTAATCAAACCTTATTGCAAAATTATCTTACATAATCATCTTCAAACATAATCAAGACACCCAAATTGATCTGCACCATAGTCTTTGTACTGAGATACAATAGTGACATCAATCACAACATTGCAATGTATAACTATATACCTTTTGTTAATTACACATGCTCATGTTTCCAACAAGTTTATTAATGATATCTCCTTATTCTTCCATCAAACCCCCTTTTTCATTGATGGAAACATGCCAAAACTATCTCAAAAACATTCTCCCCCTTTGACATCAAGGGAAAAGGGTGCATACAATAGTATTCGTTCATACTGGATCTCCCTCTAACAAGGACATTCATGTATACAAGCTAAAAACTTAAACTAACTCCCCCTAAGAATGTTACGCATCATAACCATATCAAAAATATAAACTAGAAATAGTTTACACCATCTGCATATGTAAATTGAAGTTTGAAACAATAAACTTAAAAATGTATAAAGAAATAAAAATATTGTCGACCTGAGGAGGTTGAATCTTGAAGCTTCACAAAATGAACTTTCTATTCTTGTTTTCCCTCTTCCTAGATCTTCTTGGCTATGTCAAGGATCTTGCACTAGGTCTAAAGCTCCATAAGGCATTCTTCACCTTCTTCCAGAGTGTTGGGTACCAGATTAATCTTGGTATCTTTATCAACACTTACAAGGGCACTAGAAATAGATGTGAACTTTGAGCTCACTAGGTCCCTGAAGTTTCTGAACTACGTGTAGTAATAGAAAAATTATCCCTTTTTCCTTACTTGATTTGGGAATAATTGCCAGTGAACTAACCTAATTTTTCCTAGGTTTAATGTTGTAATGTGTTGTAACACATTCACATTGATCTTGGGACCCTTATTAATAAAATAACTTAATTTATACCCTCTTTTAAGTGTTGTAAAGTTTTGTAAGACACTTTCACATTTATCTAGGGTCTCCTTAATAACTATGAATTACAGTTAATTACCCCCTTTAATTCAAATTTAAGCCTTATTTGTGACACCTCCCAAGGATCTATCCCAAAACCCATAATTTAAATTACATAACATTTAATTGGGAAAATTTGAGGTTTTAGAAATTGGTGCTAGGACCCATTCACCCTAGGTGGCGAATGGGTCCTCCCTTTGTAGGACCCCCCTTTCTTTGCAGATTTTACATGGGTTTTTGATGTACTTTCATTCCTTGAAGCAAGGTCCTAGAAAATTATGCTAGGACCCATTCACCCTAAGTGGTGAATGGGTCCTCCCTTAATGAGAACCCCCTTTTTAGATTTCATTCTCGCAAGATTTTAATATTTTTTGTTACCAGATTTGGTGTTGGCTTGAATTATTTGAATTTTAGGGTTAATCTCTTGATTTTATATAAATAAGGGGTTAATTCACATTGTTTCTCCTAGAAAGTTTACAAGAGGCCTAAGCATTCAAGTTTTCAAGCACAAGAGTTAACAAGAAAATTTTCAAAGGAATTTCAAGGCATATTATCAAGGTTTTATTGCAGCAATTGAAGATCATTTCATCATGACAAGGGTTTAATGCATTCATACATGTTGTTGAGCTAAGAAAGTGGTTGTAGCATTAAAGATCTACTTGCAAGAATTGTTTCACATCTCACTCAAGGATCAAGATCCACATTCTTCATGGCTACTACATGTTATATTTCAGATTTACATTCCAAGACAACTTCCAAGGTATCAACATGACTTATTTCATCATTTGGTTTAATTACCTACAAGGGGTTTGACTTAGGCAAACCCCTATTCACTAACAATACACAATTTTTTCTTCCCTTGAATGTGTGTTTGTAAATTTATAGGTTGAAGATCAAGTGGAGAAGAAGTTTAGAGAAAATTTGTCAAAGTTGTCAAGCTGCAAGATTGATCTTTATAGTGCAAGAACAAAGAATTGAGGATGAAAATTTTGTTACAGGTTTTCAAGAGCTAACAACTAGGAATCAGAGAGTGCAGATGTCAAGGAAAATAACCTAGATCTCAGTTTTAGAAACCCTAACAGGGACCCATTCACCACTAAAGGCGAATGAGTCCTGTGTGCCCTAAAAATAGGCTTCTTGTAGCAAGGTACACATCACTTTATGCTCTAAAAACTCCCCTCATAGTTGCTATAATAGTCAGGGTCAGATTTTTATTTTCATTTGTATCATTCATACACATAATTTTATGTTTTACGGTAAAGATTAGTGGTTCATTATCTCGATTCATTTCACTTTGATGAACCCTATTTTCACCCTAAAACATAATGGTGAACCTTACTCATTGAACATTGCAATTTTTTTATTTTGAAGTCTTTCATTGCATTCTAGATTATATCTTACTCTCATTTGTATTGAATTAGATCTCATTTAGGGTTTCTTGCATTGCATTCAAAATTGAATCTCATTTAGGGTTTAAATTTGCATTATTTATCATCTTTCTAAATCTGAAAAATACAAAAACAAATCAGTCATTGTGCATATCATTTAGATCTCATTTATTTATATTTGAAAATTGAAATAAAATTGCATTTCAACATAGGTCCTTGCATTCATCTTTTCATTGAATTTTCACATTGCATTTCTTAAAAATATGAAACTAAAACTTACTACCTCGGACCTCAAACTAAAAGACATTACTAAAAGCTTGAAAATCATTAAAAAATAGTTTACAAATACCTAACCAAGACCTATTCACCCTTACTAGCGAATGAGTCCCTGATCAAGTCAAACCTACATCTTTTGGCATCTGAAAAGGCATTAAAAATCACTTTGAAATCAACAGAAACATCTCAAAAAACCTCACCATGACCCATTCACCCTTATTGGTGAGTGAGTCCCTATTAGCTACTAATATACATTTTATGGAAATTAAAATCTCAATTTTAGGCTTCTATTTTCTATTGTTACTTTACTGTTTCAGTTTCTTGATTTACTATTTCATCAAATTCATTGCATTTAGTCTAAATTGCTTCATTTCAGTGCATTATTAAAATTCAAGATTGCATCTACAACATTTCATTTTCAGTTCATTGAATTATATAATCAGTAAATTGTATTGCTTAGAATCTAAAAAAATCATTTCATTCCAGGATGTTGCATTGCCCCTTTGCTATTTTAGGGTTTACACACTAGGTTTGTAAAACTTGTATGAGCTTTAAAACTTGGTTTCCTATTAACAATACTATTGTAAGATGTAGTTTGAGGCTCATGTCATCCCACAATATCTCTCACCGTGGATCTTGAGATGTCTAGCTGTCTTTTTGATAGTGTTGATAATCAACCCTTCATGGCCCATAGTTTGATGCTTCATTTCCAATAACTTCCCCTCCTACAACCAATGTTCTTAATATTACCAACATTGTCCCTACCATCCCCAGTTCCACTCAATCTTTGGGGTCTACTCAAAGCTAAAGTGGAATTCCAATCCCATCCTCCATGATACCAATGCTCATTCCTACATACACTAGTACACAACCCACAACAACCTTTCAACCTACTACTACCATTCAACCAACCATAACAATCATACCCACTAGCATTTTGTACATTAGCTATCCTTGTAGGAAACCCTTCTAGTTTTGTCCAAACAAGCATAATAACTACTCAACAATCCACATTGACTAACCTAAAATTCACTAGCCCTCTGCATACATACTCCAATCCACCTTATTCCCCTCAACCTTACAATCAAAATGATCCTCTCATTAGCTCACTTTTGTAAACTATGACATCCCTCCAGCAAAAAATTACAACATTAAGAATACAACAAAAATCAACCTTTGTAGTACATCAAATCCAACCTGCTATCATTCGACTTATTAAGAACACAAATGCCACAAGGTATAGAAGTCCCTCAATTTGAGAAATATGGTAGAAATGGAGATCCTGTTAGCCATGTTTCCATTTTCACAGCCTTGTGTAGTGATTTCATATTTGAAGATAAAGTTTTGGCTAATTTATTCCCTAGGTCCTTGAAGGATACTACTTTAGAACAGTTCTCTTCCTTGCTGAACAATTCAATTGGTTCATTCAATGAACTCATCGATGCATTTTACAACCACTTCTATATTCACATGGGTCCTAAGATGACCCTTGTTGATTTAATGACATGCAAGCAAAAAGAAGATGAGAAAGTGACTGATTTCATAGCAAGATACCAAATGCTTTATTCACAAGTAAACATTAAGATTCCCGATGCTGACCTTCAATGAATGTGTTAGAACTAGAATTTTCAAAAAACATCTAAGGGGTTTTATCCATTTGAATCCAAGTTCGTGCTATATTTTTCATAAAATTGCCTTACACTGCCATCCATAAAGCCAAAAAATCATTTTACTACCATACCGCTGCCACATCATCCACCCTCCATAGCTTACACCTCTTACCTCCTTACTGCAGCCCCTTGTAGGATGGCTTGCAGTGTCTTGGTTGAGAGAAGGCATGTTATACCCCTACCATTGTACCTCAGGGGATCATCAAGTAGCTCATGGTTTAGTGGTAAAGAGGGGAGTAGTAATAAATTATACTGCCACACCGCAAGAAGGAGAAAGTTGGCCCACGGTTGAGCGGTAGAAAGGAGACAACCACCATATTGTGAAGGGTCAACAGGCAGACCATGGAAGAGTGGTATGAAGAGTGTAGCTAGACAGTAAAGGATAGACACCATTGCGATACCGCATGCAAGAAAATGCTAGACCACAATAGATTGGTATACAAAGGCATAACATAAAATTCCAGCATGGTACCCCTAGGAGCAGAAACATAGCTTGTGGTAAAGCAGTAGAGGATGCAAAGGCAAAGAAAGACATTGTGGCACCACAATAGAGAAAGAGAAGGTGTGTGGTAACACGATAAGGAAGTTGTTGCTGCTATGATAGTTATTATTGTCATATTCCAATTATGTTTTTCTCAGGTGACACAACTTTTGCTTCTATTGAGAATACGAAGAGACCAAGACCAAAGGGCGTGATAATTTTTTTGTACTATATAAAAGCGAGAGATAGATAATGAATAGGAGTTAGAGGTTAGAGAGAAAGATAATTTTCAGAATGTTTACATAGCAGAGACCATGATGCAAGTTTTTTTTTTGAGGAAGATAATGAACAAGTTCTATTTTAGTGGTTCTATTTTGGTATCAGTTGTTTGTTGAAATTGTTCAATTATTTGATTGTCTCCATCTTGATATTTCTTGATTATTTAAGTTCATATGTCAAGCACGTGTTCAACTTATTAGTGTGCAATTGTTGTATCTATGTGGTGTGATTAACTGGTTTCTTTAAACAAGAATTAAATTCCTTTTAGTCAAATTGCATTAATCTAGAAGTGTTAATTGGATCAGTAAGAAGAATCAATAATTAGGATTGGTATTCTTCCTCTAGTAGGCTTTGTCAATCATTATCTTGCATGTTTATACAAGTTATAAATGAATACCTATGTTCCAAGAAACCAGAATATCTACCAAGTAAGAGTCATCCATCAAATACTTTCATTGGACTTTGTTTTACCCTATAGGGCACTGGTCTTGCCCATTTTATTCATTTAAATTTATTAAAAAATAAATTTAGAGATCTGTTAACTGAACATATTGAATTTTTCCTTGATATTGCTTATACAATTTATACCAACTAGGTTTACATCTTTTCACCTCCAAATTTCCATTGTGGATAGATTGCTTAGGGAAGAAATACAAAGTTCAAATCTGCTTTGTTCATATAGGTTTACCCACCTAGGTCTGGCAGAATCTAAAGAGTAGAAGGTTCAAATTCATTTTTTGGCCTTGTACGTTAGCCAGATACATTGTGAGAGCTTGGGAACCTCTTGTGGTTCAAACTTACATTTTTTAGACCTAACAGTTTGGCAACTCTACTAGGGACCAAACTAAACCCAAGCCTTCATCATAGAGTCAATACCTTGCAGAAGACTCCACTAGGAACAAGGAACTACAAAATTTTCTCACCTTTTAGAAAGTGAGTGGCGACTCTGAATGAACAAGTGCATTAAATCTGATAGAGTGAAGTATACATCAGAAAGGAACCATCCTAGAGTTCAGACTATCAAAATTACTCACAACATGCATGGAAAAAGGTCTTTGTATAAGGAGGATCCTAATATTGACAAAAGTAAATGGACTAAAAAGAATGATAAGGGCAAGAAGGTGTTTGATGACATGTGCCTAGCAAATAAAGACAAAACATCAAAAGCACACCTAGAGACACATAATTCCTATGGTACACTTGCAACTAAAAAACAACCCATCTAGAGAACCTCACACTCCTGAGGAAAAGAGGAATCCCTTCTATCAACCAGACCCCAAGAAAGTTGAGGATTTCATGACTAGACTTGAGGCTAGAAGGGAAAGGAGACAACATGAATATGGTCAAAAAATGGCATTACTAGAAAAAAATCAGGATGGACTTAGCTATGAAGAAACCTCTTAAGAGATCTATGAACACATGGCTCGGGATGAGATAAATGCACGATTGGAACATGAAAGACAAGAAGTGGAAATAACAAGAATGGAGTATGAGCAGAGGCTCCAAGCAATAAAAGACCTTCAAGAATTGAAGTTATAAAAATCCCAAATCAATGCTCAGATGGCTAACTTACCTAACTATGTGCCACCTCACGGTAGGGGAATAATAATGCAGGACCTTCAAATCCCCCAAAAGCACAAAAAAATCAGTTAGGGAATCAATATAGACCCCCAAACGCTCCACCACAACATCAAAATGCTCAACCACCCCCTCACCAACAATATATACCTCCACATGGTCAACAACACATGCCTCCACAAGGTTAGCAATATATCTAGACACCTCACAACAATCCATTGTACCAGTACCAACATCCTCAAAATCCATCTCCTCCACCATACATAACCATGATTAGACAATTTTATTTGGTTGGATTTTAAATATATCCTTATCCCATGGATAACAGTTGGAGAAGCCTTGTCCCAAAATTCACAGGAAGTAGTGCAGTCATAGCCGAAGAACACTTAAGGAGCTTTAATGCATTTATTCAAGACTTGGATATGCAATATGATGATGTGCAAATGAGATTGTTTATAATGTCATTGATTGAAGATGCTAGAGATTGGTTTAACAGTTTTCCAACAACTTCTATTGAATCCATTCAGGATTTTTATGAACAGTTCCTTGAGCAGTATGGGAATCAATGTGCACTAGATTTTTCCCTGCATGAATTGGTATCTATCCAAAAGCATCAGAATGAGTCATCTTATGACTTCAACTAGAGGTTTTTTAAATTACATAATAAGATACCTACTGGTTCCAAATTAGTTGATCCTACTGCATTAAGTATCTATTTAAAATCTTTTGATCCTAAGATAGGATATGAGCTCAGGAACAAGTGTCCCAAGAATTTAGCTGAAAAGATAGCACTAACTATTGAGAATAATAGGAACGCTACAAGAATGATTGGAAAGAGGGATAATCCTAGGGTTCCCCAATATACTCCTCCAAATAGACAAGAAAATACATACAGAAATGAAAGGCCAAGGTTGCATGACATGCCATATAATACAAATTGGAAGGATGGAAAGCTAGTGATGGATAGGCCTAGGAATAAAGAGACACTTGATCCTTTAAAGAAAAGAGGGGCATATATGGTAAATAAAATTCCTTGGTGCTCAGTTTGTGACTTGCCACATTCCCCAAATCATTGTATTGTAGCTCTATCAATACCAAGAAAAGACATACCAAAGGACAACAATGAAGAGGACCATAATATCTATTTAACTCCCCACACTCTTCACTCTATTGAGTAGGGATATTCATCTTCATAAGGAGGGTATGAATATGATGTTGATCACCAAAAGTACAATGTCCATATGGCAGAACAAAAAGTTTTTTCTGATCATGAAGAAAGTGATAATGAACAATTTCCTCCTAGTACATCATATCAGATAAATAAATTCAATATGAGAAGACCGATTGAGGAAGAAATTAAAAGGTTAACTATTGCAGCAGTTGAGCAGGCCAAAAGCAGATACTGGATGAGAAATAGAACAGTAAATGAGAATGAAGGTGTTCCAAGAGGAATATTTTTTAAGGATAAGAAAATGTCCTAGGAAGCTTCAAAAAGGATAGATGATAAGCAGTTTGATAAAAAAGAACAAAAGTATGTCCATAAGAAAGAAAACAAAGAATTGCCCAAGGACAAACAAAAGTCAAATTAGAAAAACAAAAAGGAGAATGAGGAGAACAAAGGAGATTCAATAGAGCAAAAGAATATGATCAAAACAGAGGGTGCCTCTTTTGATTTCATGCAAGATTTGTCCTAGGTAAATATGTTTGTCCCATTACTAGAAATGATGAAGATTAAAGTGTATAGGGAAAGTGCTATTCAATTAATGTCTAGTGGAGGTAATAAAAGTACAAAACTTGAAAATAAGGAGATTCCTTGAATTAGTAATAAGAAGAAACAGATAAAAGTTCCAGAGGTTTTTCTAAGTGATGCATTGATGAATCCACCACAAATTGATCCATTTTTTACTATCCTACTCATGAATGACAAGCTGGTAAGAAACTGTATGATAGATTCAGGTGCTTCTATGAGCATCATGCCAGTAGGGGTGATGAAACAATTCGGTATGTGGGTAGATGTTGAAGGGGGTAAATGTTATGCCATGGATAGTAGACCTGTCTCACTAGTGGTAATTATGAAAGATGTGGAAGTGAAATTGGATACATACCCACAAGAAACTTATAATATTGGCATAACTATGATTGACACACCTCCTCAGTTTGGAATGCTTTTATCAAGACAATGGACTGCAGCAGTTGGAGGCAATGTACAGTTTGATTTATCATATGCCACAATACCAGTCAATGGTGAAGAAGTCAAATTGTGTAGAGAACCAGGGATAAATCAGATTTTCAATTGTGTTCCTCAAGGATAGCTCAATTGTTTCTATGATGTGGATTTAGGGAGCTTCATAGTGGAACCGTTTCAGCCAGAATTAGCAAATACTAACACAATTGATAAGCATGTTTCTAAAGATCAACATGGCATGTGGAAAATGTATTTCGATGGAGCCTGTAGCCAAGAAGGCAATGGGGTTGGAGTAATTTTTATATCACCTGAAGGTATTACATTCAAATATTCATTTTTACTAACCTTTGAGTGTACAAACAATGTGGCAGAATATGAGGCCTTGTTGATTGGTTTAAATATGGCTATCAAGCACAAGATCAAATTGTTAACTATCCTAGGAGATTCTGAACTAGTTTTCTCATAGATCAGATCAAGATATGCTACAAAGAATAAAAGATTGAAATAATATAGAAATGTTATGTGGGATACGATTGAGTTATTTGATGATTTCTCAATTGATTGGATAAATAGATCAGAAAACTTAATGGAAAACTTTCTAGCTAATGTGGCCCTAAAAAAGAGATGATATTGCTTTGGCTGGAATATCTCAAGTTGAATTAAAAACAAGACCTACTATCCCTAACAACATATATAGTTGGCAATTTTTCAATGATGATACTGACCTCCTAAAGTTTCTTCATTGCATAGATCAATATGAGGCTCAAGAGATTGATTTCAATGCTTTTGTGGAAGAAGTGGATGGGAAACATACTATATTTGGGAAGGAATTATTGCAGCTTAAAACCAACAAGCTCCTCAAAGGGCTTGTGGCACTAGAAAGAGTATATTATGGGAATGATTTCTCTCTCATAAAGTAGACACCAGTCAAGAGAGAAGATATTGAAGAAATAAATCTAGGAACTAAGTTAGCACCAAAAAAGGTCTACACTGGGAAGAAGATAAGTCCCACCATTAGGGGAATGTTGATTGCCTTATTGAGAAAATACAAACATGTGTTTTCCTCATCTTATGAGGATCTCAAGATGTATAGAGAAGATCTTTTCCAGCATGAGATTCCACTTAAACTAGATAAAAACCATTCAGACAAAAGCAGAGGCCTATTAACCCAACATTGGAACCTAAAATGCAGGAGGAATTAGAAAAATTAAGAGATGGAGGTATTATTAAGCCCATTAGACATTCAACATGGGTCTTGAACTTGGTTCCTGTAAGAAATAAAAATGGAGATATTAGATTATGTATAGATTTCAGAAATATGAATGTTTCTTCCCTTAAAGATAATTATCCTCTCCCAAATATGGAGGCAATATTGCACAAAGTAATAGGGTGTGAGCTAATGTCAATGGTGGATGGGTTTTCTAGATATAACCAAGTTAAATTCAAAGAGTCTAAGCAATACAGGACAATGTTTACTACACCATGGGGGATATATGTTTATGTTAGAATGCCATTCGGTCTCACAAATGCAGGGGCCACTTTTCAAAGGGCCATGGATGTGGCATTTTTAGATTTAATTAGTGCCATAATGATAGTGTATCAGAATGATCTTACTGCTTATTCCAAAAGGGTAGAAGATCATGTGGGGCACTTGGAGAAGATATTTATTAAAGCTCTAGAATATGGTATTAGTCTTAATCCTAAAAAATGTCATTTTGTTGTTACAGAGGGTAAGCTTTTGGGACATATTTTATCAAAATATGGGATTAGAATAGACCCTGAGAGAGTAGAAGCCATAGACAAAATCCCCATTCCCAAAACTATCAAAGCAATCCAATCATTTTTTGGTCAAATTAACTTTGTGAGGAGATTTGTGTAAAATTTTGCTTAGATTGTTAAACCTATATCCAAGATGCTGAAAAGGGGAGAAAAGATAGATTGGACTATTGAGGCCATGGAAGCCTTTATATCTATAAAAAGAGCTATCAAAGAACCTCCCATCCTAAAGTCCCCTAATTTTACCAAACCTTTTCAGATATTTTATTTTGCTTCATTTCACACTATAGCAGTTGTTATGTTACAAAAGAATAATGAAGGCCATGAGCAACCTGTATCTTTTTTCAGCAAGTCTTTGCAAGGGTCAGAGTTGAAATATGATATTATGGAAAAACAAGCCTTTGCATTGGTTAAAGCAATAAAAAAATTCAGACCTTATCTTGTTGGAGCTAAAGTAATTGCCTATGTCCCTATTGCAGTTGTGAAAGATATCCTGATATAGATAGAGGTGACAGGGAAAAGATGCAGATGGATTAATAAAATCAAAGAGTTCAATATGGAGATTCAAATTACCAATTTGGTAAGAGGACAAGGTTTGGCTAGGCTAATGGTAGAAACAAACTTTGAAGCAAACCAAATATACAATATAGAGGGTGGAGAGAGTGCAGTTGCAAGTATTGAATATACTCCTTGGTACACAAACATAATGTATTATCTCAGGCCCATGAAATACCCTAAGGGGTTGAATGATAATCAAAAGAGAACTTTGAAGTTGCAAGTATCAAAGTATGTATTTATATAAGGAGACCTATGTTGGAAGAATAGGGATGGAATAATATTGTTGTCTCTAGATGAATCACAAGAAAAACATGTCTTGAGGGAGATGCATGAAGGGGTGTGTGGAGGTCATTATTCTTCCAAAACCACTGCACATAGGATTCTCAGGGCTGGCTATTACTAGCCTAATGTTTTTAATGACTCTTTTGCACATGTGAGGAAATCTGAGGGTTGTCAAAAAATTTCAGGGAAATTGAAGTATCGAGGATCCTTACCGCTTAGACCTTTCCAAGTAGAAGCCCCTTTCCATCAATGGAGAATTTACTTCATTGGAGAAATACAGGAAAAGTCAAGTGGAGGATATAAATGGATACTTGTAGCTATAGATTATTTTACTAAGTGGGTGGAGGCAATCCCCACTAAACAAGCAACAAGCAAGGTGGTGATGAACTTTCTAATGGAAAAAATCATTACTAGATTTGGCACACCGGTAAGAGTGATCAGAAATAATGGGATGTGTTTTAGGTCTGATGAATTTAGAGATTTCTGCAATACATCTGGCATTACTATTTCCTATGCTACCCCCTTTTCAACCACAAGCAAATGGTCAGGCAGAATCAAGTGATAAAAGTCTTATAAAGATAATAAGGAGGATATTAGATACAAATAAAAAGGCATGGGACTCAAAGTTGAGAATGGTTGTGTGGGTAGATAGGATTATAGTAAAAAGGGCAATTGGAAAGTCTCTATTTGAACTAGTATATGGAACACAAGCCAGGATGCCACTACAAAATATTTTACCAGTTTATAACTTTATTCTACAAGAGGATTTGGATGTTTCTGAACCAATGGAGGAGACAATGGAACAACTTGTAGAACTTGATGAAATAAGGAGAATGGCCTAGAAGAAATATGTGAAGCTGCAAACACATATGAAATATCTTTTTGATAAAAAGGCCAAACATCAAAAATTTGAGGAAAATGATCTGGTGTTGATGTGGAATGCTCAGTGTCAGGAGAAGGGAAAGCATGGAAAGTTTGAAGATTTGTGGTTGGGACCCTTTGTGATCATTGGAAAAGGAGGGGAGGAATCTTATTATTTGCAGAATATGTCTGGAGAGGAGTAGGAGTTTCCTATACATGGGCAGTTCCTGAAGCATTTCCTCTCTTAAGGAAGTACCAGAGGATTAAGGATTGCTAGTGCATGGAAAATTCTTAACAAACCTCTCAAAATATTATTTTCCATGCACAGTAATTTAGGAACTCAAAAGGGGCTAGGACTTGCTAGTACATGGACAATCCCATAATTCTGTCATTGAAAACAAAGTTTTTTTTCCATGTATAGTAGTGTAGGGTCATTTCCATCCTCCATTTTCCATCTTCCCTTTTTTTTTCATCTCCTCCACTTTTCACCTCCTTTCATTTTTTCATATCCTTGATGTCTTGGTTTGCTCTCCTAGTGATATTCTAGATTCTTGCAATGATTGGAAAATCACTCATCCCCAATAGGAGCCACTATTAGAACAAAAAAAATTAGAAAATTTCTAAGGGGTTTTATCCATTTGAATCCAAGTTCGCACTATCTTTTTCATAAAATTTCCCTACACCACCATCCACAAAGCCAAAAAATAATTTTACCACCATACCACTGCCACATCATCCACCTTCATAGCTTTCACCTCTTACCTCCTTACTGCAGCCCCTTGCAAGACAGCTTTCAGTGTCACAGTTGAGAGCAGTCATGTTATACCCTTACCGTTGTACCTCGAGGGGTCATCAAATAGCTCATAATTTAGTGGTAAAGAGGGGAGCACTAATAAAGTATACCGCCACACCACAAGAAGGAGAAACTCGGCATGCAGTTGAGTGGTAGAAAGGAGACAACTAACATACTGTGGAGGGTCAATAGGAAGACCACGGTAGATCAGTATGAAGAGCATAGCTAGATGATAAAGGGAAGATACCACCACGATACCGCATGGAAGGAAATGCTAGATAGCGGTAGAGTGGTATACAGAGGTGTAACATAAAATTCCATTGTGGTACCACTGGCAGCAGAAACATAGCTCGTGGTAAAGCGGTAGAGGATGCAAAGGCGAAGTAGGACATCGTGGCACCACAACAGAGAAAGAGAAGGTGTGTGGTAATGTGGTAAGGAAGGCGTTGTTGCTGCAATAGTTATTATTGTCATATTCCAGTTATGTTTTTCTCAAGAGAAGCAACTTTTTCTTCTAGTGAGAATACGAAGAGACCAAGAACAAAGTGCATGGGAATTTGTTGTACTATATAAAAGCAGGAGATAGATAATGAATAGGAATTAGAGGTTAGAGAGATAGATAATTTTCAGAAATTTTACACAACAAAGACCATGATGCAGGTTTATTTTCGAGGAAGATAATGAAAAAATTTCTAGTTCGGTGGTTCTATTTTGGTATCGGTTGTTTGTTAAAAAAATTCAATTATTTGATTGTCTCCATCTTGATATTTCTTGATTATTTAAGTTCATATGTCAAGCACATGTTCAACTTATCAGTGCACAATTGTTGTATCTATGTGGTGTGACTAATTGGTTTCTTTAAAGAAGAATTAAATTCCTTTTAGTCAAATTGTAGTAATCAGGAAGTGTTAATTGGATCAGTAAGAAGAATCAAATAATTAAGATTGGTATTCTACCTCCAGTAGGGTTTTTCAATCATTTTCTTGCATGTTTATACAAGTTATAAATGAATACCTATATGCCAAGCAACCAGAATCTCTGCCAAATAGGATTCATCCATCAAAGACTTTCATTGGACTTTGTTTTACCCAACAGGGCACTAGTCTTGCCCATTTTATTCATTTAAATTCATTAAATATATTTTTTCAAACATTTGTTAACTGAACATATTGAATTTTTCCTTGATATTGCTTATACAATCTATACCAACAAAGTTTGCATCTTTCCACCTCTAGATTTCCATTATGGATAGATTGCTTAGGGAAGAAATACATAGTTCAAATCTTCTTCATTCATATAGGTTTACCCGCCTAGGTCTGGCAGAATCTAAAGAGTAGAAGGTTCAAATTCATTTTTTGGCCTTGTACGTTAGCCAGAAACGTTATGAGATCTTGGCAACCTCTCATGGTTCAAACCTGCCTTTTTGAGACCTAACATAATGTTTATTTCCAACCTACAAGATAAACTCCAAAGAGAACTTAAAATGTTGATATTTTCATCCTTCACATAGTTGTGCACAACCCTTCATGATTACCAAAATTTTACTTACGGATGTGATGTGAAAAATCCCCCTAGTCATATTGAAAAACCTGAATCCATAACCCAAAAAACTTATCAACCTTTTAAGAAATAGAATAAGGGTTTTTTACAACTAAATTCCACTCAAACAAGTCAACAAACTAATAAACAAATGGATGCTATCAAAATGACAACTCCTTTTGGGGAAAAAGAGAGAGAGAGAGAGAGAGTTCACTCCTTTGCTCAATACCCTTTATAATATCATGTTGCAGCTTATTGACAAGAACATGACCCTAATATACCATTGCCTAAAGGCTTTCAAAAAAATACTTATTTTCATTACCATCAACAAAATGGGCATGGTGCAAAATATTGTAAGCATCTTAAACATCTTGTGCAAGACCTTATTGATAATAACCAACTTCAAATTGGAGGTGTGAATGATCAAGGCAATAATTCCATAGCCCCTCCTAATCAAAATTTACAAATCCCATTCCTAAACACACTATTTTATTTGTCAAATCTAGTGAAACTAAGAATGATGTGATGAATGTTGACCGATGATGACAATATGGATACTATTAAACAATGTGATGTAGATACTATGGTAGAATTTATCAAAGCTAGACCTCATAAAGGCTCAACTAAAAATCCTATGGGCATTTATTTCTCACAAAATGACATACTTAAACATGCACTTGATGGCCCTTTTTACATAGTTGGACGAATCAATGATAAGCCCAATAATTTGATATTAATTGATCCCATCTATGGAGAGAATGTGATCACTAAAGAATTTTTATATGTGCATGAACTATATCAAGAGATATATGTAAAAAAAAAAAGCATGGATCAAGACGCATAATGGGTTTGCTTTCCCTACGATAGGCTCAATACATCTCCCTTTAAAATTTGGACTCAAAATGCTAACTACCTCATTTTCTATTATCCCACAATCAGACCAATTTCGTGTAAAGCTAGGATATCCATGGCTTTTCTCTATGAATTTTGTCTCTTCGGTTGTGCATAAATGTCTAAATTTCCCATTTGGAAATGATATATTCACTATGCATCATAGTGGAATTAACCCTACCACAGCCTGAGGGAATTTTTCATTAGATTTCTTTTGGCCTGAGACTATGGAACCTATCAAGCCTCATGAGGACTTCTTTTTCAAATCATATCAAAAGTTTAAGGCAAATAAAATAGTAGACTTGATGCAGGAGCATCCAATGGTGTAAGGGAAATCCTACATCACCCAAAAATATCTTTACTTTCATTTAGCTTTTTGTAGATGTTGTTGCATTTCTGGATACCCTTTTTGTCGAAGTTCCAACTTTCAAAACTATTTTTTTACTTTTTTTGCTCAGTTGCTATTTTTAGTAGGTGTGAATTTGAAGGCATGAGGAGGCAGAAATTTGAGGGAAGCTTCATGACAGAAAAATAAACACTTTGGTGAAATAATTAGGCTGAGATCATTCTCGGTTCAAAATTTATTCAAGTTTAAGTTTCTGCTTTTTTCCCTATAAAATCTTCGAAGCTAATTTTGAGGTACTTAAAGGATCCGGATGGGCCTGAAAATTGGCAGAAAATGAAAGTGGTTAGCCTTTAGGCCCCACTTTTTGTAATTAATTTTTGCAAGATCTTTCTGAAAAGGTATTATGGTTGAAGATCTGACAGTCAAATCTTAAGTTAGGGCTTCCGAAAGTTGGTGCATAATTAGAATGTTGTTTTTGGCTCCAAACGGAGAAAGGGACTATTTATGGGCTAGTTTATGATTTGTTTGAGTAGTTTTTGGGGAAAGAAGATCGCATGTTGTGAAAGGGGGAATTTATGTAGTTTTTTGTAAATTGCATGTATTGTAGAACTCGGGGATTTGAGATCTTCTGCATGTAAGAATTTCATTATTCTAAATATAATAATATTCTTTGGTTTTATGTGTGGATTTTTGTGACTCGAGTTGGCACCCTCATCAAGAATTATCCCTTCGAAACATTCCTCAACCTATAACTAAAACACCTATCCTTGATGAAGCAATGATCTGACCAAAATCCCTTATGAATATACAAGAGCAACCTATGGAAAAACCTCTCACAATTTCCTACAAGAGACCACGAGGTAACACAAACAACCCCGTTGTCACTCCTAGAATCAAACAAGTTTATAAATTCAAAGACAAAGTGATTGAACAACCTACTAATGCTTCTTCTATTCCTCCCAAGGAAGAGAAGGAACCTATGATTGGCAAACCCACTCTTACAAAAACAAAAATTGACAACAAATTGAAATGAAATCAAAGTGATAGAGACCATAGGCATATACGATGTGTTATTGCTCACAGATTAAAAACTCAAGAAAATGAGAACAATGTAGAAAATCAGCATCTGAACCTTTCTGAAGCAATGCATGGCAATTCTATTCCCTCGCCTCAACATAAACAAGAACATTCCATGGACATTATCCTTCAACCTCCTATTGTGATAAATCTAGATGATGATATTGACATTGCAAAGATTGATGGAGAGGTGCATGATGAGTTGAATACATTGTTTTCCTCTTCTATGAACTTAAATGAAAAATATCCTAAAAATAGTGTTGAACCTAGTGATTCCTTTAGTTCATCACTTTCCCTTGTCCCTTTGGCTACTTTTCCACCTTTCTTTTATACTAACCGATATTAGGATGTGGATGACTTGCTTTAGGTTGACTCGCATGTGCCTAAATATTCTTTAACATTTTTGTGTTTTCTTTATGTGATTGCATGTGAGTAATATGATCCACCATGTCGTTTTGTGTGATGTATCTCTATCTATTTATGCATTCCTCTATATTTTTCTTTAATTCTTCTATATGTCATAATCATTTCATTTGTATTGTGTTTTCCTTTTCGGGATGATGCAAGGAATTGAGACATTTATATCTCTTCCATTTTCACCCAAAATTTTTTCTTTCATCTTTTTCATTTGTCTTGTGTTTTCCTTTTGGGGATGATGTAAGGTGTCGAGACATTTATGTCTCTTCCATGTTGACCCGAAAGGCTTTTTCTTTGTTTTCACTCTCTTTGTGTCATTATTATAGTTCTATGAATATTTGGAGAATGATGACAATTCCATGCTCTATTACAACATTGTAGCGAAGACATAGTAACCTTGAATCCATGGATCCTTCATGTGTTTGGAGTTTGTGGGGGCAGCCCTTCTTTCCTATTTCATGACATAACTTATTTCAAAAACATATGACTTGGCATAGGGTTTTTTGAGGAAAGCTCTCATGTCTTAGGAAAAACATTGGCTTCTTTAAAGTAGGTGCTCATAGTAATGGTGTAGCAACCACTTTAAAGTGGGGGCATACATTGATGATATCTATTGATAAAATTTTATGGTGTGAGTTTTCTTTTTTCTTGTGACATGTCCTTTTCATGGTGGTATCAATGGGTTTTATGTCCTCCAAGAGTGTACGATCTACCTTCATGCAATGATGCAAACAAGGAATCCCATGAGTGACGTTCTGACACCCTTTATTTTTCCTCTCTTGGAGACATTAGGCAAAATTCTCCCTAAGAAGAAGACCTTACAT
Source organism: Sequoiadendron giganteum (assembly GCA_007115665.2). Lineage (NCBI taxonomy): Eukaryota > Viridiplantae > Streptophyta > Pinopsida > Cupressales > Cupressaceae > Sequoiadendron > Sequoiadendron giganteum. Next base: position 216,059,092 of record CM021101.1, read on the forward strand.
GAACAAATAAAAATCCCCTTTAAAAAATATTACATACATGACATTACAAAATTATTTACAAAAAGTATTACATTGTGGTTCCTTATCAAAGTTGTCAGGATGATAACTTCCATATGGTATAAGAGGCTAATATGATTCTCTCATTTACCACCTCATTGGGATAACTCACCTAGTGGACAAATTGAGGTTCCACTAACCCAGAATGAGCATACATATTTGGGACAACTCACCTAGTGAAAAAACTAAGGTTTCACTAACCTAGAGTGAGACATATGTTATGGACAAACTGCCACATTCCACATCGCGTTGGAACAGTTGTTCTTGATCCTTCATTTTTATTTATTTATCTTGGCCTTTGACAAGGTATGATTATGTATCTTTGTTATTGTTGCATACTTAAGTGTCTTGAATGTCTACTTTAGTGTGAGTTTGATATGGGGCCATTCTCTCACTAAAGTGGGGGAAAAATGTAGTAAAAAAAAAAGTATCCCTTTTTCCTTACTTGATTTGAGAATAATTGTCATTGAATTAACCTAATTTTGCCTAGTTTTAATGTTGTAATGTTTTGTAACACATTCGCATTGATCTTGGGCCCCATTTTAATAAAATTTATTTAATTTGTACCCTCTTTTAAGTGTTGTAAAGTGTTGTAACACACTCACATTTATCTAGGGTCTCATTAATTAGTTATGGTTAATTAGAGTTAATTAGCTCCTTCAATTCAAATTTTAACCTTATTGTGACACCTCCCGAGGACTATCCCGAAACCCATAATTCAAATTACATAACATTTAATTGGGAAAATTTGATGTCCTAGAAATTGGTGCTAGGACCCATTTTCCCTAGGTGGTGAATGGGTCCTTCCTTTGTAGGATCCCCCTTTCTTTGCAAATTCTACATGGTTTTTTGATGTATTTTCATTCCCCAAAGGCAAGGTCCTGGAAAATTGTGCTAGGAATTTTTCACCCTAGGTGGTGAATGGGTCCTCCCTTAATGAGGACCCTCTTTTCGGATTTCATTCTGGCAGGATTTTAATAATGTTTATTTCCAAATCTGGTGTCAGCTTGAATTGTTTGAATTTCAGGGTTAATCTCTTGATTTTGTATAAATAAGGGGTTAATTCACATTGTTTCTCCTAGAAATTTTACAAGAGGCCTAAGAATTCAAGTTTTCAAACACAAGAGTTCAAAAGAGCATTTTCAAAGGAATTTCAAGGCAGATTATCAAAGTTTTATTACAACAATTCAAGATCATTTCATCATGAAAAGGGTTTAATGCATTCATACATGTTGTTGATCTAAGATAGTGGATGTAGCATTGAAGATCTACTTGCAAGCATTGTTTCACACCTCACTCAAGGTTCAAGATCTACATTCTTCATGGCCACTACATGTTAGATTGTAGATTTACATTCCAAGACAACTTTCAAGGTATCAACATTGCATATTTCATGTTTCATACTTCAATTTCATTATTTAATCATTTGGTTAAAATACCTACAAGGGGTTTGACTTAGGCAAACCCCTACTCACTAACAATCAACAATTTTTTCTTTGCTTGAATGTGTGTTTGCAGATTTATAGGTTGAAGATCAAGTGGAGAAGAAGTTTAGAGAAAAAAATTCAAATTTTTGAAGTTGCAAGATTGATCTTTATAGTGCAAGAACAAAGAATTGAGGCTATAGAATTTGTTATAGGTTTTCAAGAGCTAAAAACCAAAAATTTGAGAGTCCAGACATCAAGGAAAATAACCCATAATTTAGTTTTAGAAACCCTAACAGGGACCCATTCCCCACTAAAGGCGAATGAATCCTTTGTGCCCTAAAAACAGGCTTCTTGTAGCAAGGTACACATCACTTTATGCTCTAAAAACTCCCCTCATAGTTTCTATAAAAGTTAGGGTAAGTTTTTTATTGTTATTTTCATTATATCATACACATAATTACATGGTTTATGGTAAAGGTTAGTGGTTCATTATCTTGATTCATTTCACTTTGATGAACCTTATTTTTACCCTAAAACACTGTGTAATGACTTTCTCTTTTTGACCTTGAAGTTGGAAGTATTTCTCATGTAAGTCTTTGATGGATAATCTTATGCTTCCATCAAGGTCTTGTGCTAGGTCATATGCACTAGAATCTCTATCTGTCTATGACTCAATTGACTCCATTTCATCTTTGATTCTCTTTGTGGCTCTAGGCCACTTCATGCAAAACCGAAATAAGGCATTGGCCTCAGCCACACAAGCCTGTGCATCCTTGATCCTATCTTGAAATTTGTTGTGTCCTTGTGAACACTTCTATGTAATCTCCAATAGTATCTTTTCATCCATTTTATTGTCCATTTCTTTTTTCAGTTTCTCTTTCAAACTGAAGGCATACTCTTTAAATGAATCAATCAAAAATTTATGATTTTCCATACCGAATAGAGAATTATCAATTGTTGTTTTGGGTATGGCCTCCTATAAAGTCTCCACAGTTTCTTCAATCAACTCTCTTCTCTTCTAATGTGTTTCAATGATTTCCTTTCATGCAAATAAGTTGGAAGACATCTCCTAGTTTTAACTTGTGGAGTGGTGAAATCTTAGCAAGGTCCACATTTCCTTCTTACATGGGTAACTGTAATAGTTGTGTTGACACAACAAGTTGTAATTTTAATTGCATATTTAGTAGATTCTATAGAGAATCTCCAAAAATTCTAGAGTATTCACCAATTTCCTTTACCTCTTCCTCTATAATATTTTCTTTTATCTCTTTTTCCTTTTTATTATTACAAGTATTAACTAGTGTCTCCACTTCTTTCTTTCCTTCATCTCCAAAGGCATCTTCATTCCTTTGCACATCTTCTTTTCCTATATCTCCTTCACTAGTAGACTTGTGTGTATTATCCAGAGGAGGGGTAGTATCTAGTTGGTCTTGTATGATCTCACCATGTGTGTCAATTATTGGAGGAGTAAGAGTATCCTTCTTAGCTACATCTTCTCTAGTAGCTACATTCTTCTCAAAATTCTTCTCAACCTCCATAGTGTCTTCTACTATGTCTTCCACTTCCAAAGGAATATTATCTTGTGCATCTTCTTCATTTTCACTATGCTCATGTTGAGTATCATCCATTTGCACATCATTTTCAACATTTTCTTTGAAAGCATACATCTCCACATTCACTTCCTCTTTTCTCTTTGAGGTCATCCCCAACTTTTGTGCTAGATCTTCTGCTTTTTCAATACTCTCCTTACTGAGCCTCTCAAGATCATTTTGATCTTTACCCATAAGGGTTTTCACCCTTTGTTTTTTTTTTGAGTTCTTTATTAAACAATGTGTCCAATGTGTCCAATGTGGCCTTATTTTCTTCAGACAGAGGAGCACTTATCTTCTTGTAACCAAAACATTCTAAAATTCTACAAGTAACTATTTCTCTATATTTTGCATGTATACTTCAAGAACTATGATATATTTTACAATAGGTTCAACTATGGTGGCCTTTTCCACCTCATCAACCTCATTATATAGTGTTGTAGTTTTTGCTAACATATCATTTTTTATAGTGCCATTAAAAAGTGCATAAAATTTCATTGGACTGTGGGATATTACCGGATTATTTTGTTTTTTCTTCTTCCTTTCTTTCGGTGTCATATTTTTTCTTGCTTCTTTCATTTCTCACACATGAATTACAAATTATTTCTTATCCTTTTCCACCTCAGCCTCATTATTTGTATCAATGATATTAAACTTCTTCTTCTTTTTACTAGCTTCACCATGTGAAGCATCACCTTTTCTCTTTCAGACCAATTGTGGTTCTCCTTCTTCTTCCTCTTCATCCTCAACATTGACACCTAGATATTGCTCTCTTGTAGATTTGGTCTTAACCATTCTCCTCATATAGCCAAATTTTTGTGTTGTTGGAGCAACCTTTTCTTTCTTAGACCTCTTTCCTTTTTTAACCAAAGAATACTTCTTATTTACCAAAGGATTGGTTTGCTTTGCAGAAGTATTGGTTTCCTTCCTTTTAGGTCCACTTGATGAGGGGGCAGTCCTAGATGACTTTTGAGCACCTTGAGGAGAGGTAGTTTCTCTACCAAACCTCCTCACACTTGATGAGCTTCTTAGAGCTACTAATTTAGTCTTAGCTATCTCAACCTATTCTAGTTTGAGGCCCATTGCCTCTATAGATTTTCCATTCATCTTTTCAATGTTCTTCTTTATTTGTGGTTTCCTTTGCTCCATATGCACCTTCATTTTTTTTCTTCATAGGTGTCGTATCTTCCTAATGTGGTGTCCTTAGGTTTACACAACATATAATATATGGATTCCATAATCTCATCCTCAACAATCTCATATCCCATTTCTAGGATCCATGTTGTTCTTATCTCTACTGCTTGTATGATACATTCATCTCTAGAAACCAAGAAAGTGATATCCTTCTTATACTTCTCAAATATCTTCTAAGGAATTATCTCCCTCTCTTATATCCTCTTTTGAAAAACTATAAATAATTCCACAAGATCATATTCTTGTACCTTTGCATCTCCCAGACCTAGATTAATAAGTCTCTAATTTCATTCAAGAAATGGGTCTCCCTTTGAACCACACTACACTCTTCCTTCTAGGGAGTTATTTCAAAAAAGTAAAACAATAAACACACAATTAAAGTTCCATACTTAAAGGGATAGTTGGTATCCTTTTTTGCTATAAATTCTCCATGAGTTTTTTCCTTAATAACTCACATAGGTCATAATTAGCTCCCTTCTCCATCATTTCATAGGTAATGCTAATGGCGGTGGAAGATACAGATTTCTCCCTATTGGATAAATACAACTTGTAACCTATCATCATGGAGGTGTAATTCACAATAGGATTCCTTATATCTTTGATGATCAAATCCCTCCTATCATACTTTTCTCCTATTTTCTCCATTACAATCTCATTATTAATAAATTTGAGTATCAAAATAGGTTTGATGGCACCCAACCTTGTAACTACCCTAATCACCTCCTTTGTGATAAGTCTAGACATATCCATCCATAAAAACTTATCATGGATGTGACTCAAAGCAATCCTTACTCGAGAATAGTCAAGGAAAAAGTTAGGAAACCCTTGCCAGACATCAAGCCCCTTCATAACCACATTTTTATATTCTAGGTTCAACACAAAGTCCTCACCAATGAGCTCATTTATCCACACATAACCCATTTTGGAATGGTCATACTTTGAGAGCTTGATGTGGATGTATATTCTTATATCCTCAATGTACAGGACTCCATATGTAACCCTCAAGAATAATCCTTCTAGATTGACCTTGGTCGATTTGTTAGGATGCTTCTTAAATTTGGGTTGTGGTCTCTCAAACACATTTATAACCATTTGTGTAGCCATTACACAAGTATCTAAACATCCTTCAAAGATTTTTTTTTAAATTAGGGCAATAGAGTCCATGAATACCTTTCACTTTGATTTTCTAACTAGGGCTTGGATGTACCAGGACTCAATCACTTCAACTGCACTGCTCTTCTCTTCATATACTCTTATTCTCTTGAAAACTTGTTTGAAAATGAATTTTGGTTAAGTGTAGTCACTTATAAGCCTTTTTTTGTGACCTAATTTTTTCATTGAATACTCAAATTGAAAAGTTGGTAAAAATCCTAACTATCTACACATCCACCTTCAAATGCTCTGCAATCATCCACATGATATTTTCTACTGACATTTTCTCCAATAGATCAAACAAATTGACCTACACCACATATCCTAATGTTGAAGCATCATCACCTTTTTCTTTGGTAGGGGATGAAAGGTTTCCTTTAAATCTCCCCCTAAGCCAAAGCTCTCAACTTAGTTTCCAGAGGAAACATCTACACCAAAAGCTAGTATAGAAACATCATTAACCTTGATCCCTTCTTATTTATCCATATCTTGTCCATCTCCTTCTTTGTATTTTTTGAATCAATCTTTTGTAATGGATCATTATTCTTTATTGAATTATCCTTCATATTTTTGCTTCTACAAAACTTAGAAATGAGTCCAGGTCTACTACAATTGTACCATATAACATTCTTTTGAACTAGCTTTCTTCCACTCAGTGTAGATATATATTGATTAGATTTATGCCTAGGTCCATTTCATGTATAACAATATCCATTGAAGGATTGAAACATTCTACCATTGTTAAAACCATTCATCATTTGGCTTCTGCATTAACTAGATCTATGACTAAATCTATTGCATGTAAAACATTGATCAAGAAAAAATGGAACATTTTGATTCATTTTAATTCTACATTCCATAACTTTATGTCCAAATTTATTGCAAGAATTAAAAAAAACCATTAAAATATGGGAACCTTTGTGCAGTTTTTTTTCTGATCGGTGATCTTCTAGCTTCATTCCTTTGATTCTAGATCTCCTTGCCATTTTTCATTTTTATCTTTAGTCTTCTTTTTATGTTGGCTTGTTGTCTTTGATCTCTCTCCTATCTCAAACCCTAATCCTTCTTTATCTTTGGAGCCTTTCTGATTTGTAATCATTCCATCAAGATTTGTGGAACTCATCTTGAATTTTCCTTCATAACTTCTTTCTTTTTCCAGATCTGATCTTGGATTCGCCACTTCTTGTTCAAACTTTGTGCATTCTTCAAATTGTCTTTTCACCATTGCATTCAAGCATTCTTCAACTCTTTTTATTTCTTCAACTTGCACCTTAAGTGCGGTGATTGTTTCATTTGCTTGCTTCAACTGTTCACTAACCTCCTTATGTATTTCTTTGAATTTCTCGATTTGTTCTCTCAATTTTCTGATGCATTCATCTACTTCTTTGATATTTTCTTGTAGATCTCTATTTTCACTTTCAGTTTTGTCTAGATCTTTAAGAGCAACCTTGATTTCTCCATTTATATCAAATATGAAATCTTCATCTATAGATCCAAGAGAAAAAATCTCTTCCGAAGGAGCAGGTAATCTTTTAATAGCCATTTGTTCAACTTCTAATATTTTACCCAAGCAGTTAAACTCCTTCCAAGGAACCAAGCTTTGATACCAATTGTTGAACACCTAGAATATTGAGAGGGGGGTGAATTAGTATTATTTTGAACCAATTAAACATTTAATAATTCAAATCATAACATATTCAATTGTAGTAATCAAGGAAAGCATGAAAAAATCCAACAATATCACATAACATATGAACACTAGGATTTTTACATCAAAATCCCAAAATGGGAAAAACCACGATGAGGATTAGATCACAATATATTATAACTAGTTATACTATATTAAAAAAATTCTCACTGTAGGTGGAATCACTGTCCAAGTGGACTCACTACCCATTGAGAAATAAAAAAGATAGAATATATTGTGTCTTACTACTATATTTTAACAGTTACAATTGCAACTAACACATGAATGAAATAAAGTTCCAATGAATCTCAAAATACAAACTCAAAACTCTTCACATTGATCTGAATCAACACTCTGCTTTTCTTTGTGTTCACACTAGGTTCACACAATTCACATATATACCAAAAAAGATCTAATTGATATACTCACTTCACCTATAACATCAATTAGGTTGGCCTAATTAGGAGTAACATACAAAATGTAGCTTTTCAGCTTAAGATCTATCCACACACACTTCATGCCAATAATAAAACCTTATAAAAATTCAAAATAGGTTGGAATGGACCTCAAACAACACCCACATAATAGATCAATACATACTTAACCTTCACAACACACATAACTCATCAGGTCAGCATTGGTAATGACCTAATAGCAAAATTCACCAACTGTACACCCATATCTGGACACTCGAACCTCCAAAATTTATGCTAATTGGAATATACACTCATCTGAAACCTATCAATAACTCCAAAAATATGCAAAGCCAAAATCCAATCCATGAAGAAGTGCAAACACACCAAAGAATATGTAATGAACTAGAAAACACATGTAACTTCCAAGCTAAAATTTTGTTACTTGTAACTCAAAAACCAGAAACCAAAATGAGATGAAACTTTGGAAAAGGTTCCTCTATCAACCAAATAAACTATGTTAAAAGTGTAGAGAAAAATATTCATCAGTGGACTAATCCAGACCCAAATTTTGGATTCCCTGTACACAAAATCATTTGAATTTATACTTAGTCAATTTATTCAATAACTACCTTCACTGGATCAAAACTTCTTACAAAATTGTCTTACATAATCATCTTCAAACATACTCAAGACACCCAAATTGATCTATACAATATTCTTTGTATCGAGATATAATATTGACATCAATGACAACACTATAATGACTAAATTTATACCTTGTGCTAATTCCAAATGCTCATATTTCCAACAAGTTTATCAATGACATCTCCTTAACCTTCGAAGACTAGTTTCTCTACACAAAATATGTATGTTGTGATCTACATTAACTAATCTTTTTGTGTAAGAATTAAGCTCATTTTATCAACTTTATTCTCTTTGAAAATTATGAGCAGAAGGGTGGGGATTATGCCATTAAAACTTTCCTTCCATTAACCTAAGGTTTTTGGTTCCCACTCATCCTCTACCAAATGAGGTACAACCCTGTTGTCAATATTCAATAGATAAGAGAGCTTTAATTTTGCACCCTTATTTATACTTTCCATGTGTCCTTGCATGTTTCATGCCATCCTGACTAAGTTGAAAGTAGGAAAAATACCTAGTAGAGTATCAGCCATATTGGAAAATCCTTTATGCATGCCTTCTAAATCTATAGTTCTAGGGACCCATTTAGTAAAAATCCTTTTAAGCTTATCTTGATCCACATTTACTTTGGCAATAGTACCACTCAAATTTATATATGACACATAGGCATTTTCTAACCTTCTCAAGATATTGAGAAATCTATGCTCTAGGATACATATTTCTATGTGCACATTCTCCCTGTATTGGATCTCCTAAGAATTGTTTATATGCTCTTCCATCATCTGAACTTTTTATTTAAGCTCCTCATTCTAAATTACTGAAGTATCAGGAGGGATTGTCGAGGAAGAACTTTCTTCCTGTGTATTCATAGGAAGGGTTTTTGTTGGTTATATGCTTCAATGAGAGATACATGCTCCTTTAGCATTGAATTATGGTCATCATGCAGTCTTTAGGTAGTTGCTTCATTGAATTTAGTAACATTGACCATTAATGAAGCTACTTCAGGTGTAGAAGTGTTATACACCCTCTTCACAATCAAGCATCCCTTTATGTCTTTTGATTCCTCAACAATTGTAGGCTTATTTGTATTTGGGGCTAAAGCCCATATTGCAAGGGCTTCCCATTATGGGTTGAACCCTAACCTTGATAGTGCCAATAATTCTTCCCCTTCAGAGGAGTAAACCTCTCCATCATCTCTTCTAATAGTGTAAAAAATAATAGATAAAGCAATATTCCACTCTAGGAGCAATACCAATCCACTATCTTCTACCATTTTCCTCCCTTCCTCGGGGGTATTCTTAGATTCAAAGTTCATTTCTACCCTCACCTTCTTAGCAACTTCTTCATAATTTTTCATGGGTACTCCTGCTTGTACCAATCAAAGTGTTTTTTGATATTCCTCCCTCTTTTCTCTTAGGATAAAATCCTTAAATTCTTGGGACTTTATAAATTCATCATTAGAGATGAATTTTGTACATGCCAATTTTCTCACATCATTGAGGCTATCTCTCCCCATAGCTACATCTAATCCAAACCTTTGTTGGAGGATTCCAACAATGCTTGGTCCTAGGGGAGAGGGTATATACTACTATATGGGCATATTCACTCTCATCTTGACTAAAGGAATAATCAACCAATGGTGGTTGCTCGATTCTCATATTTTTTTGTGGATGTTCCCTTGGAGCAGAGTCCACATTGATTATTTTAAGGGGAGGAGGGGGAGTATTATGTGGTGGGATTAATGGTTCATCTTCTCTGATAATAGGCCCCTAAGGCCTTTGGACAGAAGGATCATATCTAAGATTTTGAGTTGATTATTCCTTAAGGGCAGGGGCATTACCAACAACTCTACCAAAGTTTCTCATAACTTCCTAAATCTTGGTAATTCGATTATCAATTTTGGGAAGTTCCCCAAAGATAATATTTATTTATTTTTGTTCTAGCAACCTCTTCCTTAGTGAATGCAAACCAATTTACTCTTTTGCTAACTATAACTTCATGATCATCCTTACAATTTCTTATGACATTTTCACTTTCATAGGTTGGATGAATGAAAGCTGACCTCCTGATTCTTGTCCTGACTAGGTGTATGAATCCTATAGGGTCAAAATTCCTAGCCCTATCCTGATGTAGCCTACAATATTTAAGAATTTCCTTCAATCTATCTAGACCATCTCTAGTTGACACAAAATCAAAAAAGGTAGGAATATAAGGGAATAATGATCCCTTTTTCTATTTTCTCTAATGAAACTTATCATATTCATTCAATTTCCAAATAATCTTCATAAATTCCAATCTAAGTGGCACACATTTGGGCAGCATATGGGGACCCTCAAGGCATCCATATATTCTAATAATTGTGTTGCACTCCCAATTTTGGCCTTCTATATTTTGGCCTAAGGAAATCCAAAATATCCTTATGCAATATTGTCTCAAGTACACCGAGTCTTGTCATAATTTCCCTTACAAAATGGTTTTCAAAGATGACATTGTTGGAGTCACCATAATCCCTATTTTAAATTTGGGTCCAAATATTGTACAAGGAGAAGATATCCATTCTTATCTTTCATGATAATATGCAAGGCTTTACTCCAATGACCTTGTCCCTTATATAAAATCATGTGACATAGGAGAGAATATCATATGAAGTTTACCTCCTTGGTATCTCTTTTGATTTCCACAAGCTACTTGTGGATGGCCTTAGCTATGAAACTGGCATAATTAAAATTACTATTAACAAAAGGATTTTGAATATCAACTACCATGTACATAAGAGGTACTAGAATTTTTGGTTGTGCATCTCCTCATAATACTTGGATAATGTAAAGTATATTTTAATGAACTGGTCCTCAAAATTTTTGACATAAAAAAGCTCGATTTCACTATAAAAAATCCTAACTTATTTTCGAATGAAACCCTTTTTTTTTAACCCAGGGAGCCACTACACCCTGAAACTATTCCTATCTTGTTGGTACTTTTATATAAACAAATTGAGGTTCACATCCGTATTTACAACCATATGGAGTTGGAAGATGTAAAAAAAAATTCCTTATTTATCTCCATTAACAAACCTCCATTTGATTCCCTAATAACTCTGACATTTTCATCATATCTAGAAGAAACTTGTCTAATGATCTCCACATTTACAAAGACATTTGAGAACCAAATTTCCCAAATCGTAAGTCCAAAAATTGGAGATAGGGGCATGATTATTTATTTTCCCATACCAATGTAGAAACAATTCCCACCTCAAAAATTTTTCATCTTGGTCCTTTAGCTCAACATATCTACATTCCTTGGCTTTATATATTATCCCACTAATTCCATTAGGACCATGAGAATAAACAAGTTTTTTTGAGAAGCTTAGCAACTGGGCCAAAATATCCTCTTCAACGGGTCTTTTGGATGCAGAGGATTGTGCAGTTGATCGACTCATAATTATAATTTGATTTTAAGTATGAATTTCTATGTAAACCTTTAAGAATATACAATCCTTTGTACGTAACCAACTACATAGAACTTTGATAAAGTTTCAAGCTTTCAATAATGGTGAATTTTACCAAAGAAGGCATACCTATTTTTTATTATTTAGAACTTAAGTTGATTTGGAGCAAACACACCTCTATGGATTTTTCTATCATGTTAGAAAAACAAGAACAAGATGACTATTTATATTGAACTAAAATTTTTATGAAGGAAATTAACTCGAAAAATCATGCTATCATTTGGCACATCTTTCATTACCCCTTGTTTATGCGAGAGAAATTCATTCATCTACCTACTTATAAATTTGTAATGTAGGTCATCCATCTAGAGGGGAAGTGTAGATCTCAATGATAGATATAACTTTGATTCACTTGGAGAGTACAAATTCATCCCTTCACCCAATGGAATCCATACACACTATATTTACACCACCATGTCCTTCTGTGGTTTTGTAACCAAGAAAAGGATGTTCCATGATGGGCCCACAATCCTATGGAATCCCTTTATCTTCTTCCACATGCCAAAATTCTATGATGCTTGTATGCAACATTATTTGAGAGACTCTTCATATCCTAGAACTTGCCTTTGCCTGCAACACTTTTCAATATTCCACAATTATACAAACCTTTTCCTTTTAGTAGAATTCTTAATGTGGAAGCATGGAAGGATGTGGGGACCACTTCTTTACGAGCAACTCAAGCTACCTCAATACAACATGTGCAAAATTTATCTTTTAATGCGATCATCTAAGCCAAAGGGGCAAGGCAAGGCATACAAAATGTAATTCAATTAGTGACCACGCCAATTAGGTAATAGGATAAGAAAGGCCAATAAATACATGTGTTCGATACACAACTTGAGCAAGGGTGACTGGTCAACAAAAAAATACAACAAGAGTGTGAGGGTTTAAGGCAAAGACAATTAAATTCACACCCTAGCTTGCAAAATTGAGGAATTTCAAAATTTCAAGGGACTAGAGGAATCACATAACCATAAAATTTTATAACTATCACCATCCAACCTCAAAACTTTGCTCCACATGATGTTGATCAACATATAAATTCTACTAATTTTGTGTCTAGTGTAATTTTTCCTTGAAAAAATTCATAACATCTTGACTCTCCTATAACAAATCCCTTTCCTTAGGCACTCTTCTATCTACAAAAAGAAAATCCAAGAAGTTGGGTTCCTCATATCCATACAAAGACATGAAAGGGGACATCCTCATGAACATGTTATAAGTAGTATTTTATCATTATTCCCTAAGATGCGACCACTTAATCCAGGCTCTCTTATATATTGATACATTAATTTTGAGGTACCCTTCCACCCATTTGTTAACTATCTCCATCTATCCATCTATTTTTGGGTGGTAACTCATGCTAGGAGTGAGCTCCATCCCACTTATTTTGAAAATATCCTACCAAAAGAGGCTTAGGAACTTTCTATTCTTGTCACTCAATATACCCCTAGGCATCCCATGCATTGTGAAAATATCCATGATGATGCAGAGCATCTACCAAAAACACCAACTATTAGGGTACATCTAACCCAAACTCATTTTGGAGAAGATCAAATTAAACAAGCAACTTTGTTCACTCAACTTTTCATTAGTTTTATCAAATCCACTTGACAATATCAAGTCTATCAACCATCACAATCACCAAATCAGTATCACAAACCTTTGCCATATTCAAAAACACCATAATCAGCATCACATTGACTGAAATTAACTCAAAAAATTGATAAGAAAACTTGAACCATCATTTACTTTCACAACTCACCAAAGTTCACCTTTTATCAACTAGTTCCTCAAGACCAAAAGGATACAACCAACCATTTATTCTTTCAACCTTTTATCATCAATTCAAGGTATAGAGTTCATCATGTTTTATTTGAAACAAACCAAGAATATACTCACAAAACATTGTTCTAACAGAATCCCTGATCTTTTAGCAATCAAAGCATTATTATTGCATATTGAATCACCTTGCCCAAACCACCAAAGCAACCAATTCTGCCTTCTAACCTTTTTTCAAGAATTAAATCATTTTTAATACCATTCTCTTGATATAATCAACACTACACCATAACCTCATGACTCTATTACACCAGATAAACAAATTCATGCACCCAAGGACCTAGATTCTAGTAGGTCAGAAAACCCTTGAAACGGGTGATACCTTTATAGAAACAATACATATTCACATATTAAATGCACCATTTTAGACCCATTATTTTCAACATAAATATTTCAAAGTCTTTCAGTAGCTAGTTTTGAAGAAATTATCAGTATTGTAGATTGTACGTTGGGAAAATGCACCAAAATAGGTCAAGATTTTAAAGCAACTACCACTAATTCAACCCCTCTTCATCAAACAACCATAAATATTCATTCAATAAGATAAAAAACTCACAAATTATCCACTTTTAATGAGGAACTCATCCATTATGCAACAAAACAATAAACCCTTGCCTAAACCTTTAACAATGTCCCAAAAAGTGAGGGTTTGAAGAGAAATTACATTCCAAACCTCCAAATTCTCTACCACAGCCTCAAATAGGTTTGATTATGTCTGAAAAATCTCTAGGAACCCTTTCCTAACATCCTTGAATGTTATTCCATCATATGCTACCTTGAAGCCATCCACTTCCACAAAAAACTTTGTATTTTATGTAGGGGGCAACAATCAAACTTAGTATTCTCCACCTTCATGCTTCTGCACACACAAACTAGAATAAATACACACTAAATAAAACCTAGTTAACACATCCCACCATTCAACCAAATCTACAACAGTGAAATGGTGGTTAGAATCCTCAAATGACTCTCAAAACCCTGTTTTGAGGGTTTTAGACCAAGTCACTGCAAAATTGTCCCCAAATCCTTTATTCTTGATGAAGTGACCTAAGAATTATTTTAAAAGAGAGATAAATCCTTCAAATATAATATAAAAACAATAACTTAGCCTTTTAAGTACTAAAATATCTGTACAAGGACTAAATCTAAGGAGGAAAACACATATTTGCATAATAGAGAGCTTTATTAGCAATATTTCTTCAAGAATACAACCTATCTTTTTTTTCTCGCCCCTACAATGCCATGTATCTTTTAAAACCATCAAGGAAACTACATTTTCAATTTACAACTGTCTAACTACCTTCTCTACCGAGGTGTCTCTTCACATTCCTGATTTTTGGCTTTTTTTACATTTTTGCTTTATTGACAACTTTACCAATTTCTTTCAATTTTTGTTTTTTCCACCTTACTTCCCACCTAATGACCTATTTGCGACCTCAAATACATTTTTAATGACCACTTCAATACCTTTTACAAGGATTTACATTCTTTTACATTGGAAATTCAACTTTTCAATTTTTTGCCTTTTGAGGATAAGGTGCTCCTGCACCACCTGAAGAATAGATCAGATACTTGTGTTGCAATATATGTCATTGAAATAACAAAGAAATATGTGAATTTGGTCAACCTACCAACCACAACATATATAAAATCCTTTTTTTGTATCTTAAGTAGACTGGTAATGAAATCCATGGAGATGCATTCCTAGTTTTGGTTAGGAATTGATAAGGGTTGAAGTAGAACAACTAGATAAGTGTGCTCATTCTTATTCTACTAGCAAGTGGGGCACTCTCTAACATAATTAAGGACTTCATTTTTTAGTCCTTTCCAAGTGAATCTTTCCTATATTTTCTTATAGGCCTTGAATAAACCTGAGTGACTAGCCATGGTTGCATCATTAAAGGTCCTTAATATCTTCCCCTTAAGCTATGAAGTAGGAACCAAATAAATCATCTCCGTATAAATGATCAACTCATTGAGCATTGTATACCTATCATCATGGATAGTTCCTTCTATGATTCTTGCTACCCAAGAATACTCAACATACTCTATTGAAATTAACTCTCTCCAATAAGAAACAATCTCAAATAGAGAACATAGGTGAGGCCTCTTGGAAAGTGCATCAACAACTACATTCTTCTTCCCCTTGACATATATAATGTCAAAATCATATTTTTGTAGTCTACTAACCCACTTTTGTTTCCTATCATTAAGATCTTTTTGGTTCATGAAGTACTTAATGCTATTGTGGTTTATTTTGATATTAAATTTACCCCTACTAGGTATGGTTTGAATTTGGCCAAGGAATGTATGATGACCAACATCTCCCTATCATAGATATAGTAAATCCTCTCCACATCTCTTAATTTCTTTCTATTGAATGCTATGGTGTGCTTATCCTACATCAAGACAACTCTAATCCCCTCTCTTGAAGCATCACACTCCAACTCAAAAGGTTTAGAGAAAATTGTTATTGTCGATATAGGACATGAAGACATCAACTGCTTGAAGTTATCAAAACACCTCTATGTTGAATTGGAGCACTCAAAATCTCCCTTCTTCATCAAGTTTGTAAGTGGATTTTTAGTCTATGAAAGTACCTTAACAAACCCCCTATATAAACTACACAAAACAAAGAATCCCTTAAGCTCAGTGAGATTTTTAGGAGTAGGTGACTCAACCATAGCCTTGATCTTCTCAGGATCAACTCTCACCCCCTCCACACTAATGATGTGTCCAACATAGAGAATCTCTATCATACCAAAGTCACATTTGGACTCCTTTACATACAAGGACTCACTCTTTAAAATTATCAAAACCTCCTCAACATGCCTCATGTGTTCTTCCCATGTTTTTCTAAAAATCAAGATATCATCAAAAAATATCAATACAAATTTCCTTAATTAATTTTTAAATACCTAATTCATACAACTCTAGAAAGTGTTTTTACATTTATCAAACCAAATGACACCACCAAGAACTTAAAATTTTCAAAATGACATTTGAAATTAGTCTTCTCTATGTCTTCTCTCCTCATTCGAATTTGATGGTATCCTGATCTCAAATCTATCTTGGAAAAATAACAAGATCCATGCAACACATCAATTAACTCATATATTTGTGGAATAAGATACCTATTTTTATTTTTTCTAATTTAGTGCCCTATAATCAATACACATCCACACTATCTCATATTTTTTCTTCACTAGAATCACCACCGATGCAAATGGACTCTTGTTTGGTCTAATGTGTCCCATCTCCAATAATTCCTTAATTAATTTCTCTATCTCATCCTTATGCCTTTTAATATGTTTGTATGGAATAGTAATCATTGGTTTGACACCCTCTTCTATTCTACAACATTCTCTATCCCTCTCTTTGGTGGTACTCCATGAGGGATACTCAAAAACACCTTGTTCTACTTAGATAGCAACTTTTGTATATCTAGAGGGTAAAGTGTTTTTTTTCTTATATGAAACTATATGCATGATAAGACACTCTATTTACAACTCCACCTATTCATGTCTAATCAAATTATCCATCCTCTTAAAGGATACAACTCTAGAGCTTCCATATAATATTCTTAGCACTATAGTTTGTTGGATGTTGTGGTTAAGTTGCTGATATGTGTTTGTCATTGATGTCAGCACTATTAGCATTGGTGTCCTGAAGGTTGTATATGTCAAGGATATTGAGAAAATTATAATAAATATGTTGAAGGTTGTCTATGAAGCTGTGAAGTTCAACGTGTTGGAAAATTCAGTATGTTGGTATTCAAAAGTTGTGGATTCAAGGGTTTTTTGCTGAGCCTATCTAGTGTATCAACCGGAAGTTTTTGAGGTGCGTATAAATATTTGAGCAAGTTGTGAATTTTTGTGTTCCTACAGTTATTCTGTTACTTTAGCTGGTGTTTCTAGAAGAAGAGAACATGAATCTAGTAATTTGAATTGTTGTGTATGCTCCTGTGATGTTTGTTGATGTTTTTAGATCATGCTCTATCTTTGTTGCATGTTCATTTTGATCGGTTTGCTCGTGATCCAAGATTTTGCTTTGCATGCTCGGGTTTTCATGTTCTCGGCTGACATGATGGTTGTAGCGTGTTATGGATCCTCGTGGATTTATTTTTGAATGTATGGCATGTTTGAGGATATTTTTTTAGGTCTTCATTATGTTGTGACCGACTTCGGTTGGTGCACATTGAGATTTGTTCATGAATTGGGCCAATAGTTTGTATTCATTTATCATTTTATCTTTGGCTGAAAAAATTGTTGATGTAATTCCATGTAGCGGATATATAGGAGTGATTGTCTTCTTCATTTGAGATTGATGTGTGTGAAGTGTGAAGTGTGAAGTGTGAAGTGTGAAGTGTGAAGTGTGAAGTTTGAAGTGTGAATTTTGAAGTGTGTAATGCGAAGTGTGTGAGTGCTATGTGCGAATAAAGATTACATCATTCAATTGTAGAGTAGAGTGTAAAGAAGGTTAAGTGAAGTGTGAAGAAGTGTTTATGTGCTTAACCAGAACTGTAATCAGGGTTTTGCAAAAGCTAATTTCTCAGTTCAAATCCTTCATATGGTTTTAATATGAATGTCTTTATAAGACAACGTGTCTTCTTTGAGTAGTGAGCTCTAGGTAGTGTGACTGAATGCATGTGCATTCTCATTATTCATTTCTATACTTTTAACAGGGTGTAATATTGTGGACTGACATCCACCATGGTTTTTCCCCTAACAAGGTTTCCACGTATAAAATCTTTGTGTTCTTTGTGTTTTTGATGTGGTGATTTTTTATGCTTAATGTTCTTTCATCAGATCTGAGAATAAGTAAAGTGAGATTTTGATAAGTTTGAATAATCTGTGACAATTGATTCACCCCCCCTCTTAGTTGTCTATCCTTGTTTTCCCAACAATTGGTATCAGAGCAAGTTCCTTTGAAGAAGTTTAATACCTTGACGTGATCCGAGATGGCATCATACAAGAAGGATAGTCCTAGATTCGATGGATCAAACTACTCTATGTGGAAGGCTAGAATGGAGTGTCATTTGAAGTGAATTGGTGAAACCTTATAGAAGATTATAAAGAACAAATATGTTATTCCTCAGAATGGTCCCTCTACTCTTGATGAGATCAAAGAAGTTGAAAAAAATACCAGGGCTATAAAAGCATTTTTTAGTGCTTTGACAGATTTAGAGATGATAAATGTGATGGATCTGAAAATAGCACATGACATCTAGAAGAATCTAGAAAAAATGTATGAAGGAGATGCACAAGTGAAAGTTTCTAAGCTACAAATTCTGAAAGTCAAGTGGGAAAACTTGAAAGTGGGCGAAGATGAAAACATTATTTCTTTCATGAAAATAGTAAATGAACTAGTGATGGGTATTAGATGTACCGGTGGAAACTTGGATGAAAAAGAGATTGTAGCTAAAGTGCTCAGATCATTTCCTAATTCTTCTAGAAAAAAAGCTCATACTATTGAAGAACTCAAGACAGTAACACATGTGACAAGAGATATGTTGATTGGTAAGCTTGTTGCCTTTGAGTTGAGTGAATTTGGTGACTCTACCCCTAAGACAAAATATGCATTTAAAGCTATAGTATCTAGAAAAAACAAAAAAATATATGATCTGAGAGAAAGTTCTAGAAATACATGTTGGATGTTGTGGTTGTGTTGCTGATATGTGGTTTTCATTGATGTCAACACTATTAGCATTGATGATTCTGAAGGTTGTATATGTCGAGGATATTGAGAAAATTAGAATAAATATGTTGCAAGAAGTTTGTGAAGCTGTGAAGATCAGAATGGTGGTAAGTTCTGTAAGATGGTAATCAGAGATCATGCATTAAATATTTTTTTTCTAAGCTTATCTAGTATGTTTTCTGGAAGTTTCAGTGGTACGCATCAAGATTGGAGAAAGTTTTAAGTTTCTAAGTTCCTACAGTTATTTTGTTACTGTAGCAAGTGTTTCTGGAAGAAGAGAATGCAATTTTGGCAAATTGAGTTATTGTGTATTATACTATGATGTTTAGTAATGTTTCTAGATTGTTCTCTATCATTATGGTACGTCCGCGTTGATCGGTGTGCTCGTGATCCAAGATTTTCCTGTGTGTGCTTGATTTTTTTATGTTCTTGGCCAACATGATGGTGGTAGTGTGTTGTGGATCCTTATAGATTAATATTTTATTGTTTGGAATGTTCGATGATGTTGATTTAGGTCTTCATTACTATATGACTGACTTAGGTTGGTGCACATTGATATTTATTCATGAATTGGGTCGACAGTTGTAATTTATTCTTTATTTATGGCCGACAAAATTTTTGATGTGAATTTATGCAGAGGATATATAAGAACAATTGTTTCTCCATTTTGAAGTGTGTGTGTGGTTTATTCTTGGTGAATGAATGCCAAATGTGAAAATAAAAATCAAATCATTTGATTTTAGAGAAGAGTCTGAAGAATATTGAGCGATGTGTGAAGAAATGTTTTTGTGCCTAATCGAAATTGTTATCAGACTTTTGTAGAAGCTAATTTCTTAGTTCAACCTCATCAAATGGATTTAATTTGATTATTTTATGTAAGGCACTGAGCCTTCCCTTTGAGCAGCGAGCTCTAGTTAGTGTGCCTGAATGCATGTGCATTCCTTCTTCATTTTTCATTATACTTCTAGCAGGGTATAATCTTGTGGACTAACATCCACTATGGTTTTTCCTCTAACAAGGTTTCCACGTATAAAAATATTCCTATTCATGTGTTTCTTATGTGTTGTTGATTTATGATTTAATTGTTAATTATCAGATCTGAGATTAAAGGTTGATTAAGGTTGAATAAGTTTAATTTCTATAACAATTGATTCACCTGCCTCTTAGTTGTCTATCCTTGTTTTTCCAACAATTAGTATCAGAGTTGGTTCCTCTGAAGAATTCTAATAGCTTGAGGTAATCTAAGATGGCATCATACAAGAAGGATAGTCCCAGATTTGATGGTACAAATTACTCTCTATGGAAGATCATAATGGAGTGTCATTTGAAGTATATTGGTGAACCCTTTTGGAATATTACAAAGAACAAATATGATATTCCTTAGAATGGTCCTACTATTGTTGATGAGATCAAAGAAGCTGAAATCAACATCAGGGATATTGAAGAATTATTGAGTGCTTTGATAGATTCAAAGATGACAAATGTGATAGCTCTGAAGACAACACATGAGATCTAGAAGAAATTAGAAACATTGTATGAAGGAGATACTCAAGTGAATATTTCTAAGCTAACAAGTCTGAAAGGAAAGTGGGAGAACTTGAATATGAGTGAAGATGAAAACATTTTTGTTTTCATGCAGAAATTAAATGAACTAGTGATGGGTATTAGATGTACCGGTGGATTCATGGATGAAGATGAAATTGTGGCTAAAGTGCTCAGATTTGTGCCTGCTTCTTACAAAACAAAAGATCATGCTATTGAAGAAATCAAGACAATAACAAATGTGACAAGAGACATGCTAATTGGTAAACTAGCTACCTTTGCGTTGAGTGAATTTGGTGAGTCTACTCCTAAAATAGAATCTGCATTTAAAGCTACTATATCTAGAAAAATCGAATAGAGATATGATTTGGGAGAGAGTTCAAGAAGAACATTCAAATATGAAGATGAGATGAGACAAATTGAAGATGAAGAAAGAGAGCTAGAAGAGCTGGAAGCATTGAATGTGAAAAGAGAATCCAGAGAACATGGTAAGTACAAAGGAAAACTACCTATTAAATGTTTCTCTTGTAGTAAGATAGGTCATTTTACATCAAGGTGTCTTGAAAGAGTTTCTAAATATAAACTTGACAGGTCCAGATTTTAAAAGAAATTTTATTATGCTGAAGAAGGTGTTACTGATGATGAATCTGATAATGAAAATGGAAATGAAGATGGATGGGTATTCATTGCTACCAAGGAAAATGGTACAGTGTCCACTAAACCTACTAACAATCATAATATTAAGAAAGCTTTTGCAGATAAAATTGATGAAAAGGATGAATGGGTTATTTACAGTGGATGCTCACATCATATGACTGGTGACAAAAACAAGTTTCTAAGCTTGGAAAAGTATGACGGTGGTGTTGAAAGATTTGGAGATAAAAATGCTGGTGTGATCTATGGTAGAGGCACTATTTCTCTTGGGGGTAAATGTAATACTTATGATGTTCTTTATGTTGAAGGATTGAAGCATAACTTGTTGAGTGTTGGACATATGGTAGATAAGGGATACAATCTTCAATTCAAAGATGGCAAGTGCATGATATTGGGAAGCTCTGGAAATGTAATTGCTTCAGGTACAAAGATAAGAGGTAATATTTTTCACTGAAGTGTTCCTACTGAAAATTTCTTTATCACTCAACTTGATTTAAGCTAGTTATGGCATAGGAGGTTGTGTCATGTGAATTTTGATAACACTGTCAAAGTAAGCTCCACTCAAGCAGTCAAATATCTACCTAAGTTAGTGAAGCCCACTGACACTATATGTAAGGAATGTTAGATGGGAAAGTAGATACAAACTTATTTTCAAATAAAACAACATCATTCAAATGGAGTATTGGAGTTAGTTCATAATGATCTATGTGGTCCATCTAGAATTAGAAGTCCACAAGGAGAAAGGTACTTTATGTTGATCATTGATGATTACTCTAAGAGGATATGTGTTGCTTTCTTAAGAGAAAAACATGAAGCTCTAGAAAAGTTCAAATGTTTCAAAGCTTTGGCAGAAAATGAGATAGGTTTGAAGGTCAAATGCTTAACATCAGACAGAGGTGGTGAATTCACTTCCCGGGAGTTCAATAAATTTTGTGAAGAGCATGGAATCAAAAGACAGTTATCTGCTCCCCAGACCCCTCAACAAAATGGAGTTGTTGAAAGAATGAACATAACAATTCTAGATGTTGCTAGAACTATGATGTTGGAAGGTAATGTTCCTCATATCTACTAGAGAGATGTAAGCACTATTGTATACACTATCAACTGGGTAAATGCTAATGGTAATTCTGGTAAGACTCCTTTTGAACTATTGGTTACAAGCCTACTATTAAGTATTTCAAAATATTTGGAAGTAGATGTTATATTAAGAGAGATGAATATATTGGAAAGTTTGATGCTAGAAGTGATGAAGGAATATTTTTGGGTAATTCTAATAAGAGCAAGGCATATCGGTGCTACAATAGAAGATTGAAGAAAATGGCTGAAATTGAAAATGTCACAGTTGATGAAGATACTGTTAAATCATCCAGATACTATGGATATGATTCAGATGACCAACAAGATAGTACTAATAATGGAAAGAATGCACAAACACAAAATAAAATTCGAATTGTTTTGATGAATCAAGAGAATCATGAAGAAGAAGCTAGTGAAAATACATAAGAAAGAATAGAAGAACCAAAAGTCAGAGAGAATCCAAAATTTCCAAGGTATGTAAAGATAAATCACTTTGAGAATCAAATTATAGGAGACAAAAAAAAAGGTGTGCATACTAGAAGAATAATTGCAAAAGAATATTGCCTGATTTACAAGACTAAGCCTAGTAATGCCAATGAAGCATGTAAAGATGAATATTGGATGGAAGCAATGAAGGAAGAACTAATGTAGATAGAGAACAATGATACATGGACTCTTGTTCCCAGACCTCGAGATAAAAATGTGATTGGAACCAAATGGGTCTTTTGAAATAAGCTGAATGAGCAAGGTGAAGTAGTTAGAAACAAAAAAAGACTGGTATGTAAAGGATACTCACAGATGGAAGGTATTGATTTTGAAGAAACCTTTGCCCCTGTTGCTAGAATTGAAGTTGTAAGGTTATTTATTGATTATGCTACTTTCAATAATTACAAAGTCTATCAAATGGATGTAAATTCAACATTCTTGAATGGTGAGTTAGAAGAAAAAGTTTATGTTGACCAACCGGATGGATTTTAACTGACTGATGAAAAAGACATGGTTTTCTGATTGAAGAAAGCACTATATGGACTCAAACAAGCCCCTAGAGCATGGTATGCTAGATTGGATAAATACTTATTGAAGCTTGGATTCAATAAAGGTACTGCTGACAACAATCTCTATTTCAAGATGGATCGGGATAAATAGTTAATTATTGAACTCTTTGTTGATGACATTATTTTTGAAGGTAATTATGACTTATGGATGAAATTTGCTAATGAAATGAAAAGTTAATTTGAGATGTCAATGATAGGAGAGTTGAAATTATTTTTAGGATTGCAAATAACTCAGTTAGATGATGGAATTTTCATATCTCAGTCCAAATATGTAAAAGAGTTACGAATTTTTTTTGGCATGGAAGACTCAAAACCAGTTGGTACACCCATGGTAATTGGATGCAAGCTAACACAAAATGATGATTCTCCTAAGGCTAATCAAACAAGGTATAGGTCAATTATTGGTGGATTTATATATTTGACTCAGACCAGACCAAACATTATGAATGTTGTGTGCATGGTTGCTAGATATCAATCTGATCCAAAGGAATCACATGTGACTACTATAAAGAGAATTTTCAGATACCTAAAAGGAGCATTTGATTTTGGTCTTTGGTATCCTAAGGATGATGATCTTACTATGAATGCCTTTATAGATACAGATTGGGTAGGAGATGTAGATGAAAAAAAAAGTACAAGTGGTGGTGCATTCTTCTTGGGGAAGAAGTTGGTTTCTGGCTAAGTAAAAAGAAAAATTCTATTTCCTTATCTACTACTGAGGCTGAATATATTGTTGCTACAAACAATTGCACTCAAGTATTATGGATGAAAAAAATGCTGAGAGATATCAGAATTGAGTATAATGAGCCTATTTCTATATTTTCTGACAATTCAAGTGCCATAAACATTTCTAAGAATCTGGTGTTACACTCAAATACAAAACATATATCTATCAAGTATCACTTTTTGAGAGACAAAGTGAGTGATAAAGAACTCATATTAGAATATGTGCCCACTAAGGAACAAATTGCAGATATCTTTACTAAATCATTGCCTAAGGATAATTTTGAGTATCTCAGAGGCAAGTTAGGGGTGATTTCCCCTCCTAATTTGAACTAAGATTTAAGTCTTTGCATCAATCTGGGCACTCACAGTCAAATCTTGTTTTGGATTGATGTTGTGGTGACTTCTACTCTGGGGGAGTAGTCAGATGATTTATATGATATGTGGTTCAGAGCTTGTATACCTTTTCCATTGATTTCAAAGGGGGAGAAGTGTAATGTGAAAAACCTTATACAATCTAAGGAGGAGAATAGAAGAACAAAGGAGGAGAAGTGTATTGTGTGAAGAGCTAGTCGTGTTGATGGTATTTTTTCACATCATGTGTTGCAATCAATGAAAAAGGGGGAGATTGTTGAATGTTGTGGTTGTGTTGTTGATATGTGGTTGTCATTTATGTCAAAACTATTAGCATTGATGATTTTGAAGGCTTTATATATCGAGGATATTGAGAAAATTAGAATAAATATGTTGCAGGCAATCTGTGAAGCTGTCAAGATCATAATGGTGGTAAGTTTTGTAAGATGGTAATCATAGATCACACATTAAAAGTTTTGTTGTTGAGACTATCTAGTATGTTGTCTAGAGGTTTCAGTGGTATGCATCAAGATTGGAGCAAGTTATAAGTTTCTAAGTTCCTATAGTTATTTTGTTATTGTAGTGGGTGTTTCTAGAAGAAGAGACTGTAATTCTGGTAAATTGAGTTATTGTGTATGCTACTATGATGTTCATTAATGTTTCTAGATTGTGCTCTATCATTGTGGTACATCTGTGTTGATCGGTGTTCTCTTGATCGAAGATTTTCCTTTGTGTGCTCAATGTTTTTATGTTCTTGGCCGACATGATGGTGGTAGCATGTTGTGGATCCTTATGGATTAATATTTTATTGTTTGGCATGTTTGAGGATGTTGATTTAGGTCTTCATTAATATGTGACCGACTTAGGTTGGTGTGCATTGAGATTTGTTCATGAATTGGGCCGACATTTGTAATTTATTCTTTATTTGTGGCCAAAAAAGTTGTTGATGTAAATTCATGTAGTGGATATATAAGAATGATTGTTTCTTTATTTTGAAGTGTGTGTGTGTGGTGTATAATTAGTGAATGAATGTGAAATATGTGAATAAAGATCAGATTATTTGATTTCAGAGTAGAGTGTGAAGAATATTGAGCAAAGTGTGAAGAAGTGTTTTTGTTCCTAATCGAAACTGTCATCAGGATTTTGTAGAAGTTAATTTCTTAGTTCAACCTCATCAGATGGATTTAATCTGATTATTTTATGTAAGGAAGCAAGCCTTCCCTTTAAGCAGTGATCTCTAGGCAATGTGCATTCCTTATTCATTTTTCATTATACTTCTAATAGGGTATAATCTTGTGGACTAACATCCACTATGGTTTTTCCCCTAATTGTTGGACTAACTGCCAACATCTCCCTTCAAATTTGCGACATGGTTTAACCACCTCCCGTGGATCTTAACTAATGCTTGTATCAAGAATTAACAGATCGATCTTTTGGTGCAATGACAAGGCCAATAATTGGTATTAGAGTTGACCACGGGTTTGAACCCCTTGGGTGACGCTAAGGGGGGATTGTTGGACTAACCGCTAGCATCTCCCTTTAGGTTTGTAAAATGGTTTAACCGCATCCCATGGATCTTAACTGACACTTGTATTGGGCATTAACAGGTCGATCTTTTGGTGCAATGACAAGGTCAACACTAATAGGGCTTCCACCTATAAAATTCTTGGTGTTCATGTGTTTCTGATGTATTGTTGATTTATGCTTCCACTATTAGTTATCAGATCTGAGATTAAAGGTTGATTAAGGTTGAATAAGTTTAATTTTTGTAACAACTGATTCACCCCCCTTCTCAGTTTTCTATCCTTGTTCTTACAACTAGCAATTCAATTATGAAGATGAAGAAAGAGAGGTAGAAGAGCTGGAAGCACTGATTGTGAAAAGAGAAGCGAGAGGAGAAGGTAGGTACAAAGGAAATTTTCCTATTAAATGTTTCTCTTGCAATAAGATTGATCATTTTTCATCAAGATGTCCTGAAAGAGTTCCTAGGTTCAAACCAGACAAGCCTAGATTTCAAAAGAAATGTTATTATGTTGAAGAAGGTGTTACTAATGAAAAATATGATCAAGAAAATGGAAATGAGGATGGATGGGTATTCATTGCTATCAAGAAAAATGGTCTAGTGTCCACTGAATCTGCTAATAATAAGAATGTTGAGAAAGCTCTTGTAACCTAAATTGAAGAAAAGGATGAGTGGGTGATTGGTAGCAGATGCTCACATCATATGAATGGTGACAAAAGCAAGTTTGTAAGCTTGGAGAAGTACGACAATGATGTTGTAAGATTTGGAGATAACAATCATAGTGTGATTTGTGGTAGAGGCACTATTTCTCTTGGTGGTAAACATAATATTGATTATTTCCATTATGTAGAAGGATTAAAGAATAATTTGTTGAGTGTTGGATAGATGGTCGACAAAGGATACAATATTCAATTCAAAGATGGAAAGTGTAGGATGCTGGGAAGTTTTGGAAATGTAATTACTTCAGGTACAAAGATAAGAGGTAATATTTTTCACCTAAGTGTTGCTAGTGAAATTTGTTTAATTTCTCAAGTTGATGAAAGCTGGTTATGGCATAGAAGGTTGTGTCATGTGAATTTTGATAACATTGTCAAGATAAGCTCCACTCAAGTAGTAAGAGATCTTCCTAAGCTAGTGAAGCCTACTAGAACCATATGCAAGGAATGTTAGATGGGAAAGTATACTAGAGTTTCTTTTCAGAGAAAACAACATCATTCTAATGCAATACTGGATTTGGTGCATACTGATCTATGTGGTCCCTCTAGAATTAGAAGTCTACAAAGAAAAAGGTACTTTATGTTGCTTATTGATGATTACTCTAGGATGATATGGGTAGCTTTCTTGATAGAAAAACATGAAACATTAGAGAAGCTCAAAAGTTTCAAAGATATGGTCGAGAATTAGATAGGTTTGAAGATCAAATGCTTAAGGTCATACAGAGGTGGTGAGTTCACTTCCCAAGATTTCAATTCTTTATGTGAAGAGCATGGAATCAAAAGGCAGTTATCTTCTCCTCGGACTCCTCAACAAAATGGATTTGTAGAGAGAAAGAACAGAACAATTCTAGATGCTACTAGATCTATGATGTTGGAAGGTAATGTTCCTCATATCTATTGGAGAGAAGTTGTAAGCACTGCTATGTATACTATCAACTGGGTAAATATCAATGGTAATTCTGGTAAGACTCCTTTTGAGTTGTGGTTTGGTTATAAGCCTACTATTAAGTATTTCAAAATCTTTGGAAGTAGATGTTACATCAAGAGAGATGAAGATATAAACAAGTTTGATGCTAGGAGTGATGAAGGAATATTTTTGGGTTATTCTACTAAAAGCAAGGCCTACCAGTGCTATAATAGAAGATTGAGGAAAATGGTTGAAAGTGAAAATGTCATAGTTGATGAAGATATTTCTAGATCATCCAGATATTGTGGATATGATTCAAATGACCAAATTAATAGTACTAATAAAAGGAAAAATGTTTAGATAGAGAATCAAGTCCAAATTGTTCTGGTGAATCAAGAGAATCAAGAAGGAGAGGCTAGTGGAAGTGCAAAAGTGAGAATAGAAGAACCAAAAATTCAAGAAAATCCTAAAGTTTTGAGGTATGTAAAGCTAAATCATTCTGAAGATCAGATTATAGGAGATAAGAACAAAGGTGTGTAGACTAGAAGAAGAATTGCAAAAGATTATTTTCTGATTTCCAAGACTGGGCCCAACAATGTCAATGAAGCATGTAAATATGAACATTGGATGGAACAATGAAGGAAGAGATGATGCAGATAGAGAAAAATGATACGTGGATTCTTGTTCCCAGACCTCAGGACAAAAATGTGATTGGAACTAAATGGGTCTTTCAGAATAAGCTAAATGAACAAGGTGAAGTGGTCTGGAATAAAGCAAGACTGATATGTAAAGGGTACTCACAGATGGAAGGTATTGATTTTGAAGAAAATTTTCCCCTCTTGCTAGAATTGAAGTTGTCAGATTGTTTCTTGCTTATGTTGCTTTTAAGAACTATAAAGTCTATCAAATGGATGTAAAGTCAGCATTTTTGAATGGTGAGCTAGAAGAAGAAGTATATGCTAAACAACTAGATGCATTCCAATTGACTGATAAGGGAGATATGGTTTTTCGATTGAAGAAATCATTGTATGGACTCAAGCAAAACCCTAGAGCTTGGTATGCCAGACCCAATAAATACTTGTTGAAGCTTTGATTTAATAAAGGTACTACTGATAGTAATTTTTATTTTAAGATGGATCATGATAAAGAGTTAATTATTGAAGTCTTTATTGATGACATCATTTTTGGAGGTGATGATGATTTTTGTATGAAGTTTATTGATGAAATGAAGAGTGAATTTGAAATGTCTATGATTGGAGAGATGAAGTTCTTTTTGGGATTGCAAATCACTCAGTTAGATAATGGAATATTTATATCTTAGTCCAAATATGTAAGAGAGCTACTGAAAAAGTTTGGCATGGAAGACTCAAAGCTTGTTAGTATACCCATGGTAACTAGATGCAAGTTAACACAAAATGATGATTCTTCTAAGAAAAATCAGATAAGATATAGGTCAATGATTGGTGGATTGCTTTATTTGAATCAGACTAGACCTAGAATCATGAATGTTGTGTGTGTGATTTCTAGATATCAAGCTGATTCTAAGGAATCCCATGTGACTTTTGTCAAGAGAATTTTCAGATACTTGAAAGGGACAGTTGATTTTGGCCTTTGGTATCCTAAAGATGATGATCTTACTTTGAGTGCCTTTACTGATGCAGATTGGGTACGAGATATGGATGATAAGAAAATTAGTAGTGGTGGCCCCTTCTTGGGGAAGAAGTCAAGGTGTCTTGGTTAAGTAAAAAGGAGAATTCCATTTCCTTATCTACTACCGAGGCAAAATATATTGTTGTTGCAAACAATTGTACTCAAGTATTATGGATGAAGTTGAGAGATCAGAATTGAGTATGATGAGCCTATTGCTATATTTTGTGATAACTCAAGTGCAATAAATATTTCTAAGAATTTGGTGTTGCTTTCAAAGAAAAAGCATATATCTATCAAATATCACTTTTTGAGAGACAAAGTGAGTGATAAAGAAGTTAGACTAGATTATGTGTCTACTAAGGAATAGATTGAAAAAATATTCACTAAGCCATTTCCTAAGGATACTTTTGAGTATCTCAAAGAGAAGTTAGGGGTGATTACCCCTCCTAATTAGAACTAAGATGCATAGTCTTTGCATCAATGTATGCATTCATAATCATATATTAATCCGAATTGATGTTGTGGTGGATGCTATTTAGGGGGAGTAGTCAGATGATTCAAATATGTGATTCAGAGCATGTGTACCTTTGCCATTGATGTCAAAGGGGGAGAAGAGTAATGTGAAAAACTATGGAAGAGCTAAAAGTAAGGGGGAGGAGACCAGTATGAGAAGAGAAATGTGTAAAGGATACTTTGTTGGAACAAGAGTTAGTTGTGTTGATGGTGTATTTTTCACATCATGTGCTTCCATCAATGCCAAAGGGGGAGATTGTTTCATGTTGTGGTTAATTTTCTGATATGTGTTTTTCATTGATGTCAACACTATTAGCATTGGTGTCTTGAAGGATTTATATGTCGAGGATATTGAGAGAATTATAATAAATATGTTGAAGGTTGTCTATGAAGCTATGAAGTTTAGCATGTTGGAAAATTCAGTATGTTGGTATTCAAAAGTTGCAGATTAAAGGGTTTGTTGCTGAGCCTATCTAGTGTATCTATCGAAAGTTTCAGAGGTGCGCATCAAGATTTGAGAAAGTTGAGAATTTATGTGTTCCTATAGTTATTCTGTTACTATAGTTGGTGTTTATGGAAGAAGAGAACGTGAATCTTGTAATTTGAATTGTTGTGTATTCTCTTCTGATTTTTGTTGATGTTTCTAGATTGTGCTCTATCTTTGTTGCACATCCGTGTTGATCGATGTGCTCATGATCGGAGATTTTTCCTTTGCATGTTCATGATGCAGAGGCTAGGTGGGAATCACTCACAAACAAAACTTCAATCCTCAACCAAGAACCCAACTCCAATCTTAAGGACATCAACTCACCCTCAAGAATCTTAAACCCCAAAGTTTGCAAAACACTCAAAAAAACAAGTCTAGGCCAATTTCCTCACAACCCTCCCAAAACACTCAACAACTAAATGATGGATTAAGATACCCTTTTTAGGGTTACACAACATACAATAAAACCAAGGGTTACTCTTTTGGACCGTTATAGACTTTCAGTAAACACCCCCCAAGCTCTAGGCCTCACAATTAGCCTCTTTTTCAAAGGAACCCTCACTCAAATTCATCCCCAAAGAAAAAGAACCTGAAACAATTTTAGGAAAGGCTCTCAAACTCAGGATTTGTTGACTCTTAGGGCCCCAAGAACTTTCCTTAAATATCTTCTCACAAACCCTCCTAATTCTCCACCAAAATGAGGGTTTAAGGAAACTCACAACTCCTGACTCTCCCAAATCCTCCCAGGGGTCTAGACACCATGTATTACCTCTACCCTAACTCTAGAAACTCTCATAATCCCATTTCCCTCAACAGTTCTCCAACTCGCTACTTGGGTTCCTTGCATTCATAATGGAACCACCCCTATTCAGTCACAGGAACACCACACCCCACTGGGTTTGTTCACCCTCTCACCCTCCAAAGAGTCTAACCATCTAACTAGACATGATACAAGCCAATCCACTAAGCCATAGAGTCAGCACAGCAAGTGGATTGGCAAATAGATCATGGAAAGACCTTCAAACCTTCACCTTGCAAACAGAACAGTCAACACAATTTACTGATCCCTCACACACCAATAGAGGTTCTAAGCCTCCAAGAAAATGGAATAAGGTATTAAACACATGCATCAACAAATACCCATAGTATTAATACATATCAACCCTGTACGGGCTTGCACCAAGAAAGAAAGTTCATAAAAACTAGTAAAAAGATGGTGATCAGCCTTTCCAAAATGCAATTTTCTTTATTGGATTCCAACAACCAAACTTTCTTGGGGATTACATGAATTTTTATAATTATTTCAACTTCCAACTCCCTCCTACAACCGACCAACTACATTTATAACATAATTTTGAACCACTCATGACCGTTTGGAGGTCAAGGTTATGCACTTTACATAATTTTCTTAAACAATTTCACTACATACTTAGTAAGCTTGATCTTTTTGATCCCATGCTCACCCATCCTATTGAAAGTGGTCTAATGAGACCTTATTTGCATAAAAGACATGGCTTAAAGCCATCTACTACCTATCTACCACCCCTTGTCACATGACATACAAGATTTTTGAGTACAAAGCAACTTAATTTGACATATTTTGCATAAAACATGAAAACCTTTAAAACACTTGGTGAACCTTTGAGGTCCTTTCTCCTATCATGTTAGGGTCAGGATCTAGGTGCTCTTGCACCACTTCGGGTTTTCATGTTCTTGGCCAACATGATGGTTGTAGTATGTTGTGGATCCTTATGGATTAATTTTTGAATGTTTGGCGTGCTTGAGGATGTTCTTTTAGGTCTTCATTATGTTGTGACCAACTTCGGTTGGTGTGCATTGAGATTTGTTCATGAATTGGGCCGATAGTTTGTATTCATTTACTATTTTATCTTTGGCCAACAAAGTTGTTGATGTAATTCCATGTAGCGGATATATAAGAGCAATTGTCTTCTTCATTTGAGATTGATGTGTGTGAAGTGTGAAATGTGTGAGTGCTATGTGTGAATAAAGATCACATCATTCGATTATAGAGCAGAGTGTGAAGAAGGTTAAGTGATGTGTGAAGAAGTGTTTATGTGCTTAACCAGAGTTGTAATTAGGCTTTTTCAAAAGCTAATTTCTTAGTTCAAATCCTTCAGATGGTTTTAATCTGAATGTCTATGTAAGATAGTGTGTCTTCTTTGAGCAGTGAGCTCTAGGTAGTGTGTCTCAATGCATGTGCATTATCATTATTCATCTCTATAATTTTAACAGGGTATAATATTGTAGACTGACATCGACTGTGGTTTTTCCCCTAACAGGGTTTCCACGTATAAAATCTTGGTGTTCTTTATATTTCTGATGTGGTGATTGTTTATGCTTAATGTTCTTTCATTAGATCTGAGAATAAGTAAAGTAAGATTTAACAAGTTTGAATAATCTGTTACAACTGATTCACCCCCCTTCTCAGTTGTCTATCCTTGTTTTTCCAACATATTTTTCCCATTTACTTCAAATTTTATTTCCATGTACAAATTGAAAGAGAACTCAACAAGGGATTTCATCCAATACATCCTCAAAACTATATCGGTATCTCTAATGTTCACCATATAGAATTCATCCTTTAGCTCATAATCCCCCAACTATATGCTCAGATTAGAGATCTTATGAGTATAAGAGAGTTTTTACCCATTAGCTACCATGACCTTAAATCCATCATGTTATTTTGTTTGTAGGCTTCTATTCATAAATCCCTCATCAATGAAGTTATTAGTGGCACTTGTATTGATAAGTGTTATGATTCATTTCCCCTATAATTTCCCTTTGACCTTGAAGGTTACTACCTTTTAGATACTAGAGAGTTGGGAAATGGTACCATCTCTTTGGTCCCTCAACTGATGAGCTCTCCTTGTCACTACTCTTATTGATCTGATTTTTCTGATATATATTCATCAGTAGAAAAATACTCTATTTTCTTTGCTTTTACCTTCACACTAAATTTTTGAGATGGGTCCTAAGGTTCTGTATAATGTAATCACAACTTCTTCCTCTAGAGGTCATTAAGCTACTCATTATCCAATCTATTGGACTCATTTTTTGGCTAGTTTGATTCTCTATGAAATGTTTTCTTATCCTTATCCTTCTTATGAGGGAAAATCTTACACTGAAATTTGTTTCTAAGAGTGGAAATATCCATATATCTAGCCTTCTCGCTGGCTTCCTATAATGAAGATGGATTAAGAGCCTTAATCCAACCTCACAAAGGATATGAAAGACCATCCATGAAAATAATAATGAGCCTCCTCTTTGAAATATATGTGAACAACACTGAAAGTCTCTAGAAATTAGCCACATATGCCTCTACCGAACTCCATTGCTTTAGTTGAGCCAACTCCTTAAAGTGAAACTCTAGATCTTTCCTATCAATTATCTTAATCAACCTCTCTATGAACTTGACATATGGTTCAATTTGTTCATGACCCAAGGTGATCATTCCATGGTTCCACAACTCATGATAACTACCATCCAAATGTATAGCCACATATTTGATGGCCTCATCCTCTTGCATTGGATTGAGTTGGAAATATATGTCTAACTTTTGAACCCATGATTTAGTTGTAGTCTTCTCAGAGCCATTAAAGCATCAAATAGATAGCTTACCCACCTTTCTCTACAACTCCTAGTGCTTTTTTCTACACCCCTCTATGGTCTATGTTTCATTCTAATGTCCATGTAATCATGAAAAGGCGTCTCAACCTAAAACTCTAACCCTAAATCCCTCCAATCATATAAAATATGATCTTGTAGCTCCTATTGGGTGGGCTCTACCTCAAATTGAGGATTAAATGTCAATGATAAATTAGGAATTAAGGACCTATTTTTTTTGTTTTTGTTCTAGCTAGTTGATCTTTACCACTGTCATTCACTAAACATTCCACATTACCATTATTCCTTTTGTGCCCTTGATTACTGTGGATATTAAATATATCTCGTGCTCCCTTTGGGTTGCTTTGCAATTTTTCTTTGCTTCCAACTGCCCCTAATATTTTTGAAGTACTCAGACCATCCTTTCAACAAACTCAACCCACTACTTCCACATGTCATCCAATCGCTCATCGAAGGGGAACTTCCCTTCCTTTCTCTTTTAATCCCCAACCACATGCCACGTTGCCTCCTCTCGAGTACACTTTTAATCAGGCCCCATAGTTGTGACGATATGTTGAGGGCTCCTCCACATGTCCTCAAAGCGGACATTTCATTCATAGAAAGGATGGAATGAAGTTCAAGCCCTACTATCTTGCCACACATCCTAACTAACTCTATGGGAATATGACATGTGCTTGCTTGGGATTTAGCTATTTCAAATGTTGGGACCACTGCCATAATTCACAAGGAATGCATATTTCTCATGGGTGACTGTGTTCATGCTTTGAAATCTTTTATGTTACAATGGTCATGATGAGTCATTTCTGTGAACACCATTGCTCATGATCGAGAATCTTTTATGTTATGGGCTTTCAAGTGGTGGAAGCCTTTGGCTATATATACTGCTTCTTTCAACCTAAATCTAGTTCGAAATACCTACAAAAGAATGAGGAAGACACCAAGCCTCTTGTTTTGTTAGATAATTGTAAAGACTCATAGACTGTGCCCTTGTAATTTGGCTTCTCTATTTCTTAACTATTTGAAAACATTATACTGTGTTGTTACTGAATAGCTTATTTGCAACTTTAATGATTTGAATAGAATGTTGATTTAAGACCATGTCCCTGACTCTTTCTTTTCAATAAATCTCTATGCAAAATATCTTATGTTATGGAATGAATTATCCAGGTCTTTCTCTTTGATGATTGTTATTTTAGGACATAGCACATTGTTGAACGAGCCCTTAAATCGCATCAAAAAGATAGATCTATTGTGCCTTACATCTAAATCTTGGTGCATCACCATAGTTATATCTTTTATTTTTATATCTGCTTCCTTTTCCCACTCAAAAACTCCAGTTACAAAAGAAGTTGACTTCTTTAAAAATCCAGAGGTCACTCGGTTTAGCGCAATAGGTCCCCCTTTAACTAAGTTTCCCATAAGGTTGTTACCTTGTCAATTTTTGGCATCAATAGTTTCATTTTCTAGCACCCCCAGTGGGACCTTCTAAATGTGCTTAACCTTGAGCAGGTATATGAGTCATCGGCCTATCAGAAGATCCCAAACAACAAATAACCCTAGTTTATTGGTACCACCACTAGGAACAATACTAACTAGAACTCATCGTGTGAACATTCTAACCCCTCCACCGGCCATGTTGTCAATCGCTAACCGAAATTATGTGGCATGGGATGTCAGAAGTCCTCTTAAAGCACCAGTGGCACCTATCATTTGGGCCCCTATTCTGGTCTGTGCTCTAAAATCTTTACCCAAGTTTACCGAATATGGCACTAGAACACCATCCCAACATATGTAAGATGTTGTGGATGTATGTTTGGTGCATGGGGTAATAGACCATAACATAGCACTAAGGATGCTCGCAGCCTCTTTCAGAGGTAAAGCATTGGATTGGTACCGCATGCTACAAGCTAATACCATCGCCACTTGGGATGAACTTGAAGATCCATTTTACAAAAGATTCTCAAACGACAGAGATAGGTCTTTCCAGTATCACCAGTTAGAGATCATCAAGCAGGCTCCATAGGAAGCCATGACTAACTTCAACGCCCGGATCCACATAACTTGGCAAAGAATTCAGCTGCAATCTACCCACCACCTAACTTAGTGTTCATGTTCTACCTAAAGTCCATCAATTTTGACATCTCAATGATGATCCAGTCACTCAGTGGAGCTACTCTACCAAATGCATATAGAGTCACACTTAAAGAGGAGAACAATCTAATTGACACTGGAAATTTTTTGCCTCAACCCACAATGACTATATTCCTTGAGGTATGCGTTCCCACCTAGGTGACACTGTTTACCACTATAGCCTCTCCTCCTCAATCCATCTATACATAGGCGAGTGCACCGCAAAGTGTTGCTTCCACATTCGGTTCATCAAAGGATGATATAAGTGACATCAAAGAGATGTTGCGGGTTATGGCCAATGAGATAATTATTATCAAGTGCAACCACGTTTCCCCTCTAAAGTTGATCTATCAGAATTATCAGGGTGGAAGGTCCTCTTACCAATAGAACTAGTTCCAAGGAGGCACTCACACAAATTCGTAGGCACAAACAACAAATCAAATGGTGCCAGTACCCACTCCATTGTAGAACACCAACCTAAGCTCAAGCAGAGAGATAACCTTGGGGCAAAAAAATTTAGTCGCTGATGCCAACCCCTAGTGTTTCCCTTGCAGCGATTCACATATGCCCCAAAACATCCCATGCAGCAATCTAAAACAGAAGGTGGCGGAGCTGCGCAACTAAGGTGCAATGTCAGACCATGGGGGTTATGTATATGCCTCTCTGCAAATGGAAAACGTGGTACTCACCACTCAAATGCAAGGGATGTCTATGGAGAAAGAAAATGGCATAGCTCCCGACCATGCCCTTTTCTCATGGATGGAAGGAGAAGAAACAGTGTTCACATTCAAGGCATTCACTTTGGAAACCCCTCAAGTGTAGTTTGATTACAACACTCGCTCCAAGAGGATATTGATGGGTGAATTAGTCATCTTGCAATTATTCAATCTACAGCCTAAAATTGCTTTCGACTAGAACCCTAGTACCTCCACAGTGGTGCCACAACATCCGCTATGAAGGGAAATTTTTATAACAAGAGCTAAGGAGTAGAAGCCTCCAAATCTGTCATAGATCAATATGGTGGAACAATTGAAAAAATCATCCGCTAATGTGTCCCTATGGGATATCTTAGCTATTCTAGAGAAGAAGACATTGCTACAAAGAGCTCTCCGAGAGGATCCAATCATTGAACCAAAGGATTAATCGCTCAAAGAGAAGGTTGTTGATCAATCACCTCTGGAAAAATTTCTCACAAATACTATAGAGGAGACCTCTAATGACAAAAAAGATGAGGAATCCTCAATCAAAGTCAGCAAGGATAAAGCAAAACCGAAGCCATTTTTCTTGACCCTTATTATAGGTAAGAAATTGTTGCATAACTCCATGATTGACTCTGGTGCTAGCACCATAGTCATGCCCAAGCAAATAGCTGAAGCCCAAGGACTTAGCTATGAACCTTTGAATAAAGGGGTTATTCAATTAGATGGGAATATGGTTAATACTATGGGAATCATTAAGGACCTTACATTAACTCTATTTTCCTTCCCTTGTATCACGGTCAAGCAGGATAGCATGATCATTGATGTTCCTCCCATGTTTGGTCTGTGCTTGTCTAGGGAATTCACTTCTAAAGTAGGTGGATACCTTTCTTTAGATTGGTCACACCTAATTGTAAGGACCAAACATGGAGCCAAAATGAAGCTAGTTTCCAAACCTTTGCATTCAGAACATGTTGCAGATGAGGCTAAGATAGTCTTTGAACCCGCTCACACCTCCATCACCAAGGAGGAAATGTACTACACTGAGCTTCTTGATCTAGTGGATAATGTGCATTCTGTACAGGTGATTATCCGACTGGAAATACCAAATAATGAAGAAATCTAGAAAGTATTTCAAATAAATAAACACATTGCCTCATTCATCCAACACTCCAGGGAGTTTTCCAATCAGCTACAACCAAATATTGTTGAAGCCTACAATGGAAAAATCATTCAGCTAAGGTCTAATAAGCCTCTGAATGGTTTGGTCACTCTCAAAAAAAATTTTGATTCTAACGATGCAAGAAATGATAAGAGGAATTTCGTAGCAGACCAAGGAAATTATGCAAATCTTTAGATCAGAGATGGAAGAAAGCTCAAAGTCGAGAAGGATGTCTCGCACCATGATAAAGAAAGACTCATCAACTTTTATGAAAAATATGGAGTGGTGGCCTAGTCATATGATGACCTCAAGGGATATTATCCTGACATCATCCAACATACAATAGAGTTGATAGAAGGGGCCAAACTAGTTCGCCAAAAATAAAGGCTGGTGAATCCCAAGATTGAAGCGCTAATGGCACAAGAGTTAACAAAGCTAATCCATTCATGGATTGTCTTCTCAATCAAGCATAGCACATGGGTATCCAACTTGGTCCTGTTCCAAAAGAAGAACATATATATTCACCTGTGTCGAATTTCACAACCTAAACTGGGAATCGCTAAAGGATCATTACCCACTATCCTCCATGGAATCAATCTTGCAAAATGCAGCAGGTTCAGAGATGTTTTCTCTACTGGATGGATTTTCGGGCTACAAACAGATCCAGGTTAAAGAAGATCAACACAAGACCACGTTCACATACACTAAGATACCTTTTGACCTCTCAAATACAGGAGCCACCTTCCAATGGGCCATGGATATCGCTTTCAATGAATTGATTAACAAGATTATCCTAATCTATTTGGATGATCTGGATATTTTCTCCAAACATAAGGATGATCATTTTGATCACCTTGAGATGGTTTTTTAAAAATGCCTAGATTTCAGGGTCTCCTTGAACCCAAAAAAATGTGTTTTTAGGGTGTCGCAAGGCAAGCTATTGGGACACATAGTGTCCAAAGAAGGAATTTCAATTGATACTGAGCGGGTGAAGCAATCAAAGAGCTTCCCCTTCTAGTCAACAAGAAAGGCATCCAGTCTTTCTTAGGAAAAGTCAACTTTGTAAGCAAATTTAATTTTGATTTTATAGGAATAATTAGGCCAATCACCCTGATGTTGAAAACAGGATTAGACATTCAAATGGACTAAAGAAGCTAGAGAAGCCTTTGAGAAAGTTAAGGATGCTATTTCCTTAGCTCTTGTACTAGTTAACCCAGACTTATCAAGGGACTTCATAATGTATGTATTCAGTAGTAGGTTAAGAATTTCTACTGTCTTAACTCAGAAAGATAATGAAGGAAAGGGAGAAAATCCGATAGAATTTCATTCCTAGACCTTGAAAGAATATGAGATGAACTACAACTTCATCGAGAGGCAATATTTTGCAATAGTTAAGGGACTCAAGAAGTTCTAACACCTAATCTATTGCAACAAGGTGATTGTTTATCTCACACATTCTAGTGTACGCAAATACATCATGGAAGGAGAAATCACTGAAAAATGGGCTAATTAGATCACCAAGATCCTTGAATATGACATTGAGGTCAAGCCT
This sequence comes from Sequoiadendron giganteum, assembly GCA_007115665.2. Classification (NCBI taxonomy): domain Eukaryota; kingdom Viridiplantae; phylum Streptophyta; class Pinopsida; order Cupressales; family Cupressaceae; genus Sequoiadendron; species Sequoiadendron giganteum. Next base: position 216,098,687 of record CM021101.1, read on the forward strand.
ACAAAGACTATCTAAGGATGAAGACTATGCAAATATTTGGCACATGATGAGATCATAGCCAAAGAAGAATAGTCGGAGCTGGTTCTAATGAATGAGTCAGGAGACAAAGGCTTCTGGCTAGCCGATAGAGTAAGATTCATGCACATGGGAAAATATCTTCCTAACCTTCCTTCTCAAAAGAGAAGATTCTATCGACTACAGAATAGCAGGTATCCACTCATCGAAGGGATCTTGTTCATGAGAAACTTCAATGGTGTTTCATTGCGGTGTGTCACCATAGAGCAGGCTAAGAGAATCCTCGACACTTTCCACAACAATGTCGCGAGTGGAAACTTCTCCACTAAGACCACCACAATCAAAATCATGTGTGTCGAGTATTTCTAGCTGATGCTATTCAACGACTCCTATTCATTGGTTAAAGATTGCAAAGAATGCCAATTATTTTCTAGAAGAATAAATAATTCTGCAATGCCCCTGAACCCAATAGTGGTTGATAAGCCATTTGTGAAATGGGACCTTGACTTCATTGGAATGATCAATCTTGCCTCCAGCGCCAAACATAAGTGGATTATGATGGCCACAAACTACTTCACAAGGTGGACCAAAGTCATGCCCTTCAAGAATGCAATAAAGGCGAAGATAGTAAAATTTATCGAAGAGATCATGATGAGATTCATCCCTCCTAAAACCATCATCTCTGATAATGCCATATCTTTCCTAATCTCTAAGGTATGTCAATTCACACTCACGCATGGCATTTTCCTAAAAACATCATCAAACTACTACCCAAAAGGTAATGGCTTGGCAGAGTCAACTAACAAAAATTTAGTTCGGCTTATCAAAAGAATCGGGTTAGAGCATCAAAAGGAGTGGCATAAAACTCTTTGAGTGGTGCTTTGGGTGGATTGCATAACTTTGAAATAGGCTCTCAAGACCTCAATGTATGAATTGGTGTACGGTAAAGAGGCATTATTGCCTATCTCCATAGATATCTTGACACTGCAATTGCTTAAAACTCTGGAGATTGAGGAAAATGGGGTTGTGGAGGTCTGGTTGGCTAAATTAATGGAAGTGCAAGAGAAAAGATAAAAGGCCCTATCAGCCATGAACAACTACCAAACCGTGGTAAAAAGGTGGTTTGACAAGAAAGCTTCAGACCAAGGTCTGAAATGCGGGGACTTAGTGTTAAAATTTAATGAGCGGGCTACAAAACTTGATCAACACTGGAAATTTGATAGCCTGTGGGAGGGTCCATTCAGGATAATTCAGTGAAAGCAACATAATGCATTTGAATTGGAAAACGTGGAAAAAGAAGCGTTAGGGATTCTTGTTAACGGAATCCACCTTAAATTGTTCCATTGAGCTTAATTAAAAATTTCTACCATGTAAATATGTAATTACTATAGTTATTTTCCTTTGTGTTCTCTTTTTTTCGAATGGTCTTTTTAATCCATGATGTAGCAAAAATTAACAGTAAGATGTAGAGAATAACCCATATGCCAAAAAGGATAGGAAATATTCAACGAAGGAGGAAATGAGCCAAAATAGATGATAGTAGAAAATAAAAGAGACGAAATAATATAAAAGATTGTATTCATTTCGAAAGTATGATATGCTTCGATTTTACAAAGTTTAAAATGGCTCTGAGGCCATATTTTAAAGTATATATATATATGTAGCTATATACGAAGGAAGCCTTTTTCTAGGCTTATATACAAAAAGAAAAAAGGAAGGAGGTGGTATTTCAGTTGGAGGCAGCGATAGGAACATCTTCATCCATGGATGCAGAAGTAGGAACAATAGCAATGACACATCTTCATTCATAGAATTCAGGATGGCAGCAACAACCATGAGAGGCGGTGGGAATACCAAATTATTGAAATCAGTGTACCATTTTACATCATAGAATAGTAATATGTTGTAAACACATAGTAGGAAATGGAATGCAAGGGTAATCTTCTAACGGTGCTCAGCCTACGCCTGGAGGTGGAAACCATTGAGAAACGACACACATGGCACCACCATGTCTTCCTCGATATGCTTCCAGAGATCACTTGCAATGGGTAAGCCCAGGCCGTAGACAATATTCGCCACAACTTCTCCAAGACCCACGAGGTATCGCTTTGAGAAGATCTCCAACATTAGGCAGAGAATCATCGGCTTTGGAACCTGGATACCAAGCAAAGAGGCCATGAAATGTGAGCATATTTTAGTGTTCACTCTATATTTATCCTCATATTCCACACAATCTCAGCCCAAGACCCATTTAATCACTATAATTGCCAGAGAATGCTTGTTCTTCATCATTCTCTTTAGTCTCCTATTTGATACCTCACCCAAGAAGGTAGTTTGTGCTTTAGTGTTGGTAAGCCTAAGAGGAGTATTCATGTTGTCTATTGATACTTTTATATGCTACTGCTAATGCTTCCCAGACACTACTAATAATAATACCCAATTTCTATTACTAATGATAGTGCTACCAATTTCTAAGTGTGATTCAACGGCTATCTAGGGGCCTATTTATAAAAAATGTCTAAGATAGTTGTGTGCTAAGCATGAGGCCAATCAAGTGCTAACTCAAAAATCATGTCCAAGAGCCAACTAGAAAATCCCACCCATTTGCATATGTTGTGTATGGCTCGTTGCGTGTAAAATTAAGGAGAGCTAATTAATTAGCTCAAGTTGGTGGTAACTCTAAGCAAGCGTCTATACGGTCGAGTGTCGAGGTGTCATGTTGTGTGCGTGTTGAGAATCCCAAGGTCGAGCTCATATCTTTTCAAACACTTATCGCATCTAGGCCTAGTCATTCTTTTCAAGATATTAAATGCTAAGCTTGTGAGGAGTCTACCTACCCTCAAATCATCGGCTCAATTTCCAAGGGAAATCATGCCATGGGTTGTAAGTACATGAGGTAATTATGAATTATTTTCTTTTCAAAAAAGCAAGTAATTTATTTTGCATGAGCAACAAAGTTGGCGGTACATGCCAAATTTAATTTAGGAAAAACAATCATCGTCTGCCACTCAAAAAAAGAAAAAGATAAGTATTGCATGTAGTTGTTAAAACAAAGAAGAAAGCTCTTGAATACATAATCAATGCAGAGATTTTTTGAAGTGCAAAATTGCTAAGGAGCATGTAAGAAATTTTAGGAGTTTGAATGCAAATGGAATCCGTTGCCCCTGAAGTAGCTTAGAACTCGCAAATGGATGAACTGGGTGGTATATCTCGAAGCTTGGTTGATGCAATGCTTGCAAGACCCATGGTTAATATTTTCCAAGGCGAGTCTTATGCTACGCTTGGAATTCCAGAAATGTCGACCTGGGTTCGCATGCGGCTAGCTTAGAAGGGGACTCATAGAGACACAAGTCAGATAAAGGAAGAGTGGGATAACATTTATGACCCCATCCTCAAGACCAACCCTAAGGGCTTAAGAGAAGTAGCTTGTGCCATAATGAAGAGAGCCTTCGAGCATAAACTATCAACCAAGTAATGGCTCTATGGACTTCCGCAACATATGGTCCCTTATGTGCACCATTTTCCAGAGATAGTTTATGAGAGAATTTAACGCTTCAATCCGACAATGGGAACCATTAAGGGAAGAAAGATGAGAGTCGTAATATCTATGGATGCACTTAGAGACATTTTGTGTATTCCAAGGAATATCACTAGGACGCTACCAATGGAGCCATTCAACTAGAAAAAGGGCTTGAGGTTCTAGAAAGGGAGAAGGAATTCCCTTGAATTTTATAATAAGGGATCCAAATCATCGCATTGACTTCAAAAAAGTAGACTTGCAAGACACCTTCTCTATGATGGATTTTTTGTACGACTTGGATAGTCACATGATTGTGCATGAATCTCAGTTGGGTTTGGGTTTTCAGCTAAGGAAACAGCATGACCCTTTTTGGTATGATTTTGTGGACATGATTATCAAGGATATGCTAAAAAAAATTATAGAGTTTGAGACTTTCGATAAGTTCAAATATCCTTCTATCCTTGCCCATATGTTTTTGCATCAGAACCCTGATTTATTCAAGAAGAAAATAGAATTATCAATTTTTGATGAGAAGAATCATCAAAAGCCAGTTTTAGTGTGGACTCACATCCTCTCTTCCACCTATGACTATTATGCATTTTCAGAGAAGTTCTTGATTCCAATTTTGCACAACCTGAGCGTGGATGGTGATCACTATCGCCTTTTGGCCAAACAAACTAGTTGGATGCAAGCCTTGTTCCCTAGGTGTGACTAGTTTCTTGGGGAGGATTTCACATGCGTCTAAGTGCGTGGATTTTCAAAAGATCCAATCTGACTCCCAATATGTGTCACCGATCGCTTATTGGCTCTTAAAGTGTTTCGATCAATGGCCAGTATGGACTAGAATTTTTTCTCTAATCTAAAGAAGAAAAAGAGAGGGTTTTTCGAATGCCTGCTGAGATACAGTATAGTGGTCATGGTAAAGAAAAAATTGACTGAGCTACTGGAGGAAACGTTGGCTCACCTTAGGTTGGTGTTCATTTGCGATAAGTGGGATGACAACCCCGAGGATGATTTGGGTGACACATTTATTGGGGTAAAACACAACCCTCAGCCTTACTAGGAAGTGTGGCAAAACCCTCTAGAGTATTTAAGAAAAATATGGGTGGACTTGGCTCAGATGTCAATAGATAATCGGATGCCATCATGGCTTGGTTTTTATCATCCTAGGGGAAAGGTTGATGAAAATTGCCACATGAGTGCTACCCTCTACAATATTTTGATGAGGGAATATGGTTGGAAAATGGAAAAGATTAATTCTTTATGGATTTATCACCAAGAGATTAGGTTCCTCCATGCCCTGTTCCAAGACCCATTAGTCTTTAACACCGATGATCGGTTTGATAGTCTCTGGAACAAGGAGCATGTTGATTCTGATGCGAGCAATGTGGAAGAAGCCAACCCCAAGGAGGCTGCACAATGTTCTAATAAGGGGAAGAAAAAGGAAACGAAACCAAGAGAGAGCCCGATGAAACAAGTTAAGAAAACTGGAACACAGCCTAGCTCGACTATTGCGAGGCTACGAATAAATATTTCACAATCAGGGTCTTCGCAGTCCCAAACCTGGGCCATAAGGAATCTTAGAGGAATGCAACAATCGACAGAAGTAGTAGATGTGGATAACTCTCAACCAAGCAAAATACAACATACTGATGCAACTTTCGGAGAAGGTTTGTAGGAGGCTACGGTGAGCCAAGGATCGGATATGGAATCTGTCGCTCACATATCTGTCTCTCCCCCTCTTCTCAACTCCCAGCCTCTTGTTTCTTCCACTATCTCTATGTCACCCATTGCTCCAAGTGTTAGCCTAGCTTTCTTTGCCCCTACTACAATGTCTATGGGAGGTTTCTCCCAGTTTTATCATATCAGACAAATGGTTTTCACTTCCCCAAGAGTTACTTCATCTTTCATTGGAGCCCCATCAGTATCCATATTTGTTGCCCTATCTGCATCTATGGCTACCAGCCCTTGGCATCTAAAACTGTTACCCCCTTTATCTCTGCTGAGTCAACTCTAACTTAGCCTTTCTAGTAGATGGAACCCATTACATCTCCATTGCCACCACCATTTCCCATGAGTCCTCCTACACCTTCATCACCTGGATTTTGGGATATTCCTCCCTTCTCTCCACTCATGGTTTCCCTTTGAAAGAAGAAAACATCTGAAGTCACCCACCTCTTGTTCCCTTTCTTTGTCCCTCCCGGTGCACCCTTTGCAGGCGAATGCATCAAATCGCCAACTCAATTCTTGTTGTAGGGTGATATAACAAAGAAATCTCGAGCTCTCTGACTCTAGAAGCAAAGGGAAAAGGATGCTAAGAAGCCAACAGAGCCCAAGGTCCAGACAATTTATAATGAGGCTCAATAGTCGTTGCATTTCGCAACCATGCATCCCAACGTCACCAAACTATAGGGAGAAATGTAGCCCGATGACTATGACATCTATGCCGTCAGAGTTGACTTGCATGTTACCTGATCACAGGTTAAAGTCGATCTCATGGAGGAAACGCAATGGGTAGTGACCATTGACTTTCTCAAGTCTAGTCACAAGTTGAAGAAGGCAGAGGATGAGTTCAAGGTCATCAAAGAAAGAATTGAAGTCCTATTGGAAAAGGACAAGGTGCGAGAGGCAGACTTTGCATGCTTAGCACAAAGCACGTAGGTAGAATAGGCTAGCCTGCAATAAGAGATTAAGAGGTCCCAATCCCAAGAATCCAACCAAGTGGCTGAGTTGTAGTAAAGGAATATGGAGTTACAAGACCGGTTGGCCCAAGTGTAGAATGATATTCATCAAAAGGATGAAGAGTTGCAATGACTGTGTGCTTAGTTGGAGCAATTAGTACAATTCAATGAGACAGATCTAGTGATCCAGTAGGCTCAATTTGAAAGAGGCATCTATGAGATCAAGCTTTCCCTAGAAAAAGAGTTTGTGACTCAAAGCTAGGCTGAGAAAAGGTGGATTTCCACATAAAGGGCCTTGCAGGAGAAACTCTCTAGTATGGTAGAACACATTACAGGGCTAACACAAGAGATTGGAATGAAGGATGCATAGATTAATCTCTTGAAGAAAGTTTCTCAAACTCCTCCTCCACAATCGGACCTCTGCTTAGTGGCCCAACAACTATATCCTTCCTACTGGGAAAGGGTTAGGGATTCATGTCTAACTATTCAACCCACACTTCAGTTTATGGTGGAGGAAACAAATGTAAGCAAGGAAGTTTGCGGCACAATGGAACAATTCCCACAATTCATAAGGGAAAAGGTTCACAAAGTAGAGAAGATGCTAGGAAGGTTGTATATAGTGCCAAATGAAGATCTAGTGCATGTAGGTATTGAAAATCATAAGTTAGCCACTAAGATCACAAGGGAGTTTATCCACTGCCATGAAACCACCCTCCATGCTCAATGATGCTCGGTCACATTGGGCTGAACTATGGATAGCATGTGGTCAAAGTTTTCCCAGCTGGCCTAGATGGGCTTGCCCTCTCCATTTCTTTCTGATGACTTGATGGACACCACAAAGAAAATTGCATCCAAAATTGAGGAGAAGAAGCAAGATTTATCTGCTTTCCAAAGCTTCAACTAGCCTCCTACTGTCAAGGATATTGAAGGTATCAATCATTAGATCATGCGGCTGATCTTTTAGCTTGAGTCCAGGTCCAAGACATCTATGATGTTTCCCTTTAAGGAGGTAATCGATCTGCACAAAGCGTACAAGAATCTGCATGCCATATCAACACCTTCCAAGGCTAACTGGTTGCCCCTACAAACTACTCTTTCTAGGTTCTGACTCCGGTGCTCAATGAATAAGGCTCTAGTCATGGAACCATAAATTTTTGGGTTCATTGTTTCGCATGTCAAACGCCCTTGATAGTCACCAAAATTTGTAGATATTAAATATATCCCATGCTCCCTTCGGGTTTATTTTTTGTTTTGCTTCGCTTCCAACTACACCCGATGTTTTTGAGGTACTTTGACCATCCTTTCAATGGACTTAGCTCGCTACTTCCACGTGTAATCCAATCGCTCATCGATGGGTAACTTCCCTTCTTTTCTCTTTTGGGCCCCAAACGCACGCCGCATCGCCTCCTCTTGAGTACACTTTTAAGTAGGCCCCAGAGTGGTGTTGATATGTTGAGGGCTCCTCCACGTGTCCTCAAAGTGAGCATTTCATTCACGGAAAGGATGGAACGAAGTTTGAGCCTCGCTATCTTGCCATGTGTCCTAACTAACTCTATGGGACTACAACAGTTGCTTTCTCGGGCTTTAGTTGTTTCAAACACTGGGACCACCACCATCATTCACAGGGGATGCATCTAGCTCGTGGGTGACTATGTTCATGCTTCAAAATCTTTTATGTTGTAATGGTCACGATGAGTCATTGTTGGGAACATCATTTCTCATGATTGGGAATCTTTTCTAGTATGGGATTTCAAGCAGTGGAAGCCTTTGGCTATATATACTGCTTCTTTCAACCTAAATCTAGTTCGGAATACTTGCAAAAGAATGAGGAAGACACCAAGCCTCTTGTTTTGTTAGATAATTGTAAAGACTCACAACCTATGCCCTTGTAATTTGGCCTCTCTATTTCTTAACTATTTGAAAATATTATATTGTGTTGTTACTAAATAACTTGTTTGCAACTTTAATGATTTGAATAGAATTTTGATTTAAGACCATGTCTCCGACTCTTTATTTTTAGTAAATATCTATGCAAGTTACTTTATTTTATGCAATGAATTATTCAGGTCTTTCTCTTTGATGAAATCTTGTTATTTCGAGACATAGCAGATTGTTGAACGGGCCCTTAAATCGCATCCAAAAGATAGATTTATCATGTCTTACATCTAAATCTTGGTGCATCGCCCTAGTTAGATCTTTTTATTTTTATATCTGCTTTCTTTTCCCATTCAAAAACCTCAGTTATAGAAGAATTTGGCTTCTTTAAAAATCTGGAGGTCACTCAGTTTAGCGCAATAGGTCCCCCCTTTAACTGAGTTTCCCATAAGGCTGTTACCTTGTCAATTTTTGGCATAAAAAATTACCATAATTGTGTCCCCCATTGTTTCATGTATTGCTCCCTAGAAGTTTATTTTTGTTTCCAAGTATTTTATGGTTCATTAAGGCCACCATTTATGCTAAACTCTATTGCAACTTGTGTTTCCCTCTAGCTAGGTCATTTAACATTTCCCTAATGCTAGGTTCCTGCTACTCTCTGTCACCCATTTCAATTCCTACAAAGTGACCTAACTTTGGTTGACTCTCAAGGTTAGTATTAGATCTATTCCTTCTTAAATTTTAATGGTGTGTATAGGGTGGCTACATTACTCAAATAGTCGTCATAATACTATTTTTTTTTTACCCTCCAAGATGGAAGGATACATTGCTCTAATACCACTCTAGTATACACACCTATTCTATCTTATTTTTTTATGTTTGTTTGTTTTGTTGTGTTTAATAGGGAAAGAATAAGGAAATGAAAAAGGTATTTCTTTTAACAATAACAAAAATAAATTAAGTAGTTTGTAGTACAGTTAAATAACTTAGATTTTACACAATGTTCTGAAATGCAAATAGAAAAAACTTGCAGATTTAATTTTTGATCAAAAATATAATATTTTTGAAAATTAAGAGCAACCTAGATCATTAATTGAATTACATATCTTTTTCAGACATACCCAAAAATTGTGATTGACTTTGATAATTTTTGTACATGAAGTCAACTCCTACAAGCTCTAAAAATAAGACACCACAACTAGCCATGAATTATTTTTGTGGATGAAATAGTTATACCCAATAAAACTCACCCTAGGTCCCTCCAAATTCTCAAGAAGCTACTCAAAAATTGAGATGAGAAACTCACAAAATCCCACGCCATAGCCAAGATGGTACAACCACCTAGAGTGGTGGTACAACCATCTTTGGGAGGTAAAACTAGCAACAAATCTATCACAAAAATCCTTGAACATGCCTCTATAATTTTGATATGCAATAGCCTCCTTCAACTGAAATAGAAACTTCATAGATATTCCTAGTTATAATCTTTGAATGAAATCACCAAGTAATCCTCTAGATTGTATCTTTCAATAATGCGAAGAATGTTGTCTACAAGGGGTTTCATCCTCACAAACCAAGAAGAAGAAGAACCATCTCCTCCAACAAGAAGAAAACTAAATATCAAGTGAAGCATGAATGAGAAATGAGCTCCAACTTTTCCTTTTCTATCCTTCCTCAAAACCCATGCCCCAAATTGCATTAAATGCACTTTATTTAAATTTTAAATGTTCCTTTATTTTTTCAAAGTGGGGAATCCAACTTAGGGAGTACTTTATTAAATTTAAAAAACTCCTTATGTCTCCAAAAAGTACCCCTTCATAAAGTCCCTTTATAATATTAAGTAACGATAAACTTAAATATTTAATTTAACTTTATAAAGTATCATTATTTAAAATAAAATCTTGGACCATAGTGAATATTTGGTTGTCGACATTAAATGCATCCACTGACATAGCTAAAAATAGAAATAATGACAACTAGCTTTGTCGGTGCCCCAAACTGACTTACTAAAAATAGTAAGTATAGAAGAAAATATGCAAAACCACCCTAGAAAGTGGTATGTTTCACATCATACCCTCTTGAGCCCATATAAAAACATGACATTGCCAACTGTTGGAACCAACTGATTCCAAGAATTCCCTAACCCTAACACATTAGCCTACGAGAATCCACCAAAATAGGCTGATTGTCCACCATATTGAACTATTTAGGAAGTGAACTTACAATCTAGGATAAATCTTAGTAGACTCTTTTGTTTATTCACAATGATCAAGGGCAATAAAATATGCTTGTTATCTCAAGGGATTATGAGTCTTGATTAGAGTTTGGACTTTATTGAGTGTCATATTGGGTGGTACTATTGTAACACCTAGTGGGATACACTCTTGGTGATTGATATGATGAATTTAACTATCTAAAAATATATTTGATGAATTTGTATTTAAATTTATTAAATAATTAAATAAAATTGACAAAAGAATAATAATTCAAACTTTATTTATACACACCAATTATTTTATTTATCAACATGCAATATACTTTATGTATACATATACCAATTACTTTATTGTATAGAAAAAAAAAAAGACTAATAAAAAATAAAAAACATATAACAATAACAAATATCAAAGTAACTGTTGAAAGATTTAGAAGTCATGATGGATAATTGCAATCTACACATGCAATTTTTCACTTATTGTAGAGTTCAACATGTTTATAGGGAAGGGAACTCCTCTACTAACAATGCTTTTGAAAAGGATCTTAAGTGTAACTCTTGGACTCATTGGGAGTATGGTGGGTTGCCTAGGGAAATTAAAAATAGAATTTTAAAAGAAAAATATGAATATGCTTATACATTATAAGTATTGGATAAGGGGTCTTGGTGGTGTGTTTATTAGACATGGTGATAGGATGGAAACTAAGCTTAATAATTATAAGTTTGGTATGTTTCACATTATGGAAATTGTTAAGGTGATTTTCATCAGCTAGAAATGAATCATTATTAGGCTTGGTGATTGGATGGACATTAAGGTTAATAATTGCAAGATTAGCATGTCGCATATCATGAAAAATATTGAGGAGATTTTCTTCAACCAGAAATTAAATTTTATCATTTCCAAGTACCCTTCGTATCACATGTTTGTTTATAGTAACAAAGCCTTGGTCACTTCAAATATTTTTAACATGTCATAGTCTTTTCCTACCCCATTTTCGAGACTCGGCTTGATCTAGCTAATTTGGCTATATTTGTTATGGTAAAGTTTAATCATGCCATTTATGTCCTAGGGCTCATGTATCTGGCTTATTTCATTTGGAAAATTTGGTTTAGTAGTTCAAACATTTCTCTTTGCTTCATTATCTTCATCCATCATCCCTGATAATTTTTGTGCTTGGGGTGGTATGAAGAAAGGAACCAATCGAAAGAATAACCCAAAAAGTTTGTAATCTTAAAAAATGAGAGGGTTGAGGAAGAGAACTGAACCCCCTAACTGTTCAGTTCTTGAGAAAAAAATTTATCGGTGGTGTATGTTTAGAGTGGTTTTTATGGCTTCATTATTTGAAGCTATGAGGGGGTATAACAAAATTCTAACTACTAATTTCACCAACTCTTGAATTCAAATCCCAAGTGGAGGAGGAAAGTGAAGGAATGGATTATGATGACAAAGAGTATGAGATGGAAGAAGAGGAACTGGAGGAGGAGGAAGATGAAAAGGTGGAGGAAGAAATTGGCGGGGAAGAGGACCTGGAGGTGACTGAGAAGGAGGTTTGTGATGTGGAGGACATTGCCAAGGGTACTTTTGTTCCTGAGGACACTAACATTCTTGTTTTGAAAAGTAGAATCACCTTTCTGTAGGTTTAGGTTGAAGACATGGATAAAGTGATCGCAACTCTGATGAAGGTGGATGATAGTTTTATGAGGCATGCTATAGTTGTAGTTGTTTCTGGTCAATCAAATATCAAGAAGCAACTAAAGAAAGCTGGGAAGCAGGAGGGAATGAAGGATTTGACCAATAATGTTGGACTAGACTGGAGGGAGTTCGTCTCTTAGATTGGAAAACAATGGGATTTGATAGATAATGCCAAATAATGGCATTGTTCCTACTCTATTTTTTACTCTGGTTTTATGTCTGCCTTAAAACTTCAGTTCCTCCAACTGTTACTTTTACTTGCTATGCCTTGGTTTAGAACTTGTTGGACTATGCTTAATATTTTATATGCCCTGTGTGCCATGTTTTGGAATATGTAGTATTCTTATGTTTTTTATTATAACTATAATGATCTTATGGATGCAATACTGGTAATTTGGCCTACGAACCCCATATGGTTGCTTTTTAGTAGGTAGTTTGCTTCTTGTTTTTTGGGTGTGATTGATACTATTTCCCAATCTATCTTGTTTTTTGTTGTTTTAGCTCCTTTTGTTACTATGGGTTTAGGGCCCTTCCCTACTTATATAATCAAAAACAATTATCTAAGTATATTATTAAATAATGTCATTTTTTAATTTAAACAAATGAAAACAACTTAAATAGCTTTATTCAAGTACCACATATATCCAAACATTAAAACCATGTTATAAAAAACTAGATATATTTTCCATATTATATATACTATATGTTAATATGAATATTCTTTTATGTCACGTTTAAAACTTAGGCTCCTTATAACCATCCACAAGGAATGAAAATAAATTTAAAATATTGTAAAAATATTTTGAAAGATGTAAAAAAAGCATATAAAAAAGAATGATAAGATTAATGATTTTTTATATATAATGTTAAGATAAAATAGTATAGTTAAATAATACACTAAAGATATTGATGCTTTGACTTGTTTTGATTAAAGGTAAAAAATGGGTTTTGAAGGGGCCCGAAACCCTTTACAAAAGAGTGCAACTGATAAGAAAAGAAAACAACATTACACAATAATCAACCCAACGATAGCAAACCAATAACCAAAAAATAGCCAAAAAGAAGCCAGCCAAATGCACTACATATTCTTGAGGATTTCAATAGCTTCCATGTCATTATCAACCATCTTCTACACATCGTCCACAGTATAAGACACCTCCCTACCAGAGGCCCCAACCTGAGCTTTCATTCTATTTCTAGTTCTCACCCCAAGCCCACCAGTTTTTACCTCTTCAATCAAAACTTTACCTTTAGCAGTATCCTTCTCACTAGCACCGCCCACAACCAACACCTTACCCCAGCAATAGTAACATCAACAGGCCCATACTCTTTTCTCTTTTTAGCAGTAATCAAAGGATAAATCATCATGGAAAAATCTAGAGTGCCCACAAGCTTAGACGTCTTAGCACTCTTCAGCACCACTTTCCTCATGGTAGAATCCGAAGTGCCCATAAGCTTAGTAGCCTCACCACTCTTCATCACCATTTTCCATATTTTATCAATTTTGTCCTCAAGGGATAAAATTCTACCTTCCAAATTATGTTTCAAATTGATGGTTTCCTCTGCCACAGTATTAGCCACAATATTTAGAGATTCCATCAAATTATCAATTTGGCTTTGAACAACAAGGTCCTCAACCTTACTTTCCACACCTCTAATCCCAACATTAATCCTATTAATTTCATGAAAAAACCATTTAAAAAGTTTAAACGACAGATTAGCAGTCTCACGGGTTGAACCCAACACATTAGACAATTCTTCCCTATCAAAATTTTCAACCCTATCCTCCACAACATCATCCTCATCAAAAGAACTAACCTGAATTTTATCATCCACCATAACCTTCCTTTATCAGCAGGGGCAAGAAACTTCAGCTTGAGAATGGAGCAGGCGAGATCCTCCACAATAGTCTTTCTTTTCAACTCCCTATCCCCCTCCTCTTTCTTTGAACCCCCAGTAATACCACCATCCACAACACCATCCTTCTCCTGCATTAACCCAATGTCAGCATTCAGAGAGGCCTCACCATAGATACCACCAACAAGAGAGAGAGGGAAACCCTTCTCCAAGATTTGACTGACATATCTCTACTCCCTTCTCTTTCGGCTCCCCACCTTAGTTTCCTTAGCATGTTTAATTTTAGGGGGAGGAGAGGAAGCTTCCCCATATAGGTCAATCTTATCCTTGGCGCCTTTAGGAAGAGCTGTCACAGCTGCATCACCGCTACACATAGTGTAGCCCTCTTTATCAACCAACTTTCTATACCCTATTTTTCGCGAGATAGGGAAAGAGGAACCCTCCTCAAAAGAGACATAAGAGTCCAGGACGTAGTCAACATCATCATCTTTTTCAAACTCTTACTCTTTGTTTAGAATAAGCCTCCTCTTGGCTTTTTTGCTAACCCTTTCTTCACCCAACTCCATCTCATAACCCTCTCGGGCTTTGCCAACATTATCCTTCGGCGACACTAGAGATTTGTGCACCTCATGTGCTTTCATGTGCTCATAAATCACAAGAATTAACCCAAAATGAAGAACCGAGTCCCTGGGGTTTTTCATGTGATCCTTAATCCCCGTATCTAGCAACATCAATAGATAATAGGGAAATGAGACCCATTTCTTATGCCTAAAATGGTTAGGCAAAAGAAAATGGTAGTTATTGATGGTTGTGTACCTTCCTTCCAAGGTAACATACCTCATGACTTCTTTCGCCAAATCACACCAGAGCGCTTTTAAAGAACTCCTATACCAGCCACCACTTTTAACCTTCTTGAGATCAGTCGCCTCATTTCATTTGAAGAAGATCAACATCGCATCCTGCGAGTCTTTCTTATCCCCAAAATCTTCATTCCATGTATAGCCAAACCAGTAATTTGAGCATTAAATTCTTCATCCACCATGACATCTTTGCCACCCAAATAAAGGTTTATATCATTCCATCCTTTAGCAACCATCTCAGTAACCTATGCATTGAAACCATGCAATCTTTCCATATAAACAGTTAAGCCACCCTTCTCAAGGATCTCCCAAACCTTCTTCTTCTGCTTAACAGTGTCACAAGACTTAGGTTGGGCATGATTCCTATCCCCACCCATCACAAAATTCAACACCACACATCCAAAACCACTTGAAAATGATACTCACACCTCCCAAGCTAAAAATACAAAATAGAAACCTTCGGAAGCTATGGCTAAAGATACCCAGAATCCGTGCAAAATCCACCGCAGGACAGAAAGGCAATAATGAAATGTAGCTCCGAACAATGTGAAATTCGTCCTTCAAAATCAAAACTTTAGCATCCTCATTCAAATCTTTCACCCACGTGACAAAGGACATACATCCCACCACGCCAATGAGGATCAACCGGATATCAAATCTCATTAATGATAATCACCATCACTTCAAAAGGAATGGAATCATTAAAATTCCATAGCTTTTGTTCCTTAACACCAAAGTTAGCAAAAAAATCAGCTAACTTGTTTCCCTCTCTCAAAATATGGGAGATGTAGACATTATCAAAAGAAATAATAATTTCAATTGAATCCTTAATCAAAGCTTCAATGGTCCACGATGGGGGAGAGACCAATTTCAAATTGTTAATAATATTTAGGGAATCACCCTCCACCCAAACCTTCTTATACCCTTGGCGTTGAGCCAATTTGAAACCATGATAGACTGCAACGACTTGTTATGACTTGTTATAATAATGTTAAATTTGTTTATGACCATTAAACCTAATATTCAATATGATATTATTTATTTGTACATACTAATTATTTTATTATATAATAAATAGAAGTAAATTAATGATAAGACATTAAAAATGATAAATATATTAATCTAATTTTCAAATAATATTATATATTTAATAATACACCAAAGCTCTTAGGACTAACTTGATATAAATAATATTAATTTGCTAATGTATCATTTATTTGTATGTCAAATTACTTTATCTAAACAAAAATAAATAAAAATTTAATATCTATGTCAAACTTGGATGTTGAAAAGGATCTTATATTAATAATAGGTAAGGACATATATTGTATCATTTACCACCACCATTGGTGTGTATTACTTTTTTATAGTATAGAAAATTTAAACTCAACACATTGTGCCTATAACTAATGACATAGATGCTACTCTATGAAATATCTTTTAAAAAGTTAAACATTATTGAATTACAACATTAGCACGTTCATATAACAACCACCACATTAATTCCAATGTAATAAATAAATAAATGTACATGTATATAATCATACACATTAACAACTCAAACTTGATTTTAGAATTTAAAATGTTTCAAAATTTATACTAAAAATATATATTTTTTATTCTAGATAAAGCTCAAACTTTACACATTATGTCTACAACTCATGGCATTGATATTGCTACACCTATTTATCCTTTTGACTATACAATAAATCATAGTTGAATTACAACATTAGTATTCCTATAACAACAACTACATTGGTGTGAAAATAAAATATAAATAAATATAAATATTCGCAATCATACCTGTTACAATCATACAATTTAAGTTTTGTTTGTGTATAACAATTACTTTGGTTGTTAACATCAGTATCTTTATATTGTACATTTCAATTACTTTATTATATAATAAAGATGAGAAAAGTAATGAGAAGACATGGAAGATGACAATAACAATAAAGTTAATAAATTGTGTACTAAATTTCAAACTAGAATATTATATATTTGAATAAAAGACCAAAATCCTTAAAAATATTTAATATAAAAACATAAAAAATTAATAGTCACCATTAAATCCAAGCTTCATCAATAACATTCTTTATTATTATAATAAATTTCATATGATAATCTATAAGTCAAACTATTGCCATATATCAAACTTGGATGTGGACAATGATTCTATGGTAATATTTATAGATGGGGATATAAATGTGATGTTTACCACTACTATAGTCTATAACATGTTTTTTTGACTATAGGCAAAATTCAAACTTATACAATGTACTTATGACTTAGGATAGAATGTGTTAGATCAAACATCTTTCAACAAAGTCAAACACAATTGAATTATAATATGCATTTCTTTATAACAACCACAATTGGATATATTAGAAGAGATCAATAATCTCAAGGATCTTACTTTTCTATTGCATTGTAATGAAGGCCTCCACCTTTTAGATTATTTGTGTTATTTGTTGGGTTTCTCTATGCAGTTTCCACCTTTCTTGAAACCTCCTTTTATTGATCCTTTGTCTTTTTTAATAGATAGAAGCCCCTATAACCCAAATTTACTTTATCAAAAAAATTACTATCAATATATTTATACAAAATATAATTCAAAATATTGACTTAGACTGTAGGAATATCACATCTGTTAATATAAATATATACACCCACAGACGTTATCAATTCAAATTTGTTTTTTTTAATAAGAGAGAAAAGCTTCAAAATCTGCAATGAAAACCGACCCGTAAGTATGAATGCCCTAGAATCTATCAACACAAAATTGAGGCCTCAGAAACCTCGTTTGTATTAAAACATGTAACTGTCAAACTGGAAAGGTCAATCGTTTGGTTGCCCAACTTTCTGTCCCGTCCTCAGAATTGGGCGGCCATAACGATGACGTCACACTGAAATGGACAGCGTTCAATATTTCTCTCCTTCCATAAAGCCTTACACCTACCCATTTATCATTACATTAATAACTCCATGTGATCTCCATCTCGTAGATGGGCACCAGATTTTTACCAATAAGAAGAGCAGGGAGAGAAGAGTAGCGTAGAAAACGAACAACCCAAATGTTTGTTTTTGGTAAAACAGAGGAGAAATCACTTAAACTGAACTGACCTTTTGGAGGCGAAAAGGAAATGAGGTGGAGTGTTGTAAGCACGATGGAATGAACAGTGCAGTCATGTGGTGGGTTGGGGAAAGTAGAAACTGATGGATTAAGAAAGAGGAAGCGGGAGAAGGGGGACCCAGTTGATTATTCTCTTCCTTTCTTGGCTTAATAATGGAATTAGGGCAACAGGAAAGCAGGGAAAAGATAGGTTTAATGTTTTGCGAGCTGAGTGGCATGTGATGTGTTTGGCGCTTGTACGTTTGTAGTTGGTGGTGTGGCGATAAAGTTAGATTCCCATTTGCGAGGCATCGTTTTCCAAATGTTTGAGGCATCGTTTCAAGAGCAAGCTGGTATTTTGGAGTTGTCGAGCAAGGAGGTGCTGGAGAAATGACGGGGGGAGGAAATTGGATCGATAAAGCTGAAACCCAAGATCTGCTACAGATTACATTTGGTCAAAGTCGGATATGGAGTTGCCTGCATTTCACGTATCACATGACAATCCATGAAAGCGACGGACACGCGAAACTCGAAAAGGACTGAGGATGAATTGCACAATGTGAAATTGGGGCTCTCAGTTCTAGAAATGTTTTTTCTTGGGGAATTATCGACGGCACTGCTGTTTGATGTCTCGTCCGTGGGACCTCTGCTTCCAACTGCAGGAGGAGATTCGCGTGTCATTGAGACATCGCCAGGGTGACGGTTGTTATTTCCTGATTGATGACAGAATGGAAACTTTAAAAAGGTTGAAAAATGCCAGTAGCCCACAAGTAAAATTTGAATCAGGGTTCCCATTGGCGTAGCTTCTAGGTATCGAATGTCAAACTACGGACGTTGTAGGCTTGTAGGGCGGTGTTATGGAACAAATCTTGGAACTATTTTTATTGGAGGATTTTAAGCATCTTATAATATATTAATTTTTAAATTTTAGGGTTAGTGTTGGTTTAAAGTGAAGATTTGGAGGGTGTTTATTTTCAAACTTTATTGATAGATTAAGGGCTACTTAAAAATGTTCAAAGCTTGTCAACATACAATTAAGAAAAGGAAAGACCTTAGATTAGTTTAGGGTATGTAAGGTTTAGGGTTAGCGTTGGTTTAGAGTAAAGATTTGGAGGGTATTTATTTGATAGATTAAGGGTTACTTGAAATGTTCAAAGTTTGTCAACATATAATTAAGAAAAAGAAAGATCTTAGATTAATTTAGGGGAGAGGATTAGTTAAGCATCCTAAGTTCACACTTTTTAAAATTCTACGAGGTGATTTCAAATCACTTCAAAAATTTTAGAGTAAAGGTTTGGAGGGTATTTATTTTTTAATTATATTAATAGATTAACTGTTATTTGAAATATTAAAAGTTTGTCAACTTATAATTAAGAAAAAGAAAGAGCTTAGATTAGTTTAGGGGAGAGGGCTTAGTAATTTAGCATCCTAAGTTCACACCTCTCAAAATTCTATGCGGTGATTTCA
This sequence comes from Sequoiadendron giganteum, assembly GCA_007115665.2. Taxonomy (NCBI): domain Eukaryota; kingdom Viridiplantae; phylum Streptophyta; class Pinopsida; order Cupressales; family Cupressaceae; genus Sequoiadendron; species Sequoiadendron giganteum. Next base: position 216,117,982 of record CM021101.1, read on the forward strand.
AATCACTTTCAATTTTTTAGAGTGAAAGTTTCGAGGGTAGCTGTGGTTTAGAGTGAAGATTTGGAGGGTATTTATTTGATAGATTAAGGGTTACTTTAAATGTTCAAAGTTTGTCAACATATAATTACAAAAGAAAGAAAGACCTTAGATTAGTTTAGGAGAGAGGATTAGTCAAGTATCCTAAGTTCACACCTTTTAAAATTCTATGTGGTGATTTCAAATCACTTTAAATTTAAGTGAAGGTTTGGAGGATATTTATTGTTTAGTTTTATTAATAAATTAAGTGTTATTTGAAATGTTTAGAGTCTGTCAAATTATAATTAAGAAAAGGAAAGACTTTAGATTAGTTTAAGGGAGAGGACTTAGTAGTTAAGCATCTTAAGTTCACACCGACCAAAATTCTACATGGTGATTTCAAATCACTCCCATTTTTTTAGAGTGAAGGTTTGAAGATTTTATTAATAGATTAAGTGTCATTTGAAATGTTCAGAGCTTCTCAACTTATAATAGATGACTTGGTAGTTAAGCATCCTAAGTTCACACCTCAAAATTTTATGTTCCTAATTTTTTAGAGTGAAGGTTTGGAGGGCATTTATTTTTTAATTTTATTGATAGATTAAGTGTTATTTGAAATCTTAGAGCTTGTCAACTTATAATTAGGAAAAATAAAGACCTTATATTAGTTTAGGGGAGACAACACAGTAGTTAAGCATCCTAAGTTCACACCTCTAAAAATTCTATGTGGTGATTTTTGTTGCAAGAATGAAGGTGTTGTCATTGATGTCAACTGGTCAATTGGTTATCAATTGGTTGATGTTTTCATTGATGTCATGGATGCAGGTTATTGGTTGGGTGATCCCACAATAGTGGTTTACAATTTTTGGCCAAACTGGACACTGAAATTATTATTTTTAACTAAATCTTCACATTCGAGCACCTATAGCGGCTAAACCGTGAGGAATTTGAAGATGATGCAAACTAGAGTCTCATCAAATTTTGTCTGTAGATTCTAAATATATTTTTTTCAAAATTTTTGGAATAAGATTGCACTTCTTTTTCCATCTCCCACAAAAAATGTTTTTTTTTTTCAGAAAACAACATTTTTAAAAAGTGACACTCACCGTATACAACATAACTTTTTTTGTATGAAGGATAAAATTCTAATTTTTTCGAATTTAGATTTTTAACTACGATATCTAGCACTTTCATTTGGTCTCATAGTTTTTTATTGAATATTTTTTCCTTAATAGAGTTTCGAAGTCAAACCAATTGCAATTTAGGCATAGGCGGACTGTATACAACATAACTTTTTATGTATGTATCGAAATTCAATGTTTTTTTTTTTAATGGATCAAGGAAATCAATACCCAGCACGAACGTATTTTTAACAAAATTACTTTGATAATTTTCTATTTTTCCAAATGTACAAAACAGAGAGCTTGATTTTCGGTGAAAAACCTATGTTTAATAAAACTAATAAAACACATACATAATAAAACCAAAACATATTAAAATTATATTCATGGGATAGTTCATATAGAGGACTACCATAATAGTTTCAAATAAATTTTAAATGAATTCATTTGATCCCCCAAAAGGTAAATCAAAAGTGATTTTTTATCAGCATTTTGGTAGGTGTAAAGGAGACTCATTTATAGGTATGGTTTAAAACTAGCGAGGTTCTATCCAAGGGGGTTTGATCGAAGGTGGTTTGATCAAACCATCTTCAATTGGAATCCTTAAAATGGAAATTTTAAAGGCTTAAATCATTATATTTTCTAAAAATATGTGATTTTAGCACAAATTAGTTCCTCTCAGAAATTGTAAACCAGCTTTGTGGGATCACCCAGTTCTATATGTCGAGAATATTGAGAAAATTGTAATGAAGAAAGATTGTAAGTGTTTAGTGGTTGCTCTGGGTTTTGCTTCAAGATTTGCTCCTATGTTTGTGTGGTTTAGATATGTTGATCATGGTTGTTGGAAGGTGCTATATCTAGATTCTTGGCTTTTGATTCATTGTATAGTGTGAGTTATGTTCACCAGTTGTGAACTATGGTTTTTTGTGTATCTAGCTGAGGTCCGGGAGAAATGTTGTTGGTCCACATTTCTTTTTGATTGAGTCTTGTGACCAATGACTTAATATGGGTTGACTACACTTGATCCATGAGAATTCAAAGCATATTTGTGCCACTAAACATTAGTCCCAATAAGATCATTGAATGAAAATTGAACTAAGAATCCATTAAAACTACCATTTTAAAATATGAAAGCTTCATAAACACCTATTTTAATCAATTGAAACTTATCCTATTGGGGAGTGGTGTCACATTGATGTGGAATGGCGACCCTTTCCCAATCCCTTGGATAAATGAGCTTGTTTCGATTGATTTTGTTGAAGAGAATTGATGAAATCGATGAGAGATGTGTATGAAAACATGATTTAAAAGCTAAATTAACATGATGAAAGCTATTCTAACATGATCTATGCTACAATGATTGATATGGGTGTATGCAAAGCTATTCTAAATGGAGTTTAAGCTTAAAATATTAAAACCCTGATTACCAAATATGCTAAATGGATGTACCTAAATTACCATGGGAGCCATTAATGGAAGCTAAGCTAATATGATGCTAGAAATTAACCTAAAATTCCTTTTAAAATATGAAATATGAGTGCAAGATGAAAGTGATTTTAACAACATAAGTTTTCTCTCAAAAGATGGATGGATGAGTTTCAACAACATAAGTTTGCTTTGAAAAGGTGGATCCCTATTCAATAGAGGCAAGCTCTATTTATAGAATAGGAAAAATGAAATTGATGGTCATGATCAAAAGGATCAATCAATGGTCAGAATGGAAGGAAGACAAAGGCATGAATCATGGATTCCCGTCAAGGGTTGACGATGCAAGATGATATTTAATCCAAGGGCTCACATTCATCCAAACAAACACACTTTCAAAACTTGCACAAGAAGTCTTGTTGAAAGTTTGTTATAAAAAGGAATATTCCCTTTTTCAAATTAGAGAAGAAAGAGAATATTTTCATGGATGAGGAAAATTAGATATTTAGTTATTTAAAACAAAACTTAATTGTGTAAAGAAATATTCCATGGGAATATTCCGTTTTAAGAGGAATGTGCAAAGGAGGAATATTCTCAAAGAATATTCCCTTGCAAGTGGCAGGATTAGATTTGATTAGTAATTTGATAGTTAAACAAAGTTTCAATTATGCAAATTAGGGGAATTTAGGATATTCTTTAAATAATTAGTTTAATGAAAAAGGAGAAAGTGATATATGATATTTAATTAAATAACTTAGAGTTATTTAATTAAATAAGAGGACTTTGGGGATTAAATTAAATAATTTGATTTATTCTATTTAATAAGATGAAATGTTAGCATGAAAGGGGGTGAATTAACCTAATTAAGTCAATTAGATTAATGGATGGAAATGATGCAATTAATTAAATAGATGGGCTAATTTAATCAATTTAAGTGAAAAGAGGGTGGGTTTTAGGATGAAATGGTGTTAGTATATCAGATTTGAGTGTGTGATATCATTTAGGACATTTTTTAACTATCTACATTTTGCCCCTCTTTCAAGTGAGGTACCTATTACATTGGTTCAAAGACTGATGCTTTTTTTGGATTAAAAATTGTTACTCAGATCAAAAAATATATATATATTTATTTTTGGATGCCCTCGCACTATTGCCCCAACAAAAGGAATAAGTTGGTTCCTTGCCCCCTCGAGAAATCGGGCAACAATTTTGAAGTTTGGGTTGATTTCTTAACAAAGGTTAAATATAGGTGCAGGTGCTAAGACATGCCTCGAATACCAGAAATGGCCTTAGAAATGCAAAAAATGGCTCAAAATAGGTTGTGCGGGGTGGAAATAGGTAAAATAGGTCAAAACCCTAGCTTCTAGCTCAAATTGGGGCAAAACCCCCTAATTTTTAGGCTTAAAATAGGTGATAAAGAGTCACTTTCAATTCATTTGTGCATTCAACCCTTAGAGATTTGCTGCATTTTGAGCTTTGACACCTTGGAAAGATGGCTCATTGTGCACTTCCTCTTTACCTTTCAGAGTAGGTTCAAGAGTACCAACAACGAGCAGATGTAGGACCCCAGGTATGTGACTCAAAACCTTTCTTGATTTTCACATTTAGGTGTATATAATAGGGGGCCAAAATTAGGTCTCTAGGCATGCCACTATATAGCAACACAATTGATGTGTAGGAAGCGTCACTATCAATTTTATAGCGACACTCTTTCATTTAGTGGTGCACCACCATTTTTGGTTGGGTGACACATTTGATTAGGGGGTTGCGAGGTTGATATAGTGACACTTAGGATATTTAGGTTTAGCATCACTCAAAAGTGGTGGGAAACACACATAGCTTTTAGTGATGCACCCAAGTTTTTTATTTTAGTGACGCATGTAAATGTCAACTCACTATTGAGTGTAGCGATGCGCGTCACCAAATTGGTGATGCACCCTTAAAATGTATTCAGCAGCACACCCTTGAAAGAGCAATGCTATTGATTTCAGTGACACTTATGATGTTTTAGGATGCAAAGTCTTATATTTTGATCACTTTGTCAACTTTTTTAGCAAATTGACATTGCGTGTGTAATGTGTATAAGAGGATCCTCCTCCATTGATGTCGCGTGAGCATTGTTCTGAATTTTTGGCTACATCAAGAGACTTTGATGACGAGGATGTGGAGTGGCTGGGTATGTTGGGGTTAGGCTTCATCACTTTCATGCCTGAGTTCCGGATGCACCTTGCTATGATGATGGCATTGATTAAGAGGTGGCATAATGAGACCTCTTTGTTTCACCTACCCATTGGTGAGCCCACCATTACATTGGAGGATGTGTGGAAAATATTGTGATTGCCTATTCATGATGAGTGGGTCATCTATTACACAAATGTCGAGAGATACACATATCTCTCCCTTCTGCACAAACGTCAGATCATTCTAGTGAGCTCTTAGATTGAAATTGATCTATATCGCGATCGAGTGCCCATTTTTAGATTATTCGTAGCTACACTGATATCTAGAGAAATTTCCCTAGACTGATGGGGCAGAGGTTTCAGTCTTGGTTGGGGAGTAGCATGGGAGGGGATGATCAAGAGGACCACCATGTATGCATGGGGTCCAGTTCTTCTTGCTTCATTGTACAATGACATGCATGCAGCCATCTACTGCGAGGGAAGGAGCATCAAAGAAGGTGTTACATTGTTCCATATATGGGCATATAAGCATATTGTAGTTTTGAGGCCCTTGGTGGTTTTAGAAGAAATCCATGAGGATGAGCCCATAATCTTTAGATATAGGGTTTCAATGACATTATAACACATTGGGTCGATAGGTCTAGCTTATTGGCATCATTCCATTGATGGCATGATTGTGTTCAGATGGAGGTTATCACTATAGCATCCATCATGGTATGATGATCAACAACAACTTTATTTTTCTTGGCAAACCCATCAACAACATACAATGATAGAGCGATACCTCCCAAACCATGTATTGCTCGGTAGTTTGGGGAGGTACAGGATGTACTAGTTGATGATTACATTGTAGTGTTTGCCAAATCCCAGAGGGATGTACAGTGTAGAGCACAAATTGACCCCGATGTGGCAGTCAATGGGTCTAGATAGCTTGTTGCACAACCATGGGCTTACGATTAGGGTATACCAGATGCGGGGACCACCACAACATATGATGCATGGTTTAGGCCACCTACTCACTTGACAAATCCAGTAGGGGGATACACTAGAAGTAAGGGGAGAGGCTAAGGTTGAGGCCGAGATGGTGGCCAACACAGAGGTAGGAATGGGGGTCGAGGTAGAGGCCAAAAAATAGGGAAAGAAAAGGCACAGGTGTCAGGTGATGGGCACCAGCAATAGCTAGATCAAGGTCATCAGGATCCAGGGTAGCAAGATGGGCATGATGGATAGATTTTAGGGGCACCAACGCCTCATCCACCCATATAGCCAGATGCCCAGTTATAGGCATTGATACAGGCTATTACAGTTGAGAGAGATCAACTACAGGTGGAGCAAGATTGATTGCAATATCAGTTATAGGATATGATCACCCAGAGAGATCATGAGGTTTAGTTGTGATAGCAATTGGACCTATAGCTGGACCAGAAGATTGGGTGAAGGTAGTAGCTTGAGGCAGTGATGACTGCATCACAGGGACTAACAATGTCTGCATGTTTTTCCAAAGAGGCAGTTACAAAGGTTTCTTATTACCGCATGCATTACCATAGTGATGTTCCCCAGGCAATGAGACAGCCTAATTTTTCACAGTGGAGCAAAGCACCACCTAGAGCTAAGGATCAATCATCAGTTAGGGGTGAGTTGAGCAGCCACCAGGGCTAGCCATTTTTGTAGATATTTCTCAATTATTTTCCTAAATTTTTATATATATACACATTCATGGGCTCATTTTTTATAGCCTCATGGATATTATATTTTTTATTTGATATTCATACACTGATCTAGATATTGTACCATGATAGTCATTTTTGATATCTACGAGATGATCTAGATTCGATATATGTGATGTGCTTCATTTTATGTTTTGTGGATGTATATGATATGATGTGATGTTATAATTATGTATGGATGCAATGTTTGATGGATGCACTTCTTTTATTAATGTGATATGTGGTATGTGATGATGACCTATGTTGTGTTGTATATGAGATGCGACATAATGTAATGACTATGTTACCTTATTTTTTTAGTATCTTTCTATGGTATGTTATGGGATAGATGCTATGATATGCCATGATATGTAGATGATATGAAGGATGCATTTCTTTTTTGTACTTTTCTCATGCCATTTATAATGTATACATGGATGATTCTTATAGTATGGATGTTTATGAATGATCATGATATGGATGTGATGAATGATAATGCAATGCACTAAGATGCTTAGAATAATAGATCTATATTACTCAAAACAACTTAAATGATGATGATGCAATGGATTATACTTGCCATTATTATGATATGATGTGATAATATGAGATGTATGCATACTAATGATTTTATGGATGTAGGATGGATGCATGATGATGTTTTTATCAACTTCCATGATACCGGGTTAGCATGGAAAGAAGATAGAAGAAATAAGATGATGTGACCATCTATTTTGAAGATTGATTCAATAAGTCCAACAAGTCCATGATCCATTGAGACTTTATAGAGATGGTGATGAGAGAGATGATTTTTTCTCATATCTTTGGATTGGGATATTTTTTCATTCCTTATTGTTTGCTATAACACATAGACATGATGCATCAAGGTATTAATAACCAAGATGGCGTTGTATCTAGTGTAATGGAATTTGACACTGCAAATAGGTAGGATAGTTCTTGTTCACACCTTGACATAAAAAAGCCTCGTTGGAATGTAGGTTAGTAGTTCTAAATACATCAGACCAAAGCATAAGCAATAGTCAAAAATATTTTTCAAACAACTTCCCTACACACAACTAAGAAAGTATGTGCCAAGATTATTTTACAAGAGTATCTGCAAGCACAGCAAATGAAAGATAACGATCGATGACCCATTCCTCTCTCTAAATAATTTTGATAGACATCATCGAGAGGTCCTTCGAATGGCTCATTAAGATAAATCAGAAGAAAAGATCAAAGACAAACAATCAGTGTTATCTATATCTCTTGCCAGTTTAACTTAGCTAAGGTGATTTTTTGATACTGTTGTCCAACACAGGAAGGATTCATCCTAGAACATGTTGATTAGGTGTTTTAATGAGGATGAGGTGTGATGAGCCATTGACACAAACTCCACTGACTCATTTACCAATGATCTAGACTTCAGATTTTGACACTTAGGATCTCACTTTATGACTCACGATACTTGCTTTCTACTTGTTTTTCCAAAGGTTGAAGGGGATGATTGATTTTTATCGGTGGAATTTTATTGCAGGTGAAAGCAAGATAAGATGGATGGTTTTAGGTTTTTCTAAAAAATTTAATGTTTTGAAGATTTTGAAAATGTTTTGATGTTGTTTTTGGTGTTTTGGAGTGTTTATGTGAATGCTTATGTTTTTCAGATTATTTGAGGCTGTTTAGGGTTTCCCAAGGTTTTCTCATGATTTGAGGTTTTTTGATTTTTCAAATATGTTTGGGTTTTCTAAGATTTGTGAATGTTTAGGGTTTTTTTGAGATTTTGCAAATGTTTAAGGATTTTTTGATAATTGAACGTTTAGGGATTTTCGGATATTTAAATGTTTATGGTTTTTCCAATTTTTTCGACTAAGAACCTAACCTACAAGACTATCCTAGGGTCCTCAAGGGCTAATCAAAGATGAGCCTTGCCTATGTTATACATGCAAAGACCACATAGTTCAACTAACTTGACTTATTGAAGATGAGAAATGAACAATGGATGGATTGCCAGTTTATTATGATGGAATCCTAAAGGACTAACCTTAGGTGTCTTGGGGGCACATCAATGATCGAATTACCTATGTTCAAACTCAAAGGTCCTCATAGTTTGACATGGTACTATTTTGGATATTTTTTGATTTTGATTTTATAATTTTTGAATGTTTTTGGATTTGAGTTGTACAGGATTTTGGATTTTTTTGGATTTTGATGAGATTTTAAATGACCCTTAAGATATACAAGAACCCGATCCGACCCATAACAAATTTCCCCCAATGTAATGTGATAGACTACTTCGATATAGGTAGGGCAAGCTGACCTTTGGAATATGCCAAGTAGTACTAAAGGGGATACGATACTTCACAATATCAAGCCATGATACAGACGCGGATGGGTGATGGAATAAATAGGATGAATGATGCGATGGATAGATGCAATGCAAAGAATGATAAAATATAGATAAATGGAGGTGCTTTATTTACACGAGGTGTCTGTTTGTCAGGTTTTCACCAAGGTACTTTCCTAAAGTGCCACTGAAATGGTTTTCACTAGAGGATGATTTTTTTCTTTACTATTTTCAATTCTTTTTCTTATTTTTTTGGATTTTTGATCATTTTTTGATTTATACCCTTCAAGCCTAGGAATACAAATTTTCAAGATTCAGACTATTGGTTGGTTCCTGCAAGGGTTCACCTTCATTCGTTGACAATTGATATACTCTTGATCCATAGATTACTATGACGACAAAGGGACCTAACCAACTAGGCTCAAACTTTCCTTTACTATCTTGATCTAGAAGATTTTTTTGATTCTGCTTTAGAAAAAGATTCCCTACCTAGAAAGATTGACACTTGATCTTCTTGTTATAGATCTGTTTCAACCAGTTTTGGTATACTTGCAAGTGATTAAGGGAATAAAGATGATGTTCATCTAGGAACTCTAACTCATTTAGCTGAGATACTATGTACTCTTCATCAGTGATTAGGTTTTGCAGTGCCACTCACAATGAAGGAAGCTCAACCTCAATAGGTAGTATGGCTTCTAATCTGTAGACCAAGGAGAATGAGGTTGCACCTATAGGCATGTGGATATTGGTTCGATAGGCCCAAAGGGAGATAATTAATTGCAGATGCTAGTCATGTCCAACTTCATTGATTATTTTCTTTAGGATTTTCATAATGGTCTTATTTGTATCCTCAACTTGACTATTGCCCTAGGGTAATACGGGGTAGAGAATCGATGTTAGATGTTGAGTCTTTGACATAGCTCTTTCACATCCTCATTCTTGAAGGGTTTTCTATTATCTGAGACAAGGGCTTGTGAAACACCATAACGAGAAATAAGATAATTCAAGATAAACTTGACAATTTTCTTCCCTATTATGTAAGCCATCGGAATGGATTCAACCCAATTGGTAAAGTACTCAATGGTTGTTATGATGAATTTATGGCCATTAGATGAGGTTGGAGTAATCTTTCCTATGAGGTAAACCCCCCACTACGAGAAAGGACAAGGTCTGACCATTGGTTGTAACTCTTGAGCTAGAGCATGAATAAGATCTCCATAATATTGACATTGGACATAGTTATGCACATACTAATGGGCTTCTCTTTCCATGGTTGGCCAGTAGTAACCCATCCTCAATAGTTTCTTAGCTAAATTATACCACTAGAATGGGAATTGCATATGCCATCATGTACTTCTATTAAAGTGGTCAAGGCTTCCTCTTGGTTAAGACATCGTAGTAATGTCCCCTCGATACTTCAGTGGTATAAGGTATCACCTAGAATCACGAATCGAGATGCCTTTTAAAAAAAGGAATTTTTAAGGTTGGAGGTGATATTAGATGGGAGGGTTCCTCTGCTAAGGTGGGTGAATATATCATGATAACACGGGGAACTAGGACCAACGATGACATGCACAAATTAAAATTCATGGATTTTGAAAGTTGGTATGAGAAGTTGTTCTACCAAGAATTCACATTGAAGGACATTGTGTGGCATCTCTAACAATGATCCAATTGTTTCCATAACATCTGTTGCTCGGTTGTTCATGTGAAGAATCTGCTTAAAATTGATGTCAATGAAAATTTCCTTGAGATTATCTACCATCTTCTTGCAAGGAGTAAGCTTATCATCCTTAGTTTGGTAGCCATTATTGACTTGGTCGATAACCATATGTGAGTCCTCATAAACTTTTATCTATTATATCTACCATTGAATTGCTATCCTTAGACTGATTATTAGGTCTTCATACTCAGAAATGTTGTAGTACATGGGAATGATAGATTGTATGACTTCAAAATACAATCTCCTTGAGGAGTGATAAAGATAATACCCACCCTTGATCCATGTTGGGTAAACGATCCATCAAAGTACATTTTCCATTGATTGGTTATATTGATAAGGAACACTAATTCATCAGGGAATTCATATATCAAAGGGTTCTCTGCATAGATAGGTGCTTCTTCTAGTTGGTCCACGATCACTTGTCCTCTACATACTCTATGTCAAATTTAGTCAAGATCATTACCCATTTGGCCATTCATCCTATGAGAGCTTCTTTGGATAATAGGTATTTTAATGGGCCAATCTTTGCAATAAGCTTGATTTAATGTGATAGTATGTAGTGTCTAGAATTTTGTGAATTAAAAACCACTACTAATAATGCTTTATCAATGGATGAATAGTTCATTTAATAGCACACCAAGGTCTCGTTGATGTAATTGATAGCCCTTTCCTTTATGTTTTCATCATGTTGTGCTAGAAGAGAACCTAGTATTGTTGATGTTGTTGAGATATACAGGATTAGTGACTTGTTTGGTATCAGCAACATGAGCACTGGAGGTGTTAGTAGGTAGTACTTGATTTTATAAAAAGCTTTATCACACTTCTCATCTCACTTATAAGTTATTCCTTTATGGAGAAGATGCAGAAAAGGGTGATTTTTTCTAACTATTGTGCTATGAATATTTTGATGGATTGCAACCTTCCTTGTTGTTGAGAAGTTGTTGATGTGGCATTTTTGTCATTGATGTCAAAACTTGGGATCCGAAATATTATGCTTTGGATGTATACATAAATGATCTATCCTATCATATGCTACATGATGTTGCGTAGTATGGATGTTATCCTTGATCCGGACATGGTATTATTTATTTTTAGGACATTTAAGGAAGATAGTTAATACAAAACAAAGAAGACAAATACTTTTTTTCCTGACTACTGTGTCTAAAGCTTATTCTGGGTATCCTTTCTATCTAGACATACATGTATCATGATACAAGTTTTGGTGTGTCTAATTGCATTCCTCTGGTTGATACTGAAATTGATGATTGATCAAGATTTGGTCTTGGTTGTGTTGTTCCTACCAATCAATGTTGATCAAGATCTAGTCTTGGTTGTGGTGTTTCCATTGGCTCCAGAGAATATCTCACGTAATTCAAAGTTAGCTATCTTTTGGTAGTAATGCTATATCTTATATATGACCTATTTATGAGTCTCAGTGTAACATGGTAAGAAGATCTTTATGTGCGACCTATATCTTGGGTCCGGTGCTAGCATGCCAATAATTATTGAATATTTCAAGGTTGTTCTTCAAGCCAACATGTTTCGCTAGGCCGACTCATTTTGTTCTCTAGGTGCATATATATACATATATGTGGAACATCTTTTGGCATCTGAATAAGAAGTGTGGTATGTGTGAATAGGGATAAGGGTGCGAAAGATTGTGCGACAAGAAAATACAGAAGGAATTGAAGGAAAGTATTAGGAAGAAGCAATCTGTATTGCAGAGGTTTTGCAAGGAAGGTGTGCAGAAGATTCTTCACCAGATCCACTGCACTCAAATATTGTGCTCTCAATCGAAATTGAATTCATGCATATGTAGATGCAACTTAATCAGTTCATGTTTTGTCTATTTTGTAATCAGTTTTTTTTTATATTAATTTGGCAGTGAGCCCATCGATAGTGAGCCTTACCTGTAGTGAGCACTTTGGTAGTGAGCTCTTCAAAAAATCACCTTAACCAATGTCACCTTAACCGGTTTCACCTTAACCGGTGTCACCTTAATCGATGCTTTATAATTGAGAATTAGCATTCTCCATGGTTTTTCCCATCTTGGTTTTCCACGTAAATTTTTGTGTTCATTGTGCATTGTGTTGTTTAGTGCTCACATGTTCATATATGTTTTAATTAATATATGATTGGTTTAAGATTTCTCTAGATTAATTGAAGAAAAGGAAAATCATTTTGTGATAACTAATTCAACCCCCCCTCTCAGTTGTTCAGACTATTCAACAATTGGTATCAGAGATCAATCCCTTGCTGATAAATCTTAACCACTTGAGGGAGATGTTGGTAGTTTGAACAAATGGTAGGAGATTATTACTTTGAGGAGGAACTAAAGTCAATATTAAGTGATATGGAAAGTATAGAATCTAAGAATGAGGAATTGAAAGAAAAAATCAAGGAGGCAAATGCTTGCATATTAAAGCTAAGGGAAAAAATCTAGAAATTCAAAGCAAGACACAAAGAGGTCAACGAGGAACTAAAGGAGTCAAAGGAAAGTGTTGTAAATATAAAGCTTCGGTTGGATGAATACAAGAAGATAGAATAAAGTATCAAACATACCATCAAATAGAAAACAAAAGAATGGAGGAAGACTGAAGAAAATATCAAGGACACCATCAAACAAAAAATGGAAGAATGGAAGAAGATTGAAGAAAATATCAAAGATACCATCAAATAGAAATCATAAGAAAATGAGAAGTTAGATCAAGAGTTAAGAAGGTTGAAATCAGAAGCAAGAGTATGTGAAAGAAATATGATTCTGGATCAAATTTTTTCCCTACAAAATTGTCACAAGGATAAGGGAGGACTTGGCTTCTCAGGGGAAAGCTCAAATCAGGACACTAAGGGTAAAGGCAATGAAGTTGAAGTTTAAGTTGAAGCAAGATCTATTGTAACTAGAAAGGTCCAAAACTTTAGAACATCTACAAAAAGACCTCCAGTGAGGAAACCAAATGATCAAAGGTACTTATCATTTAATGGTCATTATTTTCTATGTAAAATTTTTGGACATAAGGCTGTAGAGTGCAGAAGCAAGATGGAACTGAGTATTCAATTCTTTAACTATCACAAGTTCGGTCATAAAGCAAGTCATTGCAGAAGTCAATTATCTAATCTATCTAGAAGGAATGGAATGAATAATCTCTTTCATGGTTATTGCTACTTATGGAATGGTTATGGTCACAAAGCTAATCAATGGAGATCTAGGGTTCACTTAGTTAAGTTAGGGAAAAGATGTTACACGTGTAATGAATCTAGACATTATTCTAACACATGCAGATATGTTGCTCCAGAAAATACTAAAGACAAAAAGGAGGTTGTAGAATCATATGAATCCAAGAAGAAGACAATCATGCTTTGGAAGAAAAAGGAAACAAGTTTGAAGATATCTTCTATGGTACCAGATCCTAGTATAAGCTCTTTTGGAATATGATCCTACTGCCTTGGCTTAGAGGGAGTTTTTCAATGCATATCCTGATGGTTCACCCTCTCTGAAGTAATATTGATGTGTTTTCGACATGACCAAGCTGGATCTGAGTGATGTTGAATGATGAAGCTTAATCTGGCTGATTGAAAAGTGAAGTACAATTGCTGGAATCATCATTGCATGTTTTGGTGGTGAATTCATCATAATAAATTAAGGATAAAAGATGGAGTTTCAAGTCATTTCTCACAGTTTGAAAAGAAGAAGAGGTTTTTGTTGAGCAATAAAAATATTGAAGAGGCTAAGCATGATGATGGAATCCATGTTTATTGGCAACGAATCTAGTGGACGAATTCTGCTGAAGTTGAAGGGAGTTGAGTTAGATGAATTTGATCATTGGAAGATGAAGGAAATGGAGCTAGGGTTGAAGGCTGATGAATTGCATAATGTTTGTGCCCTAGGTATGGAGTTATGGGGAGAATTCCCTTGGTTTTTGAACAAAGAGTCTATCTTGTTCCTATTGAGTCATTTCAAGGATGGCAACATCATTTTGGAAAAACCCTATCTGATCACTAACGAAGCCATTGAAGCTATTACTGGATTGTGCAGAGTTAGTAACCTCCCTGGGAAGAAAATGGTGAAATACAAAGATGTGGAGGAACTTACTGGTATCGAAAAAGACCCTCGAGCTCTACTAATAAATACCATTGTCAATATTGCAGTAAGGTATGTTGCTTATGATATCCCATACAAAATATATTTCAGAAATAATGAATGTTCTACATTTGCTATTGTTTTATATCTTGCACATAAGATGGTGAAGGAAAATAAACAGTTTGGTCTGTGTACCTTGGTAATGGAAAACCTAATTGAGAATGTTAGAATGTATGTGGTTGATAGTTATCCCTTTTGGTTTGGGTCTTTTCTCATGTGTTTAGTGTTCTACTTCCTGAATTCATTACTGTCAAAGGAGAATGTTAAGTGGAAGCTAGAAATCCCTGTCAAAAAGCAAGTTTACAAATATTTGGAATGTATGGAAGATAAAGCAAATGCATGCAAACTTTATTTCTCATCCTTGCAGATGAATCTATGGTCTGATGTGATAGTGTCTAGTGCTACACCTATCAGTCAGTTTGAGGAGGGTTCATCCTCCGGTAAGAGGAAGTTAGAAGTTGTCATTGGTGGTTCCCCTTGGGAACCTAAAAGGAGGAAAATTAACTCAAAATATATCATTACTATTTCAGAAGAGAAAGAGAAGGAAGAAGAGTCTCTACCTAATACAGATGAAGTTCATTCCATGTTGGATGAAGGTGATATGAAAAAGATTGGTGAAATGTGAATGCCTACTCTTCAGTCAGTAGGCCTAGAATTGAAGATGCCTTGGTTTATTTTCTTCTCAAAAGGGGTATTAATATTTTTGTTGTTATTGACTCATTACCAATTGATTTGGTAGAAATTGTTCAAGAAAGGTTGTTGCAGGAGAAATCTAAAGGATATAAATACCAGCCTATGATTGAAAGAAGGTGTGTCACAAGAAAACATAAGTTATTCAAACACATTGGTGAGACAAGAGAAGGCCTTAAGGAAATGTATGAAATCTACATATACTGTCTCTAGTGGCCTGCTGCTGTTGATATCTTTAGAAGCAGAATTGAAGCTATTGAATCTGAATTGAATGAAATTGGGAAGTGTTTTGAATTCTTCAAATATAAAGATGGAAAATAGAGGATAAGAGTTGGTGAGTTGCAAGCTGAGTTATTTTCTACTTAGAGACAGAGGGAAGTCTCGGTTAACACCTTCTGGTTGGTTAAAGAAATTGTTGAGGTCCAATTGGACCATATCTCTGGGATACTTTTTGAACGATAGTGCCTATCTCCGAAATGGTCATCTTCATTTGGGATGTTGGCTCTATAGGAAAGTGTGTGTGCAAGAATGGTTTCTATAGTTCAAGCTTGGAAGAAGATTCTTCCAATTGTGAGAGAAAGGTACAAGAAATATTTTCATGTGAAAAGTGTTATTTTTACTTGATTTTCTAAATGTTCTTATTTGGCCACTTTGCCTTTGATGGAAAAAAGGGGGAGAAATTGAAGAGTTAGATTGCTTGACAAAGGGAGAGCACTTGAATTACTTGTGTTGTAATTTTTATAGTTTTGAGTTTTTTCTATTTTTCCATCAATGTCAAAGGGGGAGATTGTTGAGAAGTTGTTGATGTGGCATTGTTGTCATTGATGTCAAAACCTGGGATATGAAATATTGTGCTTTAGATGTATATAGAAATGATCTATCCTATCGTATGCTATGATGTTGGGTAGTATGGATGTTATCCTTTATCCAAATATGATAGTATTTCTTTTTTGGACATCTATGGAAAATAGTTAATACAAAACAATGAAGACAAATATTTGTGTTACTGACTATTGTGTCAAAAGCTTATTTCAGGTATCCTTACTATCTGGACATTCATGTAGCATGATACATTTTTTGGTATATCTAATTGCATTCCTCCAGTTGATACTAAAATTGATGACTGATCAAGATTTGGTCTTGGTTGTGGTGTTCCTATCAATTGATATTAATCAAGATCTAGTCTTGGTTTTGGCATTTCCATCGGCTCCAAAATAAATCTCATGTAGTTTAAAGTTAGCTATCTTTTGGTAATAATGTTATATCTTATGTATGACCTATTTATGGGTCCTACTGTAATGTGGTAAGAAGATCTTTATGTGTGATCTATCTCTTGGGTCCAGTGCCAGTGTGCCAAGCCTTGTTGAATATTTAAAGGTTGTTCTTCAAGTTGACATGTTTTGCTAGGTCGACTCATTTTTTTCTTCGGGTGTATATGTACATATATGTGGAACATATTATGTCATATGAATAAGAAGTGTGGTATGTGAAAATAGTGATAAGAGTGTGAAGGATTGTGCAACAAGAAAATAGAGAAGAAAGTGAAGGCAAGTGTCAAGAAGAAGCAATTTGTATTGCAGAGGTTTTGCAAGGAAGGTGTGCAGAAGATTCTTCATCGGACCTGCTCCAATAAAATATTATGCTCTTAGCCAAAACTAAATTCATGCATATGTAGATGCAACTTCATCAGTTCATGTTTTATCTATTTTGTAATTAGTAATTTTTGTATTAATCGGGCAGTGAGCCCACCGACAGTGAACCCATCGGTAGTGAGCCTTACTTGTAGTGAGGATTTTGGTAGTGATCCCTTGTGAAAATCACCTTAATCAATGCCACATTGACTAGTGCTTTATAATTGAGAATTAGCATTCTTTGTTGTTTTTCCCATCTTGGGTTTCCATGTAAATTCTAGTGTTCATTGTGCATGGTTTTGTTTAGTGCTCACATGTTCATATCTATTTTAATTAATATATGATTGGTTTAAGATTGCTCTAGATTAATTAAAGAAAAGGAAAAGTGTTATTTGATAACTTATTCACCCCCCTCTCAATTATCTGGGTTGTTCAACACTTGTATCCCTATCAGTTGTTTTAATGTTTGTGGTGATTGCATGTCGAGGATGGATTTCAGTTTTTTTGGATCAATTTATATCCCTTTGTGATATGATGTAGCCAAGAAGCTTCCCTGATGTAACCACAAAGAAACACTTTTTTGGATTTAGTTGTACCTTTTATTCTTCAATTTTTTCAAAGATGGGTCCCAATACTTCTATGTTCTCATTCCTTTCCTTTGATTTTTCTAAAATATCATTCACATAGTCTTCAACTATTTTGTGGATCGTGTCATAAAAGATGAGGGTCATTGCTCTTTGATAGGTTTATCTTGCATTCCTCAACCCAAATGGAATCATGTTCCAACAATATGTTCCCCATTGACAAGTGAATGCAATTTTGTGTTGGTCCTCCTTGGTGACCATGATCTGATTACAACCTAAAAAATTATCCATGAGTGATAGCATTTCATTCCCAACTATTAAATCAATGATGATGTCAATGTTAGGTAGAGGGAAATCATCCTTCAAGCATGCCTTGTTCAAGTCTCTGAAATCCATGCATATTCTTGATGCCCCCAATGGGTTTGGAAACTGGTACCAGGTTGGAAACCCACTTAGGATAATCTATCAGTCAGATGAATCCAACATCAAGAAGCTTTTATAACTCAAGTTTGACCAAGAGTGCTATTTGAGGGTGCATAATTCTTAATTTCTACTTCAATAGTTTGGCTTCAGGATAAACTGCTTAATGATGCACAACCATTTTTGGATCAAGCCCTATCATATTTGTGTATGACCATGCAAATTTGGCTCTTTTCTCTTTCAAGAATTTTTCTAGGTTTTCTTTTTCTTCATTCAACAAAGATTCAACATAGAAAGTGATCTTGGGTGCTTCTTTTGTTCCCACATTGACTGGAGTGGCCTTTTCTACTAGAACTGTTGACTTCTCTGGATGCATTGCACTAAGGTGGAGATTAAATCCCTCATCCCCGGGTACCTTAGAGAGGTTTTCACCCTTAGATGTGTCATTTATTTTTACTATTTTAGGATCAAAAAGTGCCACATTGTGGTTTTCACTCAAAGATTTACATGTTAGTTGCATGTTGTCCATTTTGTGATTGAAGGATTCAATTGTCTCCCCATAGTACACACTTATGTCTAGCTCTATATCAAAACCATCTTTGTGATTTACCCATGGTAAGTTTTCACGGAGTCCCATAAATTCTAATATTGCTTCATCATTTTCAATCTAGAATTGGTAGTACTTGATGGTCCCAATCAATGAGGTGTGGGTATACTAGGCATGTTTCAGTTGATTGATCACTCGGGGAAAAGATGTTGTGGATATCATGAAGAAAGAGTTATTCTCAAATAGATTGGTACCATCAATGGGAAATTCATCTAGGGTTGTATCATGTGATGTTGGTAACCAAGAGGAAGCCTCATCCCATTTAGCAGAAGTAATTTTTCTAAGAAGGCTAACCTTGCTAGTAGTACAACCTAGGGAAAGATTCTTTGGATGTTTCTCAAGAACGATGGTTTCTAGAAAGCTATTATCATTTTGTCCTAGTTTCTCATTCTTGTTATACCCCAACCCCTTCATTAGCTGCAAGCCTTTGTTGTCATCTTCCATGGGAGTAGCGACGATGGGTCGTTCATCTTGATATAGTAGTTTAGAGACATCCTCCTCATTGACATCTTCTTTGTTCAAATCCTCCCACTTGGTGAAGGTGGTAGCTACCATCTTTATTGTTTCAAGAGCTCTGATTCTAGATGTGGGTTTCCGATGGGATTTGGGAGAAAGAGGAATCTCTCCCAACACAAAAGTATGCTTCGTTAGTTTATAGTATCCACAACCATCATCTTGGATCACTTTTTTGATGTCAAGAATTTTTTTCACAAGAGGTGTTTTTGTTTCTAAGGTAGATGCAAGGGACAATGGGTCAACAAATGAGGAAGATGATGTAGGCCCTTCATTATTTTTAGGGATTTGGGGTATCTTATAAAATTTGGCCTCAAGGTTCTTGCAATAGTAAAAAGGCTCAAGATCTCCATGGATGGTAACTTCTCTACCCTCAAAAGGAAACTTTACACATTGATGATAGGTTGAAGCTACAACTTTTAGGGCATGAATCTAGTGTCGGCCAAGCAGGATGTTGTAAGGAAAATCAAGGTCTAACACTTGGTGTGTAGTTTCTACAATGATAGGTCCCACTTGGATGGATAGTGAGATGATACCTTGTGATACCCACTCTTGATAATCACATGATTTGATGGATGCAATTTTTTATTTCTCAATAGCATCTTTTGAATAGCCCAAGTCTTTGATCAACTAAAGGGTGCAAATGTTTAGACCAACACCTCCATCTACTAAGCCTCTTTTAACCTTGTTCTTATGAATAATGACCTCAAGGTGTAAAGCATGGTTAGGAGATGGTTGTGATGGTAGGTATTGTTCTAAGAAGGTAATAAGATGATTAGTGGTATGCCCTACCATAGCTTGAAATTTATTTGTATCAATCTCCTCAGGAATAGATGATGAAGATAAATCCTTCTTTAAGATTTCCCTATGTTTGGGGGATAGCCTCAATAGTTCTAAGATAGAAATCTATGTGGGGGTCTTCTTGAGTTGATCTAAGAGATTGTACTTGCTAGGGTTTAATGTTGGAAAATTAGGTTGTGCCCTAGGTTGAGATGGAGCTCCTTGGATGGTGAATTTTCCACGTCGTTTGGTGACTCCACACTCCACACTAGGCCCTTTGATGATGGCGACGGTGATGAAACTATCAAAGGAAGTGACTACATCATAATAGGTATGTTGCACATTTGTGTAATCCTTAGCTTTTCCAGTTTTATTTCCTTTGCAATGATCTGGCATAGAGTTCTTGTATATCTTAAGATCTTGGTTTCTAGTTGGTACCTCAATAGATATGCCTCCATTCTATATGAGATCTTGGATAAAAATATTGAGCCTCATACAGTTCAATGTTTTGTGTCCTTTGATTTTATGAAAGTCACAAAAATCATTTCATTGTACCAGGGTGGCCTATCCTATGGTTATTGGTATCTTTCAAAATTGGGAAGCATTATTAGGTTTAAATCTACCAATTTATTCATGATGGTTTTAATAGGTTTTGACAACTGTGTGTATTTGTGTTTTGGATAGTTTTTCTTGTTGGGAGTTCACCGTTGTGTTTCAATGTTATTGATCTGATTGTTTAGTGGTGATGTAGTTTGTTGCACAGTTGGTTGAGTGTTAGATATTTGATTTTTGTTTGGTCGAGGAGAACTAGGACCACTTTAGCACCTACCATGCCATTATTTGTCATGGTTTTTGTTTTTATACTAGACACATGGTTTTCCATTTGAACTGGTTGATGGGTAGTTGTCTTTGTAAGCTTGATTATTTCCCTATGATATTAGAGCTCTCTTAATGTTAAGGGCTCTAGGGATAAGCTCTTCATAAGAGGTAATGTAGTACATTTTCAAGTGGAAGGATAGATCAAGATCTAGATTTTCTATGATGATGCCTACTTGTTGTTCATTGAGAATTGGCCACTTGCTCTTACTAGCCCTTTGCCTCCAGTGTTGCAAGAAATCAATGAAATATTCTCCTTTGTTTTGTTTGAGAGTGTACAACCCTTCTAGGCTTACGTCCATGTCAAGATTAAAGGATAAGCGATCTATGAATTTATTAGTGATTTCTTACAAAGTTTTGGTATTTGGAGGAAATTGAGAAAACCAGTTGATGGTTGGGCCCATTAAGCTTCTTGGAAAGAGGCACATTAAGTAGGAATCATTGTAGGCGACCTCCATACACATAGCATTAAACTCTTTGAAATGGTCTATAGGAATTCCTCTACCTTTGTATTTATCAAATTTGGGGACTTCAAAATTGGGAGGGAATGGTACCATTGCAATGTTTTGATCAAATGGATATGGGCATAAGTTTTGTGTATTGGGATTCTTCATATTTCCCTTTCAAAGATCCTATATTTTTTGGGTTAATGCCTTAAGTTGTGATACTGCATCATCTTGTGAGTTTGGTGGAGGAACATACATTGTGTATAATGGGATGGAAGATGGATTGCACATGGGACTATGATATGATGGGGTGTTATATGGTGTGTATGGTGGGGTAGGATGTTGTGAAGGTGGTTGTGGTGGAGGCATAAATAATCCTAATGTGTTTGTATTAATGATGTTCTATTGAGGATTATAGTAGGAAACTTCTTGTTGTTATTGGGCATACTATTGAGCTAGTAAGGCTTGTTGTTGTTGTTGGGCCATGAGGACTTGCTATTGGGCTTGTTATTATTGTTGAACCACTAGGGCTTGTTGTTGTTGTTGTGCATCTAAGGATGCTTGCTATTGTTGTGCAACTAAGGCTTCTTCCAATTGTTGTTGTTGTGCTACTAGGGCTGATTTATTTTGTTGCTATTGTGTGGTTCTAAAATGTGTCAATGAAAGTAATTAGTTAATAAAACTAAACACACACATCCATGCAATGTATTACATAAAAGGAATTGAAATAATAAAACCAAGTTACTACTGTTATCCTTTCGAATCATTCCATGGTTCTCTAGTCTTAAGGACCTTCAAAATTCATGCTCTCAGATCTATTTAAGTGTTGCACATGAATCTAGAAAGATGACAACCTAAGAAATGAGGATTTGATGTGCAATGCAAACTACATGCCTACATCACTATATTTTTGGATTTTTGATGCTTAATTGTTGAATGATCCTATGATGAAATGTTGTTGTAATTGAAATGAGACTAAGATGAATACTATGATTGAAGATGCAATTCTAATGTAATGATATAAAAAATAATGAAATCTAATGCAATACTAAAGTGATCCAAAGGAAAAATTCCATAATGACTATGATATATGTAAATGAAGACTCTCAATTGCTCTCAATTTTCTCTAAATTTCTCAAGCATAAGTTTATCTCCATTCTCTATATCAAAAGCTGTAGAAATGCTCTCTATTTATAGATTTTTCCAAGCTTGAGCTGAGGTGGAAAAGATGGATGGTTGAGATCATGATCCTGAGGCATCGAAGGTTGAGCACAAAGAGGGTAGAGGAATTCATGGAGGTTTCTCCATTTAGAAGAGCCAATCTTCCAAGTGTCCAAGAGCATCAATTGAAAGAAAGAGCCATGTGTCTCCCAGGAAGTTAGGAGGTTGAGAGGTTGGAGAGAATATTCCTAATTTAAAAATTAGAAATAAATAAAATTGTGTGGCATATGATAAGGTGGAGGATGAGTTGGAGATGGTTAGAAGAAATATGGAGACATGTGCTAAATTTGAATTAAAAATTAAATGGAGGGAAATCAACTAAATGACAAATTATTTGAATTTGTGCATTCAATTAATTTAAGAGGAAAGTGATTTTTGGAAAAGAAGAATTAAGGTAATGAACCATATAAATAAATTTATCAACTTATTTATTTATAATAGTAGAGGAATTAGAATTAATTAATTAAATATGGAATATTTTATTAATTGTGCTCCAGACCATTTTTACGTGCATACATTTTTCCCCTCTCTGAAGTGATGTGCGCATACACATTGCTTCAAAGAATAAATTTTTAGACTGTGATGATAAAAATTACGATATGCACCAAACTCTGATTTTGCAGTGATGATGAATGGATGCCCCCTCGAGAGATAAATCTAAGATTTTTGAAATTTTTGATGATTAAATGATTTTTCAATGGTGTTCCAATGATCTTTAGATTTAGTGATGGTAACCTGATTTATCTCCCAAAAATGATGATAGTCATGCCTCATTGTTGATTAGTTGATTAAAAAGGCCCATTTTGAAAAATTAAAAACAATGCCACCATAATTACCCCTTAATTAGCCTTTAAAAGGGTCAAAATGGGTAGAATAAAGCTCATTTGTAACTTTGCATTGTGAAAACTGAGAGAGAGAAGAGAGCCAAGATGGATAGGATTATGTTCCACACCCACAAATTCAAGTGAGTTCACCGCCACCACCGTCCAACCACATACGAACCTCTGGTACGTACCTCGAGAACAACCCTTTTCAATTTTGAATTCAAAATTTTCTCGCTTTTTTCATTTTAAAATCTTGGATTTAGATGCGTTTTAGCGCATAGGGCTAGGAAAATAGCACATCGGGTATCTAATACAACACAAAGAGCTGCTATAATAGTGCATATGGTTTGCTTTTAGACCTCAAGGTATATTAGTGCATCCAGTCGCCGCTTTAGCGCATAGAGATGATAAGGTCGTGCATAGGGTAGTGCATATAGGAAATGGTGCATCGAGACCCTGTTCTAATGCATAGAGTCCATTTTCTAGCGCATACAAGAACTAGTGCATAGAAAGTATGTTCTAGCACATTTAGTAAATTTTCTAGTGCATTTGGTATATTAGCACATAAAAACTCTATTTTAGCGCATTGAGCCAAAAACGATGATTTTGAATGATTCCTCCTAGATTTTTGATGGTTGATGATCATGTCAGCCGATGATAGGATAATGTTGATTGATAGATTGATGATCGTCATCATGATAGGCGAGGATCGATGATAGGATAGATAAAGATGATTGATTGATTGACCTCATGAAAAATGAGAGTCAGAGATAGGTTGATTGATGTTGATCAATCTAATGAAAAATGAGAGTCGATGATAGGATAGGTGCTCCTTGAGATTTGATCAAAATATCACATGAGCTGATTTGATTAATTGATATGTTGATTGATAGGTTGATTGATTGATGTGCTGACTTGATACATTGATTTGATCATAGGAGGGTGGCTTAGGAGTATTACAGGTTTGAGAGCACTTTCCTCGGACATGGGACATGATCCCATAGTTGACCCTGACAGACTTAGCCATCATTGAGAAGTGTGGAATTACTTCATTAATTGACATGCCCCAGTATCGGATTAATCAGGGGTTGTTGATGACACTTGCAGAGTAGTAGCATAGTGACCACAACACCTTCCATTTGGTGATTGGTGAGATTATAGTTACCCCTGAGGATGTGTACCAAATTTTGAGGATACCATTTGTGGGGGACCTAGTAGTTTACGACCATGAGGATCAGGGAGGGACTGACTCTATTCAATAGATTTTCCATGATGATCAACTCAATGGATACAAGATTTCTTGGCGGGAGTTGATTGCTACCCATTATCTCTTGCTTTGCATTCTAGCAGGATTCATTGGTGGTTTCCTCTACCTCAACCATAGGTCAAAGGGCTTCTCGATTGGTTGGGGTCGGGTGTTAGAGGGCATGATTGCCCATGGGACCATATATGCTTGGGGTTCATGCATGCTTGCACACCTATACCATGATCTTCATCAAGTTGTATATCTTTAGGCTAGTAGTCTCGCAACAGGGTGCACATTATTATAGCTTTGGGACTGGGAGCATATTGTAGTTACATGGTTGGTTGCAAGGAGGGTTCAACCCACAAGGAGACCCTATGTTTTTGGTTATATAGGGCCACTTGTCCAATGTAAGCTCAAAAATTTAGAGTATTGGAAAAGGGTCCTTGATGATATGGACACCGTGATATGACAGTCATACCTTAATTGTGAGCTATGGGTAGAGGATGACATAGAGATGCCATATGTTTTTTGTACCAGATATTTGATCGGCAGGATGTTGTATATAAATGAGAGATTTCTTTTTAGCTGAATATATAGGTAGTATGACATAGTACAGGGTATTCCACAAGGAGTGGCACATTATGCCAGATGGAGGAAGGACATTCCCAAGTGGGGGCATGCACTAGATTATGATGCATCTTGTGCTGGGTACTATAGGTTGCAGCTAGTATTGTGGCAGTACCATCCCAAGATCGTTGATGCACATATGACAATGGAATATGATGAGTATTTTTATACTTATCCTTTTCTATGGATCTCGAGTCTCGATGATCCTACACCCATTTTGGAGGTTGGGAGGAGGGCAGGACAGGTAGTACAGCGAAGGAGGATGGAGGAGAGGAGGAGGAGGTCGAGGAGGAGGAGGGAGATGATGGTGGTGATGACGGGGGAGATGGAGGGGGGATGATGGAGGTGGAGGGAGAGAGATACCATATTATGGGGAAGTCCCCAAGAGGAGGAGGTCAACACCTTCTGGAAAGTGGCTAGTTGTACTGAGGATGCCCTCCCAGAGGCAACAAACACAGATAGCTGGTTTGTAGGTACAAGTTTAGACCCTACAGGGGAAGGTACAAGCACTATAGGCATAGTTAGCCCAAGCCCAAGCTCAGTTACAAGAACAAGAACCAACACAACTGCATGTATAGGCATGGATGGGATAGGTGCAGGCACAAATAGCCACCCTTATAGTCAAGAGAGATGTCAAGCGATGTCAGAGAGAGTAGGCACTAGTAGTGGTTGATAGGCTTCAGACAACACTTGAGGGTGTCGGGACAGGTGATCTGGTCCGTGAGCTTTAAGAGTCCGCCAAGGAGGAAAAATATTACAGAGGGAAATACTTTGAGGCAGTTCCAGCAAAGTAGAGAGTGAGCTATGCTCTTTCTAGATATGGTCGCTCTTAGTCTTGGACCACCAAAAGGGGCATCACACATCCACTCCCAAGGGCCCCACTAGGTGGAGTTACACTAGGTGAAGTTCCACCAAGAGGAGGTCCAATAGCAGGGTCATCAGGGACACACAATGTTGGGGAGAGGCCTACAACCTCCAGGGGCAGTACCATAGGATCCTGTGGTCATGTTTGACAGATTGTATTTTGATTCAGAGACCTGGCTTTGCCACATTTTTGTATCATCACTCATTTCTTGACATCACTGTACACTTTGACAATATTATTGTGAGATTATATGATATGCAGCGGTGATTTATTGATCTATGTTGTTTATACTTTTGATTATGGATTCTTGTGATGGATGCATTTATTTATGTTCTATGTGATTATGATATTCTATATGATTATTTCATGTTCTATGTATGGATGCATTGATGCGATGATGATGTTATACCTCTATGTATTGATGAATGGTGTATTTATTATGATGAATGAGATGGATGCGATTATGCAAATGATATGATATGCATTTAAATTTTATATTTTGCATATGTATATATCGATGAATGGATGAATGAATGAATGAAGAAATTGTTTTATTATGTAATGCAAATATATGATTAAATTTGTTGATATGAATGATTTAATAAATGGATGCATGGTTCATGAATTCTAAATGAATGAGTGGCTTTTGGATATGATGTGTATAAATGACAATGTATGGATGCATGATGAATGTAAATGTATGTATGAATCTATGTTATTCCTTGATGTATGATTATGCAACGAATTTTATTATGTTAATGGAACGCAATGCACTTTTTTTTTTGTATTTTCTTATGCAAATATATGACCTAAATGCATAAATGCGAAATGACTTATGATTATGGATGGATGATGATGTTATTATGAATGATTGCTATGCTGGATGCATATATGGATGGATTATGTGTGAATGAAAGAATGAATTTATTATGACCTTGATGTATGATAATAGATTATGACTGATGATGGTATTGTGAAAAAATGCTTTATTTTTGAATTTTTTCATGATGCACATATCATAATGAATGAATGAATGCATGGATGGTTTGTGATAGTGGATACTATAAATTCCTAATGCCTAATATTATAATGATAGATGTATGGATGGATGTATGATGATTCCTTTTTAATGATATGATATGTGAATGCCAATGTAAATGAAGTTTTTTTTTTTGGTATGTCAAGTGTACTCAATCTTGTAGTGAGATAACACCATGTTGAGAGTTGCTTGCTTTGGAAAAATCTATAAATGAAAATGTAGAACTAATATGAATGCAATCTTATCTTTTCAATGTTGTCATCTTATTCGGTGTGCTTATTTTCATCATTGAGCATTTTATTATGTTAAAAGTTAGTACAAACATCGATGGTATAATGAGATCATGATGATCTGAGTATAACTTACATGCAACTTCCGTTGATATTTGATAGTACAAGATAACACAAGCATCTAGGTATAATTAGACCGAGATGACCTGAGTATCACTTGTGTAAATAGACAAGAATTAATCATTTTCCCATACAAATTCAGAATGTCATTAATGATACTTTGTACAGCATGTCCCACAACAATTTGCACAGTAGTAATAATTAACTCACAAACAACAGACAAAGAAAAATATCATTCTCAATCATATCCCCTCTAGTTCACGACATCATTGAGGTACTCCAAAGAAATGATAACAACAATCGAGATACATCAATTGAAAATTTATGTTAAAGTGATCCAACCATGATTCAGAAGATGATCCCTCAGTGAGGGTTGATTTGATTTATCTGCATGTTTGATTTGATTTGGATGGGTGATTGATTGGATTGATTGATGTTCAGTTTGATGGTTAAAGTGATTGTTTTTTTTTCCAAGGTTACCTTGTTGCTTGTTTTCCTGTTGATTTAAATTCAATGATTATTTTCCCCAGTGACATCAGGATTTTTCCCCTAGTGAGAAATAAACCAAATTTATTATGAATATGTATAATGACGACCAAGCCAAGGTGGGACACGATTGCAGTAGTGGGATATGAACATGAAGCTCGTTGCATGATAGGCATGAATGCACAGTGATAGTGAAAAGTAGACAATCAACATACACTCAAATAGATGGAGATGTCGACTTATCACAATGACGTCTGTTTGCCAGGTTTTCACCATTTGTTTTTATTACACTTTTTCATATTTTTTTATTTTTCTATGTTGTTACCAAGACACCTATTTGCCAAGTTTTCATCAAGGCAACGATTTTTTTGATTTTTCACTTTTTTTTTTGTGTTTTCTCCTTTTGGATTTTTTAGGATTTTTTAGGACCGTTTTTTAGGACTTTTTCTGATTTTTATGCTTTTTTCTAGACTTTTTCTGACTTTTATGCTTTTTTTCAGGACTTTTTCTGATTTTTATTTTTTCAAGACTTTTTCTGATTTTTATGCTTTTTTGAGGATTTTTTCAAATTTTTATACTTTTTTGAGGACTTTTTCCAATTTTTAATGTATTTTCAGGACTTTTTCTTATTTGTATGCTGTTTTCAGGACTTTTAGGCATGCACTGGCTACACTATATGTAGAATTTCTTCAGGTGAAGGTTGTTCATCAGTTCTTCAAATAGATCTCCTTCTGGTGTAGACAGGGGATATGCTCCTGATCTAAAGACTGAAAAAATAACAAAGGACCTAACCAATTTGGCTCAAATTTTCCTTTCTTCTCTCAATCCTGCTGATTATAGGGATTTTCTTTCAATACTAGAGCACCTACCTAAAATGTCCTTGGTTTGACTTTGTGATTATAACTCTTAGAAATTCTCTGTTGATATACTTTTAGGTGATCCACTACAAGCTGACGACGTTCATCCAACAATCCCAGCTCTTGTAATTTAGACACTCGGTAATCTTCATCTGAAACAAGACCTTTCAGGGACACATGGAGGGATGGTATTTCAACTTCTATAGGAAAGACAACCTTGTATCCATAGACAAGTGCATATGGTGTGACTCTCATGGGTGTGTTGATGCTTGTATGATAGGCCCACAAAGCAGGGTTTATTTGAATATTTCAATCACGTCCAACCTCATTGACAGTTTTCTTTAAGATTTTCAGGATAGTTTTATTTGAGGCCTCTTCTTGGAAATTTCCTTGAGGGTAATATGGTGTAGAAAAATAATGCTGGATATGAAACCTTTCACATAGTCTGTGCACGTCTTGATTCTTGAAAGGTCTGCCATTGTCAGTGACAATGGATTGAGGGATACCATACCTACATATGAGGTAGTTTAGGATGAATAATGAGATTTTATTTCTTGTGATTGTTGTTAGAGGCATGGCTTCAACCCACTTGGTAAAATACTTTGTGGCTGTAATGATGAACTTGTGTCCATTCAATGAAGATGGATGAATTTTACATACAAGATCTAACCCCCATTGATAAAATGACCATATTGATGTGAAGGACTGCAACTCTTATGTTGGTGCATGGATAAGATTACCGTGGATCTGGCATTTCTAAAATCTCTTGACAAATTGAAATTATTGTCTCTCCATTGTTTACCAGTAGTATCCTAAGCGAAGTAGTTTCTTAGAGATGTTTAGAGCACTTGAATGAGTGTTGCAAATATCCTCATGGAATTCTTGTAAATTCATTTAAGACTCGTCAGATTCTAGACATCATAAGAGAGTTCCAACAAGACCTCATCAGTAGAGTACATGTTGATGGTGTTTTCTGTACAACAACAACTCAGACAAAATATGATATCCTATCTCTCTTGAAAGGTAAATCTCTATCAGAAAAGAGATAACCCCAAGGTCTCTAATGTCAGGTCTTGACAATGAAACAAAACAACTTAGTGATAAATGTGAAAATGCTGGTAATCACAAGGGGACCTTACAAAACAAATACTGGATCTTTAAACCTATCAAATTTTGTGATGTGTTGATACTTAAATTCCTAGATTTAACCTATATTCAAATAAATAGCAAAAGATAAGGGTTTACAAAAATCCTAAGGTTAAAATCACTCCTAAGACTAACAATACAAGTGACAAGATACTTGAAATAGACCAATCCCTTAAAAGTAATTTTTTCTTGACCCAGATTTATCCCCCAATCTCGTAGAAACAATGAAAATATTCGAAGGAATTAGAGATTTTTAGATCATGAACATTCATCCACACCAACCCTATTTTGCAATTGAATGAGTAAATACTCACAATTTAACTAAGAACATAAATATAAGGTCCAAGCTAACTTTACACAACAACTCATAACCAGTAAGTTGCCAAAAGTATGGACCAGGGATCACTGCACACTCCAAGCATCTAACCATGAATATCATTAAATCATCTAACCCTAAATCTAACATTCATCCAATGTTTTCAAAAGCAATTTAGAAAGATAGAATAAAAAGAACCATGCAAGATAAATCAATCCAAGATAGGCCACCAAAGCACAATGTCTTCAATTGTATTGAGTTCATCCAACAATAGCAACAATTCCAATATTCGATGTTACAACACTTGCTACAGAAAAACTAACTCCTAATTCTAGCTTTTAATTTTTGGCTTTGCCTGCTTCAAAGTCTTAATTCTCTAACTAACTCTATAAATCAGGCCAAAATGCCAATTTATAAGAATGTCATCCCAATTAGGGTTACAAGGAAGGTAAACCACAAACAAGTCGACCTAGAAAAAAGCTCCTAAAATAAAATATAACATTATATTAAATGCCAGAGGCTCTTTTCTAGGTCGGCTTGGAATCTCCAATACAACTTGATCCAATGCATACAAAGAATGAAGAAAGGATAATGGGAAGAAATTTTTTTGAGGTGATCACCCATTAGCTAACCCCTTTCTTCTTACCTTAACCCATTTTATCTTGCACCATAAGGAAAATCCCCTCTAGGTTGGCCAAAGGTGGAGTAGTTAACACTTTGAATTTTCTATCAAGGGTTTTAATATATTCCCTTGATATATTGATGACTCGTCCCATTCCACCTTGAGACCTTGATATTTTTCCATGACAACATTATAGGTGGATGCATCATCCAGATGGTGGACTATGACTAGACCGTCATCCATAGGGGCATAAAACTCATGCCATCATTTCTTCAATAGTTCAAAGCTCAGATGCTTCAGTGCAAACTTTCTTCTCCTAGTCATGATCTCAAAGAATGGGATACATTTATTGAAAACATCCTTTAATGTACTTCCTACTTGCTGCCCCTACTTGTGAATCTTCTTTTAGAACCATTTTATTGATTTGAAATAACTCATACTATTCCCAGGGTTTTGAAACCTTTGAAGAAGGCAAGATTCCATTACTCACCAATTTATCCTTTGTATAATCCATGATGGTCTTTAAATTTTGTAGGAGGAGGTCTGTATCAATATTATCTTGCCCCAACACATCCTATAGCTACTCAAAGGATTTGTGTGCATCACCATAAGTGGAAAAAATATCCTTGATCATTCTATCTCCTCGGTGTCATATTCCTTGCAACCATTCATGGGTAGCCTGTGTGGATGCCTTCATCTTCTCAAGCTTAGTAAATGCCTCCTTAGGCAATAGACCTTCAGGGGTCACCCCTTCATTTCCCACTTGTTCTAGAGGCTTCATCAAGTGTTGCAAATATATGTATACATCACACAATTTTTTTGTTAACCTCTCCTTCTCTATAGTTTCCTTGTCCAACCTTCTTAGAATAGTTTGGGCAGACTCTTAGAACTCTTCCTTCTCTTGATCTTTACTTATGGGTCTGAAGTTTAAGGTCTGAATATGTAGGAGTTGAGAAAATACAACACCACAAACCCCGAAGATCACTTACATGCAAATAACCTGTCACAAAAGAAGAGATGGAGACAAACAAGCAAGGGTTCTCTGAAAACTGAAAAATGTATATATCAGAGAGAATGAGAGAATGAATTGATATGAAATACAATGAGATGAATCCTTATAAAAAGGAGATCATGCAAAATCTAATAAAACCCTAATAGGAAAAACCCTAATAGAAGCCCTAATAGGATAACATTTAATAATTAATATAATTATTAAATGTCACTTTATGCAAGCTAATGTGAAATCTTAAGAATGGAATAAAGGTAACTTAATCAACATAATTAAGTTAAGACCTTTACTCTAACACCCCCCCTTAAGTTGAACAATAGTGCAGCTACAAACGAATGCAAAAAAGCAAAGGTAACTACAATGCAAGAAGGCAAACATGGGTCCTGACAACTAGGCCAGATTAGGTACCCAAATACAACCAAATCTCTGTAAAATGGAGAAATAGAGAAAACCTCATGGGAAAAAGCTCTACTCCAAAAAGAGATGCAAAAAGCCAAGAAGAAGAACATCACTGAAGCAGAAGACGCTGTAAACAACTGTCGAGAGATGACTGCTATGGTGCCGAAGAACCTCTGCTGATGATAGGATGATCAGGATCAAAAAGACAACAATCTGTATGAGTGCCCCATATGACACTACTCAAATCAGATGGCAAACAAAGGCAAACACCTGGAATGAAGATACAAAATCTACATGAGTGCCCCAAATGACACTACTCGAATCAGATGGCAAACAAAGGCAACATCTGGAACGGAGATACAAATGGAATAAGTACCAATAGTCTATCAAGAAGACAACAATCTGCATGAGTGCCCCAAACGACACTACTCGAATCAGATGGAAAACAAAGGCAAACACTTGGAACGAAGATACAAATGGTACAAGAACCAATAGTCTGAAACATTGATAAACAAAGAATGGAAGATTCCTTCCAAGGCGAAACCAAGGAAGCATTAGCACGAACAGTATAATACCCCCCCATAATGGTGAATTGGGAGCCTGAAAGATCAACTAAAATGGTGTGCAACACCCTGTAGTGCATGAAGAAGATACAACATCTGAAAGTGCACAAGAAAGCACCTACAACTGAAAAAGTGGTGTGAAAAACAAAGCATACATGCATGAGGCTGGAATCATATGGATCCATGGTCATTGTGGAGGGACACTCACCGGACAAAGGTGTGATGGCAAACAAAGGCAAACTACACAACCCCCCATGGTATGGATTCAATGTCATCGTGGAGGGATACTCACTGGACAAAGATGTGATGGTAAAACAAAGGCAAACTACACAACCCCTCATGGCACTTTATAGTATCAGTGCGAGTACAAAATATGGCACAACCTTATGTGCAAAATCCTCAAAAGATGCATGTACAATAGTGTGGCACTTTATCTCAGTGCATTTACATAAAAGATAGCTTATAGATAATGCTCAAAATGTCCTCAAAGGAAAAAATGCTGGAAAAACATGAAGAATAGCCAAGAACAAAGCATCTCATGCGAACAAAAAGTTTCCAAGAGCAAATATGTCTAGGTAATCCACCAGAGTGTGAAAACACAAATAATTGAATAAAATATACCTAGAGTGAAATATGGAAAAATAGCATGGATGAAACTAAAGAGCTTTGAAATATGGTTCCAACACCGCTAAGATTGCGAAAAATGAAGAAACTGATCAAAAGTTATGAGCTTGAGACTAAAAATAGCCGCTTTGTCTTCAACTGGCTGTAGAATGCACCAACGGAAAAAAGAAGTGATGCGACCCACACCACTGGAAAGATGAGAAAACCAGATTTCCGATGATATCTCGTTTGCCAAAAAATGATATTGTATGCCCAAGTTATGGCCTCCGGAATAAATCAACTCCAAAGAGGGGAAAAACCAGTGTTGGGTTAAATTTGACGGTCATACGGCCGTCATAGAAAAATGACTGGGTTAAATTTGATGGTCATACGGTTGTCACAGCACTAAGGCCATCGATGGTCAGCAGTACGCTGACCGGAAGGCAAGAGGGCCTGCAAGCCTGCAAGCGTAGGTACCTGCGGGTACCGGGCCGACAAGCCCTAAAATTGCGAAAAATTGTAAATTTTGATTTTTTGATTTTTGATTTTTCAAAATCAAAATTGTTTACAATGAAAAATAAATTTGCAAAAATAAAATATATTTTTTGATGAGAAAAAATTTTTTGGAAAAAATTACCAGGCAGGGATGGCCATACAGCTGTATTGTAAAAAATTTTTGCCTCAAATTTTGACTTTGTCCAAAATGGACGAATGAACAGTCGATTTAGGGGTTTTGGACCGCTACGGAAGCAATGGCAATGTCCGTTTGAGCTGAAAATGCTTAAAAAATGTAGGTGTTCCCTAGATCAAGAAAACAAACCCCAAACCCTTGAAGCTCCAAAAATCTTCAAAACAAGAACAGGAAGCAGCAGGTGTGGATTTCTGATACCATGTAGGAGTTGAGAAAATACAACACCATAAACCCCGAAGATCACCTGCATGCAAATAACCTATCACAAAAGAAGAGATGGAGACAAACAAGCAAGGGTTCTCTGAAAACTGAAAATGTATATATCAGAGAGAATGAGAGAATGAATTGAGATGAAATACAATGAGATCAATCCTTATAAAGAGGAGATCATGCAAACCCTAATAAAAACTTAATAGGAAAAACCCTAATAGAATCCCTAATAGGATAACATTTAATAATTAATATAATTATTAAATGTCACTTTATGCAAACTAACGTGAAATCTTAAGAAGGGAATAAAGGTAACTTAATCAACATAATTAAGTTAAGACCTTTACTCTAACAGAATAGTGTAGTCTTGAGGAGCTATCTCTCTTTTGTCCTTGTCTACTATAGGAGTGGCAATGTGGATTATCCTATTATCTGATTCATCTCTGGTGATCTTGGAAATCACCCTAGCCTTCTTTGCTTTCCATTTTCCTATGTTGGCCATAAATTCATCCCAATTTGGAGGGGTGTCATCTACAACCATTTTCTTATTCTTCAATCTTTCACTGAGCCAACTTGGGGTAGAAGCATCTGACTGTTGCTCATTCTATTTTTCCTTTTTAGTTTGACCCATGTAGGGCTCAAAATCCACATTATGCACTGAGGGGACCTCTTCACTTTTACCCTCTTCTTAATATTTTTCCTTATCTTCTTCTAGATTTTGACTCTCCTCCTGATCTAATGTCTCTGCACTAACTTGAATAGGAGAAGGAGTCCTTTCATTTTCCTTTTCCCCTTCCACAAGTTTCTCCTCTTCATCCCTAACTAGTGAATAATCATAAGATACTAAGTATGAACGCAAAATATTGCAATCTTTGCCTCTGCTCTATGGAGCTCTCCATCATGGAATTATTCAGTCTCCTCACCTTGATGTGCCTCTCCAACAACAACCTATATTTGTCCCTTTTCCTCATCATTCAAGTCTTGGGCTAAAGGAGGATGAGGAGTACCTTCTTTTTGTGTAGCAGAAAGAACCTTAGGGGCACCTTCCTTCATTAGACTTTCCCTTGGAGAGGGGGTTCTAGCCTTCCTAGTGTATACCTGTGTCTTTTCTCTAGAGCTCTCATCATCTACCACCTGTGGTTCCCTATTTTGACTTTGTCCCTTAGGTTTCTCACTGTGCTTCCTTGAAATTTTGGCCATTCTTCTATTCTTAGGTTTTGTTGACACAAGATTTTGCAAGTGGCAGTAGTCTCATGGGAAACTTAGCTATTGTGGGACATAGTGCAATAGCTAAGTGACCTCCGAGGTTTTGTCAAAGCTGGCTCTTTATTTTAGTGGGGGAAGTAAAGGGTTAGGAAGATAACTGAAAACATTAAATCTATACTAAATGTGATGCACCAAATCATCAACATAATTACCTAAGCATAGTGTTGGATGCAAAGGCTCAAACCACTAAATGTTGTTTATTAAATAAATTTTCTCAAAAGTACTTTAAAACATAAGAAAACCTTCTAATTGCATGATATAATCTACTACAACTTCGGCCAACACAGAGGAGTCAAAAACATGATCTGTATTTATTAAGCTATAGAAGATTACAAAAGATGAAGAATAGGCATTCATATATTATAGGAAAATAAACACGCAGTCTAACCATCTTATCAAAAACATGAATAACAGAAAAGGCTGAATTGATTGGAATAGTCTATAGATTTCAAGTTCAAAAAAATATTACAAAGGCTATTTCCTAGTGCTCGGGAGTTTTTATCTATCTAATAAAAACAACCTAATAAAAGAGAAGCATGGCCATTTATATAGGCTAGCCCACCACCTCAAAACCACGGATAAAGATGCCTTGATCAAACATTGATGCCCCAGACCTTCTCGAGCCACCACTGGATAGAAAGATTGCTCAATAGTGCACCAAAAAAGCCATCATAGAGAATAGAAGGCCATGCAGCAACATAAATGAACATGCGGCACCGAAGAAGAAAACAAGGTGACAAGCAACAAAAAAGGGCATAGGAAGCAACTCCTAGAAAATTGGCGCACAAAAATACGCTACGCGTCGAGCAAATGGAGCCTGGCAAAAGAATGAGGTACACCCCAATGAAAAGATTCGAGACGAAGCCACATGGGTGATGCCAAGCGAAGATAACTTCTTAGTGGGCCCAGCTTGGAGAATGGCCAGAGAAGGCCATGTGTCAAGCACACAGAACTCGGTAAAAGAAAAGCGATACGGAGTGGCAGGAATCTCCATTTGGAGGCCACATGGCAACCTTAGTTCAACATCTCATTATCGGTCACAACTTAGAGAGGGAAGCTTGTAGATCGATCCAGACTTCATTTGATGGTACAGAGAGAGCTCACAGATTTTTGTGCACCAATTTCAAATCGATGATTTCCTTAAAAGGAAATCTACCAGATATCTTTGCCTCCAATTCAAGCTAGAAAAAGAGTTGTGCTAGCTGATGCACGATGCCTTCAATATTTTCGGTGGTTGGGGACTGATAAAAAGATTGGAAAAAAAAAGGTCCTGCTTCTTCTCCTCGATCATTGCAACAATGTGCTCGACACCTGCTACCGCATGATCTACGATGAAGGGAAAAGGGAGGCCTCTTTGAGTTAAGCGAGAAAATTTTGCCTGCATGTCACTGATAATTTGATTTAATCTAGCTCTACACTCTGCCACATGTTGGATGGCCTCATGCATGGAAATGAGGATTTTTATGCCCATGGTCATCGTTGTTTGGTCCACTATACCTACACCACTCAGAGCCTCATTGAAATCCATATACAACTTCCCCAACAGAAGCCTGGCCTTCATAACCTTATCGGAAGTCATCTCTTGCAGCTACTAGATTGTTTCACTGACTATTTCATATAGGCTGGTTGCTTGTGCCATAAAATTCAGGGTGGGCTGTAGAGTAAGGCATAATTTCTTGACCTTATCCTAGTATGAGGCATATAACTCCTTGGCAATTTCCAATGAGCTCATCTGTGGTGCAGGAGGTTGGGCTCTCAAAAGATCCAACTCCACTACTCTACTGCTCAGGTATGCCTTTAGCTCTGATAAGCTTCTGTCCAATACAAACACCTGACTTCTTAGAGTGGAAATTTCTTTCTACTTCTCTTCCAAGGCCAATTCGACCTACTTTATCTTCTCAGTTTCTGACTCTAAAGTAGAATTCATCTCATTTACTTCATCACTTGTGCTTTGTCGGAGCTTCTTGATACCTTCATTCAACTGTAGTATGTCAGCATAGAGTTTTTCTTTGTTCGCCTGGCTTTACTCAACCTCATTCTGTAGGACCGAAAAAATCTCTGCACTCATAACCTGAAGCTCCTTGATTTTTCTTTCAAAATCACTCCTCTCCTTTTGGAGGTGATTTATCTCATTTTCCTGAGCTTTATACTTGTTTACCTAGATATCAACCTTTCCCTTTAGCTTCGGTAATTGCTCCTCTCTTTTCCTTGCTTGGTGATTCAGCTTGAGGTAATCGGTGGTCACTATCTTCCGAGTCTCCTCCATCAGCTTGACCTTATCCCATAGATGAGCTTGCTGCAAGTCCAGCCTAATGGAATTGACAGAGTAGTCACTCAACACTATTTCTCCTACCGGTTTAATCACTTTGGGGGCGATCTTCACAAAAATCAACGAATTTTGACTCATTGAAAACGGTTTGTAAGAGAGGTTCTTCCTGCCTACCCACATCCTTTTGTCTCCTCTTTTGAATTCGGCTGGCTCAGGTGCTCTTATTTTCCTCCACCTATGAGAAACATTCCTGGGAAGAGATACCCAACCCACTAGCGAAAGGAAACTCCTGAGGGACTGCTAGTGGGAAAGATAGCATGTTGAGCGCATTAGTGGATTTGCTAGGCCTTGTAATAATGGCCAGGGAGAAAGGTGGGATATACTGGCCAGTTGGAGATGATGAAAACATGACATGGGAAAAGGCCAAGGAAGTACCAACTGATAGGCCGGGCCTGGGGGGTGAAAACTATTGGCTCATAAGCTCAAGACTGGCACCAAATTATGTTCCGGGTAAGGAATGAAAAACAGAGGATGAAAATGGAAAACTAGTAGGGAAATGAATGGAGTGCCTAGGATACCCAACGAAAGACAAAGCTGGTGTAGATGAAAAAGCTAGGGCAGACGAAGAGGATACTAGAGACATAGTAGAGAGAGAAGAGGGAGGAAATAATACCCAAGGCTCCTGAAGAGCTGCAGACGATACAACCGCTTCTTCTTGCTACAACCCCTCCTCTTCAATGGACTCTCTCGTTCGCGGAAGCTTCTACTCTGGAGAATCTTCAAGGTTCACAATAACCTTCTTCTTACGACCGAAACTCCTTGGCCTCTTCCTAGTCGATTTACTGGTGCTGGAAGGCTCTGACGTTTGTGTGTTTGGCTAATCCTCCTATTGTGCAGGATGTCCACTAACATCTTCCTCATGTGTTGTATCTTTTCCTACAACAGGGGCATTCTGAGTTACCTCCTCTCCAGGGATTCGTGGTAGCTCTTCCCTTCTCATAGTATTTCTCTAAAAGTGAAGGGTTTAAAGAGTTCTCACTTTCTGGATGTTTGTGAACCAAGAGTTCATCAAATTTTTCATCCAATTCCACCTCTTGATAAAGCCCATTTTTTGTCTTTATCTCTTGCTTGTATATCCAAAAGTCTCAGATTCTTTCGAGCTTCCATCCAAGCTCATTCAATTTGCTGCACAAGTATGGGCTCATCTTCTGATTTGGGTTGGGCTTCCCCACAATGTGGTAAAATTTCAACGACGGCGGTCACCCCTCTTTAGTAGGGAAATATTCAAAGCCTACATAAAATTTTAAATTCCCCTCTTCGACATTTCTCTAAGGGTCCCAAAAGGGCCAAGGCTGGTGAGGAATTTTTATGCCAATATCTGATAGATTATTTTTGGGGTTGTATTGTCAGGTGTCATTGATAACCACCGGCCCAAGATGACCCAAATTTGAGTACAAAACCTCTAAGGTGTTAACCTTCAAAGTCCTTTTCTTAACCAGTGATACGGAGCAAACATGACCGAAAATATCAAATAGGAAGTTAAATGCCTTCCTCCCCAGTACTCATTCTCAATATTACATAATTTCCATAACACCTCCAGGGCCAGCACTCTATTGGGAAGAAAGCATGGGAGCCGAAAGGGTTCCCAGATAAAACCTCGCATCCAGAGCATAGTGAAGTCTGTGCCAAAGAACCAATCGGAAGGTGTCAAGAGGCCTTTCAACCATGACTTCTATCTTGGCAGAAATTGCATAGACATGCTGATTCCAAATCCATCCAAAGCCCGCAAAATCAGAGCTAAGAATGAATCCACAAATGCATAATAATCAAAAGTTTTCAATAGGATGAGAGTCCATGTTGATACTAGCTTCTTTATGCCACTCTCGTCGAAAATGGCCAGTGCCATAAATTTTTGGAAATAATCTGGATTCTGATGCAATATCAAGTAGACCAAGAAAGAAGAATACCTAAATCTAGAACCAACTTGGAAGTCCTGTAGCTGTTGTATCATCCCATCAAAAAAACCTTCACGAAGTCCATAAGTGGAGGTAGTTGTTCTTGCTTAGCATAAAGCTAAGACTCATTGGAATTCAAAAACTCCCTTGTTTGTATCTAGCCCACAAACTAGCACCAAAATAGAACAGATGGAAGAAGACCGTGATTTTAAAGCACCTAGAGCAATTGGGAATTTGGGAGGTGTTGAGACATCTTTCGGCTGAGCAGTCTTAGTGTGGTAAAACTGTTGCGCCATCTAGAACATTCTCTAGCGGTCGTGCATCTTGTTCATGTCAAAATCTTCAACATTTTGGGTCAAGGGGAATGAGATGCATAGCATATCCTGAAGGGCTTGGGGGCTGATGACTACCCTCAAGTTAGGGACACTTATTACTCCAGTTTGAGTGTCAAAGTTTTCCACACATGTTGCCACAATTTCTGGGAAATAATGCACTAGAGGAACCATGTACTAGGGAGGCCCACAGTCCCATAGACATTTGTAGAAAGGGTCTAATGATTTCTTCATCTTCTCACATGCATTTTCCCTAAGGCTCTTGAGATTCTGAGATAACTCAAGATCCGAAACATTATCCCAATCCTCTGATACTAGAGCTTGGTTTCTAGGAGAAATCGTGCCAAGTGTCTTCTGGTCCGGTTGACTGGTAAAGGGCCATGATGGATTTGTTGGGATGCCTAGAGTGGCATAAGACTCTTGGCTATAGATATCTACATAGGGTGTCATCAATCTTTTCTCATTAATTCTCTTAGAGACCACCGCTTGTGTTGAATGTCCGGCAATTTCAGCCATTTCTTTGTATCGCAATATGCTTCACAAACTTTGCAAATGACTTAGCTTCTGAAAGACTCTTTCTCTCTTTGTGAATGACTTAGCCAATTTTATCTTTTGATAAATTCATACAATAAATGATTTTCACATGCCAAACCTACTTTTTGGTTTTCATGAAAAATGGCTTAGCAAGTGTACGTACCAACTTTTCACATTTAGTTGCTACATGCATCAGTAGCTTTTCTTGCGTGCGAAGAGATCGCCAACCTGCCAAATTACTCCCCATATTTAAGATACACAACTTCGCATGAGGTGGGGGCTGATTTTTTTCTTGGAGAACAGATGAAGACGACCTTGCCATGTCTTTCACAAGCTCCTGTGCATTTATTGATTTCTTGATTGTACTCAAGCACATCACCCAATGACTTTATCAAAAGATTTGCCTTGATTCTTTTGGGATGGAAGATTCTTATGTAGACACCTGGACTATTTTATTTTAATTTGGAAACTTGAAAGAAACAAGTTACAAATGTACCTCATCATTCCCATCACTTCACATGTTGCAGCACTGAATACAAAGGCTTGACAACACCATTTGCTTCTGACATAATCATAGTTTGCATCATTGAGCGCACCCCAACCAATCTATAAATAGGGCCCTTATCAACCTTGCTAGTCACAATTACCTTCAACATATTTATTAGTAGGCCCTTGTTAATCTTAGCATTTTCATTCTTCAAGTTAGAGTAGCAAGCAATAATGGAGATGCTGATTAGATTAATCTGCAAAAAGACCCAGGCCACATTTTTAGGGAAGATTAGGTGTAGGCGCCTTAAGCGCATGATAGGTATAAACAACCTAATATATGTGAAGGTGATCAAATGGGTCATGAAAAAAGACTATGTAGAATACAAGGACCAATATAGGGTAAACACTAGCATCTACTCCCACATTGCTGCTTCGCTCTTGGACATCAACATCTCTAAACAAAAAATTATGAAGTTGACCAAGCGAGTGTTCCCTCAGCATTACCTTGGAGGTTTGGAGCAAGTAGTGCAGGCCACCGTATTTGATCATGGGGTCCCTTCTATTCGCAACCTACGTCGGCTGCTGCTGCATGGAGGACCCGTGCCAACCAAGCCCTTTATGTTAGGCTTTGAGCTCGAAATGCATGAAGAACACCGCTCCAAGGTTCATGTCGGCTTCTACTTCCTCATGCGGATTCATCACATTGAACCCTTCCAGAACTTGCAGTGGTACGAGGACTTGAAGAGCATGGTGTTCCCTTACCCCGCGCCATCGGATGTTGCTGCTACTGGACCCTCTCCTATTTGATAACTAAGAAGAAAAATAACTCCTTTTCCTTTTTCCTTTTTGCTAGCCTCTACCTCCCTTTGGCAGATGTATATATTTATTTTGATACAAGGCCACTGGCCTCTATCGTATGTAATGTAAATGTTCTAACAATAATATAATACTTATGTTTTTCATATCTTGGCTCATTTACAATGTATCTTAATTTTTTGCAATATTGTTATTGTTTTTCAAAAGGCACTGAGAAAACCCAAAAAATTAAAGAAGGAAAAGTAATTATATATTTACAATTCGCAAACCCACTGAATGAGAAAAAATAATTAAACTTCTTAAGATGTATTCTGTTAACTAGAATACTCAAAGTATTACCTGCCATGTCTTCTAACTCAAAAGAGTTAAACTTTTTGCATTGAATAATTTTAAAAGGCCCTTCCTAGAGACTATCGAACTTTCCATGTTGGCCGGGCTTTGTCTGACACTCGTTGAACTTGAGCACCAAGTCCCTATATTTTAGCTCCTAGTTGGATGTCTTTTTGTCAAACCACTTCTTCACCACCTGTTGGTGGATATTCATGGCCTTGAGAGTGTGCTCTCTTTTCTGCTATACCTCGAGTAACTCAAAAAACCGTACCTCCATTGCTCTGTTTTGTTCAATTTACAAAGATTTGAGCAGCTGGAGAGCTGGGATTTCCATGGAAATAGGCAACAATGCCTCCTTCCCGTACACCATCTCATAAGGAGATGTCTTTCATATTTTCTTGGGAATGATACAGTCTCCCCATAGCATTGTTCGGAGGTTCTTATGCCATTCTCTCTGGTGTTTCGAGCCTATCCTCTTGATTAACCTGATGAGGTTTTTATTTGTGGATTTTGTGAGGCCATTCCCCTCAAGGTAATAATTAGAAGAGGTTTTCAAGAAAACCCCATATTTCAATGCAAACTGGCTCATCTTAGAGCCGAGAAAAGCCTTAGAATTATCCGAAATAATTGTTTTAGGTGGGCCAAATCTGGCAACCAAATCCTCAAGAAAATTAACAATTTCTATTTTTGTTGCATTTTTTAGTGGCATAGCCTCTACCCACCTGGTGAAGTAGTCAATTGGAGTCAATATCTACATGTGTCCAGTTGATGAAAAAGGGTTAATCATACCAATGAAGTCAA
Organism: Sequoiadendron giganteum; assembly: GCA_007115665.2. NCBI lineage: Eukaryota > Viridiplantae > Streptophyta > Pinopsida > Cupressales > Cupressaceae > Sequoiadendron > Sequoiadendron giganteum. Next base: position 216,161,044 of record CM021101.1, read on the forward strand.
GACCCCATTGAGAAAAAGGTTCCTCTACTACTATGGGTCTTAGCGGCATAGCAGTATTCTTCCTTTTTCTGACATAAAATTGGCATTCACTACAAGAATTTACTAATGAAAATAAATCATTGAATAGTGTTGGCCAAAAATAACCAACACATATAATTTTAATCACAGTAGTTCTTGCAGAAAAATGCCCTCCAACTAGGCCGTTGTGGTATTGATCTAATATTATTTTGGCCTATTCCTCATTCACACACCTTAATAAGACACCATTAAAATTTCTTTTGAAAAGTACTCCTTCTAAGAGAACATAATTGCTATTTTGCAAATGATAGAACCATCTCTTGAAATAAGGAAGATTGGTCGGATACCTTCCTGTTTGCATGAAGTTTATCCTATCTTCCATCCAATTTCCCTCAGAGCTTTCTTCATTTAGTAACACAGGTTTCAAGGCTTCAAACTCTGCCACTGGTTCATTGTTTTCAGTGAGGTACTCACATAGTCCTTTTCCCTTGATAGTCTTGACAGGCCTGATCTCAATATCATACTCTAGGATCTTGGTAATCCAATTAGCTCTTTTCTCATTTATTTATCCTTCCATAATATATTCTCACACACTAGGATGTGGTACACAAACAATCACCTTATTGTATGATATTAGGTGTCAAAACTTCTTAAGCCCTTTCACAATAGCAAAGGCCTGCTTTTCTACAAAATTGTATCTTACCTCATACTCCTTCAAGGTGTGCGAGTAGAAAGAAATAGGAGATTTATTTTATCCTCACCATCCTTCTACATAAGCACAGTGGCAATACTATTGCCACCACCAAAAACTTACATGATAAAGTCTTTTGACAGGTTCGGGTTGATCAATACAGGGGATGAAGAAATAACTTCTTTTATAAGCTCAAAAGCCTTCTTGGCTTCTACCGTCCACTTGAAAATCTATTTTTTTTAAGCATCAGGGTAATTGGCCGAATGATTCCTACAAAGTCTGCAATGAATCGGCTGATGAAATTGACCTTACCCAAAAAGGATTGCACTCCTTTCTTGTTTACAGGTAGAGGAAGATCCCGGATTGCATCAACTCTTTCCAGATTGATGGCGATGCCATCCTTTGAGACAACATATCCCAATAGCTTCCCCTAGGGAACTCCAAACACACATTTCTTCAGGTTTAGAGAAATCCTAAATTCCTGGCACTTCTGGAAGACAAGCTCTAAATGATCAAAGTGATCATCGACAGATTTGGAAAATACAGTCAAGTCATCCAGATAGATAAGTATAATCTTATATATTAAATCTTTAAAGGCAATATCCATAGCTCTTTGAAAGGTGGCTCTAGCATTTGAGAGTCCAAAGGGCATCTTAGCATATGCATATGTTCCCCACTTTGTGGTGAACATTATTTTGTATTGGTCTTCTTCCTTTACAAGAATCTGATTGTAGCCCGAGAAACCATCTAGCATAGAAAACATTTTAGAACCAGCTATGGTTTGTAGAATTACCTCCATAGAAGGAAAAGGTGATGATCCTTTAGGGATGCCCTATTCAAGTCTCAGAATTCTACACATAGTCATATGTCACCATTATTCTTTCGGACTAGCACCAGGTTAGACACCCAAGTGTTGTGCTTCATTGGGAACACTATTCAGGATGCAATCAGTTTGTTTAACTCTTGTGACATAAGTGATTCAATTTTTGGGTTCATGGACATCTACCTCTATTGAACCAGCTTCGCTCCTTCCGAGAGCTCAATTGTATGATGAATAATCTCAGGATGATATCCCTTAAGATCATCGTATGACAAGGCTACTACGCTCAGATATTCCTCGCAGAAGTGGTTTAGCCTGTCTTTATTCTTCTGAGATACTTCCTTACCAACCTTGAGCTTTTTGTCCTCTCTGATATGCAAGTTGGTATAATCACCTTTTTCAGCTACCAATTTCCTTTTATCCTTCCTTGCATCATTGGAATCAAAAAGACTCTCCAGAGTGACTAGGCCTCGAGGAAGCTTGTTGGATTTCAACTAGATCACTTGATCTCTGTAGGCTTTGGTGATCTTTGGTTGCATTTGGTCAATGAATTCCCTAGATGACTGGAGAAATGACGCAATATGAGTGTCACTATCAATCACTTTCTAGTCTTGATCATTGTTTAGAAGAACAGGTCGTACAATCACTCTCACTGCATGTTTATTTTTTTATAACTGGGAGGCTGGCTCAAATTGAGCCTCGACAGTGGCCATCCAGTCAGCTTCAAAGTTCTTCTCCCTTGTTATAGCTTGAATATTAAAAGCCTCAAAGCATTCAATAAGATCCTAGAATCTATGCCGGTATGATCGCATCCAGACATTCTTTACAGTAGAAATCCCTCGGATTTGGTTGACCACCAATTTTGAATCTCTGAACACTCTTATTTGCTTCACGCCCATATGTTCTACAAGGCTACAACCATGGACAAGACCTTCATATTATACTTCATTGTTCAAGCATGTGAACTAGAAGCGATAAGACCTCAAGGTCTTTTCCTCGGACGAAGATGTCAAACATATTCCTGCCCCAACTCCTATTCTACATCTTGCTCCATCAAAGTGCAAAGTCCATAACTTCGAGGATGCTTTGCCTTCGGATTCTTTAGTAACTCTGGGTATAATTTATCCTTCCTCATGTATGATATAGGGTATGAGTTCAGTTGCATGATAATTTCCAAAAGGGTTTGTGTCTATAAACTCATTCAACAAAGCTTCTGCATTTTCCATTTGGGAGCTAGATGCCTCTTCTTCCTCTAGAAATTCAACATTGAACCTTTCTTCCTGGGTAATTGAAGTATGCACCGCTTCAAAGTTGAGTAGGGCCTCATCAGTAACATGTTCGGAATGCAAGGTTTCTGACAATATTTTCATCTTAGCTCCATGTTTGGTTCTCAAAATCAGATGTGACCAGTCTAATGCTAGATATCCTCCAACATTTGTCATGAACTCTCGAGACAAACATATCCCAAACAAAGGAGGGACATCAATGAGTACAGTATCCTGATTCACAGTGATACTAGGGCATGCAAATAATGTCATAGTTAATCCCTTGATTACCCTGACAGTATCCAAATGTAGTTGGGAATAAACCTCATAGATAACATCTTGGCCAAAGATCCCTCATGTACTCAATCCCTTGTATGGATGAAATCTTGCCAATGCATAGACCAGGTAAGATTTCTTTGTGAATCTCTTGCTCTGTAAAACATTACATAGTTGTTCATGGATCATGGAACTGATGACACCTGGCCAATGATAGTCTATACCTTGCTCCATTCTTACTATAATGTAGAACATCCAATTTTCAAATATCCCTGCAGTCTTCAAACCCACCACTTTGCTAAGGAGAGTGATTGCATCATAACATTCAGATTTGAAATTTTCTCTTAATAGCTACTTAGGCAACTTGGAGATGTGTGGCTTGGGATTTTCCAACCAAGAATTAATAACTCGTATAGCCTTATTTATATCATTTTCATAGTACTTCTTGGCTATATCGAGATCAAAACCCACCACATGAGATCTACCTCACATATCAAATGTCTAAGCCACTGAGAAAAGAGAGATATTGGCAAGTACTCTGCCCTGTGGACCAATTATTCTCTGTGTACCCAGGGTGTAGAACATTCCAAGACTAGCTCGTAGCATTGTACTATAGGAGGGAAACAAGCCACATGAGCCAACCTAGAGCTCACCAACCTACTTGCTAACAAAGGGGAATCCTGCACTGCCATCCTTGCTTTAAACTCTTCATAGTCCCATCTCCCAAAATTGGTATCTGTTACTCCTGACCAAATGGAAGCCAAATTTCTCTCAGGGATCTTGCTTTTCGTGTCTATCTTGATTCTCTTGACCTCTGAGACTTAAGCTCCCTCATCAATAGGGTCCATTACCTTTCCCTTAGCCTTCCCAACAATGGCCTTGCTTGATTCAGCTTGCATTCTAAAGGGACCACAATAAATATCCATTACATCATGAGATTCTGGGTTAGTCCATCACAAAAAACATGTTCATCATCAAATAAATCCAAACAGCAATCAGAATCCCCTGGGAATATTATTTAAACACCCTTGCTTCAAAATTCAGGATTTTCACCCTTTCGTGGAATTTGGGCCAGAAGGGAATTTCGGGGAATTCTGAGCTAGGTGGAATTTGTCAATGAAAGCACAAAAAAATCCAAAATTCAAGAAATAACATCATATATCCTTAAATCATTTGAATCAATCATGTGATGCAATATTATCAACAATTAACTCATGTATTCACTTAATTCTTCATTTCTAATAGGCCTTCAAGGAATTCCATCAGGGATGAAAATCCACGAAACTAATAAAAATTCGCACAATCGGGAAAATAAAGGAGCAACAGAAGTTCGGTGATTTCCCAAGACAATGGATTTCGATGAAGTCAGTCTAATTTCACATTTTATGCATACTTTCGAGAAAATGACAAGGTGAAGGAAATCTGGGGGAATCCTAAGGTAAAGGAAATCCCCGAAATCAATGAAATCTCGAAATCTTTGACGATTCCACCCAAATTGATTGAACTATCACAAATTTGGGGAACTCAAGCTCATATTATACCCACTTCAGGTTTTATTGATGGATTCAACTTTCTAGCTCCTTCAAGGGAGATTCGATATCATTGGTAAATACTCAAGATCTAAACCCTACAATTTCATTAGGAACATATATTTACTGTCTCAACCCACTATCTTACCCCATTAAATCATGGCGAACATCTCAGAATCTTTAGGGCAAGGAAACCATCACATGAAAATGAAAAATAAACACTCAAATCCACCTATAATCGTCACTTCATTGAATGCAAGAGAAGCCTAGATCGAAACCTTGGGAAAAATGAAATCACGCACAAGACCGAATTCAAGAGAGGTAAAACTAGCACTTGATGATGCAATGAGATCATGAAATTAGCAGGGATGGTCACATCAATTTTAGGGGAGGCGTCGAAAGAAGAAATTGGATAACCCTAATTTAATTACAGACCCTCATGATGTTGAAATCAAAATTCAAAGCATATTCACACCACCCTAGAGCCATTGAAACCCATCAATTGAAAGAAAAGGCATTGTAAACATACCATGGATGAAGAGAAAGTTGAAATGGTAGTAACAAGAAACAATCTTTGAATCCTCAAGAAATGCTGAAAATCACCAAACAAATGTCACCAAAGCAAGTGATCCAAGGTTCAAAATGCTAAATTTGCACACAACACTCAGAATTAAACTCATCCAAATTCAAGAAAGACAAAGGAAATTGATTTGCAGCATAAAACCCCCCAAAATTCATTAAACACAATCCACAGAGTTCGTATAGGAAGTATAAATGCAATGACATGACAACCCAAAATGAGTTCAGGAATTTGAGGCGATGGAGGAATATTAGGAAATTTCGGGGAGGGCGGAATTCCCTGAGGAGTTAAAATCCTCGTAAATAGTGTAAAACCGACCTCCATCGGGTTTTTAAGGTAATGGAGGATTTTCGCTCAGAGAGAAAATTCCTGAAACCAAAGAAAAACCCAAAATTTTCCCCAAGACTCATGATTTCAAGGTGTTACTTTAGAATGGGTATTTTCACAAGTAAGATAAGCATTTAGGAACATTTCAAAGCAACCAAATCTCACAACCAAAGTATCAAAGAACCAAAAACCAAAGACAAGCCCAAAGAGAAGAACCAAGAGGGTCCTTGCTTTTAGTGGGGCATGTGTGCAAAAAATTGCACAACAAATGGTGACTCTGCTAGGAAATGCTCTGGAGCATTTCAATGACAAACTGGAATCATGAACCCAGAATCTCTGGTTTCATTCCTTACACCAAGTCACCCATAGACAAGGTTTCAAAATTCATAGGAAAGCACACCTTTCTTGCACCCGGGTCAAAGTGTGTGTATGTCTATTCATTTCCCTTTCCTTGACTACAACAAGGACCAAACTTGGTCTAACCAGGCTACTAAATATTCTAACTCCAAAAGCATCTTGGATAGAGCCTCACTGCCAGTTAGGCATCCATAGCCCCAACAAGGTTATCACCATGGTTCTCCCAAGCATATCTCTTGTGCCAGTCAGGCATCCATAGCCCCGATAGAGATACTAGGATACCCCTGATGAGGTGAATATATCTTTGGATCTTTATAATTCTTTCTCTTTTTCTTTTTTGATATTCTCTTAAGATATTTTAAACTTTCCCTTTCACCATATAAGCAATGAATCTCACATTCAAGACTAAGAACCATAGTGGCGCTAAAGTAGAATTTAATATTTTTCACCTGACCATAATTCATAAGGACCATATGCAGCCTTGGAACCTTTAAGATTTGTGCAAAATCTGAGACCCAAATGCATTCTAGATTTGACTTAACCAAGTGACCTTCAAATTCCAAGCACATGCAACACCAAAGAAAGGGGTTCTACTAATTAATTCTGGAAAGATGATTGAAGTTTGTACAAGAAGAATGCCAGAACAAATCCAATAACATAATGATTGTCTTGTAGGTGCAACAAAACCCCAAGAGAAAGAAGAAGACTAGAAGCAAGTGCAAAATAAAAGCAAACCTACTCTAATAAAAGAAAAAATAGAACAATGGAAAGAAAACCTGAACTACCTATGTACAAGGAAGGAGATGTAAAAAACTTAGGATTGGAAGTAATGCTTCAAATACTACCCATTGATAGGTAGTGGGATATTCTCTCTAGTGAGGTTTTTCAAGTGAAAAGTATTATCTCCCAGGATCTCTAAAATCTGATAAGGGCCAAGCCAAAGTTTGTCAGATTTTACATGCTTCTCTTTTCAATCATGGGCTTTGTCCCAATAGAGAACCAAGTCAGAGATTCGAAAGGCTTTCACCTTGGATCTCCTACCAAACCATCTCTTCACTACAACCTGATGTTTGGAAAAGTTTTCTAAGGCTTCATCTCTTCCTTCTTCAAGGTGTAATAGTTCAGCCAAGCGAAGTTCACACTTATCTTCTTCATCATAATATGCATTAATGAACTACAAGGTAGGGATCTTTAGCTGGATGGGAAATCTAGGTTCCAAACCATACACTAGGTGATAAGGAGAGGTTCCTAGGGATATCTTTTATCTGGCACAGTCTGCCCAAAGAGGAAACCTAAGTTGGGTATACCAATCCTTGGGATTATTTTCTAATAGCTTACAAATGACTGTCACAAGATTTGTATTGGAGGACTTAGCTAAACCATTGCCCTGGGAGTAATAATTAGATGCAAAATTTATAATGATTCCATGATCAAAGGCCCAGTTAGAAAGTTTCAGTGATGCAAACACAAGACCATTATCACATACTAAAGCCAATGGACACCCAAAGTGATTAAAAATACCTAATTCGATGAAATTGATTACCACTTCAGAAGTACATTGTTTGCATGTAAGAGCCTCAGTCCATCTAGTGAAATAATTAGTGATAATGAGAATGTACCTATGGCTTGCAAAGGAGGGTGGGTTGATTGGACCAATGAAATCCATTCCCCATTGTTTGAATGGTTTTACCTCTATGACTGGATGAAGTGGAAGGGTTGCACACTTCTCCTTACTTGTTGTAGTCTGGCATATATGACAAGTCCTTACATGATTATGTGCATGTTTGAACAATATAGGCTAGTAATAGCCTACTCTCATAATTTGATTTGTAGTGGAGGGTGCTGACCCATGACATATACCATATCTATCATGGAATTATGCCAATACTTTCGCAACTTCTTCCTTTCCTAAGCATCTTAAGTAGATACTCTCATGTTTCTTCTTATACATGATATCTCCCTTCAACATAAATCCATCATTTTTCAGACAAAATGCTCTCCTTTGCACAAAATTGAGGTGCTCAGGACATTGCTGATTCAAGAGGTAATAAATAATTTGATCATACCAGTCCCTTGGGGAGACATCCTGGAGGTGGTAATGTTGAGTCATGAGTTCAAGACCCATTTCAAGCATTGTCATTGTCAGTCCTTGCCCTCTCACCAATTTCATGGGTTGGATCTCAATATCATATTCCTACATTATGGTTACCCACTTAGCTTTGTGTTCCCCCAATTCATTTTGCATCAACATCAACTTAACCGCAGGATCAGGTACTATGGAAAAGACCTTATTTCTTAGGATATAATGGTTGAACTTCTTCACAGCCTTGACCAAGGCATATGCCTTCTTTTCCACATTGGGATATCTCAGTTCCATATCTTTTAAAGGGGTAATCATAAATTCTATGGGATTTTCATTCCCTTGGTCAGATTTCTAAGTTAGCATACTAGCACAAGAATGGTCTAAAGAAAAAGAGTATATGTAGAAAGGCTTGGCATAATCAGGACTCACCAATACTGGAGCTTCAACTATGGACCTCTTTATTTTAGAAAATGTTTCTTTGGCTTTTGCACTCCATTCCACTTTTTCTTCCTATTTCAACATTGCATTCAAGGGCTTCACCATTTCTACAAATCCTGTGATAAACTTTCTGACAAAGTTGATTTTCCCAAAGAATGACTTCATTTCCTTTTTGCTTGCAGGAGGTTGAATCTTCAAAATGTCCTCTACTTGTTCAGGATCAATAACAATACCCTATTCTTAAATAACATGTCCTAGTAATTTTCCCTCAGTGACTCCAAAAATGCATTTCTTTGGATTAAGTGAGATGCAAAATTCTCTGCACCTCTAGAATACTTTGCATAAATCTGCTATGTGGTCACCTCTCTTCTTAGAAAAGACTGTAAAATCATCCATATAAATAATTATGCACTTACCAATGATATCCTTGAAGGAAATATCCATGGATCTCTAGAATGTAGCTCCAACATTGATTAGCCCAAAGGGCATTCTCCTATAAGAATTTTTTTCCCATTTCGTAGTAAAGGTAGTTTTGTGCCTATCCTCATATTGTACCAAAACCTAATTGTATCCAGAGTACCCATCTAGAAAATACATCATCTGAGATCCATTGACAATATGAATCACTTTGTCTAAAGAATGAACTGGATAATTATCTTTCTCTGATGCCCAATTGAGGTTCCTAAAATCAACACACAGTCTAATCTCCCCATTTTTTTTCCTTACTAGAACCAAATTTTCAACCCAGGTTGAATGTCTTACCAGGAATATGATTCATGCTGAAAGTAGCTTTTGCACCTCTTTTTGAATGATGGGTTCCAACAGAGCATTAATTGTCCTTTGTCTTTACCTGAATGGTTTAACATTTAACTTCAAGGGAATAGTGTGTGTAATGATTAAAGTATCATATTTCTCCAGATCTTCATAACTCTGGGCTATTACATCCCTATATGTAAGTAAAGAATCAATGATCCCTCTCCTTTCTTCTAGAGTGCACACCTTACCAATAAAGACATTTTTTATATCATCTTGAGTCCCCATGTTGTATGTTTCACATTGACTAATGAGACTCCCTTTTAGCCTACTGCTCTTGATCTTTCATCCCATCCAAATAAAAAATCCTTTCTAATTGGACCATACCTCTTGGGATATTATTATTTTTCAAGTTGATGACCCCTTCTAGGTCTATTTTTGCCTATCGAGGTTCTACTTCATCAATCACCTGAGAAGTAAACACATCACAACTAGTGATAAAATCAAGAATGTGATTATCATCTTCAAACACTTCAAAATTAGTTATGTTATCAGGCACTGAGGGTACCGGAGTGAGCTCCACTATAAACCTCTTCAAACCTGAAAGTGATAAAGTTTGTAATGTATTAGCTGCTTGTGCTAGGGAATCTACAGTCTGGTTTTTTCTATGAGGTATCAGCTGAATGTTGAAGGAATCAAACCCCTCAATGATGTCCCATACCCTATGCCTATAATTAGTCATCCTTCTATCATGGCATGAGTATTGATTTCATACTTTCCTAACTACTATCTTAGAATCCCCAAATACTTGCAAAATATTAACCTTCTTCCTCAATGCCATTAATAATCCATGGACTAAAGCCTCATACTCAACCACATTATTGGTACACTGGAATTGGAGTCTATGAGCAGAAAAATAGGTCTCACCTCTTGGACTAATCAATTCGAATCCTACTCCAACACCCTATTTTGATTTGGATCCATCAAATCTTAATTCCAACAACCATCAATTCATGATCTTCTTGAGCTATCCTTGGCCTTACTACTACTAAGAGGTTCTTGAGGAAGCATTGGGCTTTTACCTTTAGGATCATCTTGAAAGCTTTGTATATCTAATCTGACAGTTGGGGTCGGATTGATGCATCTCTAGATCTTCTCCACTATTGTTTGACATAGGTAACATTCCAACTTAGAGTGGGGGGAATTATGGACTCTACACCAATTGGGAAGAAGTAGGTCTTCAAACTTCATCCCTCTTCCTAGCTGAATTTGATCCTCTACACATTTTTGGATGAATTCCTAAATTGTTCAGTAACCCAAGTTGTCCATCAATTTGATCACCAGTTTCCTCTTTTGTTTCAGTCAATGTCTCAAAACTACTAGAATTTGAGGTAGCCTCACCACAGGAGCTTTGCAGCATAAAAATCTCTTTTGTATCTAATTCAAAAATGGAAGCAGCTAATACATAATTCCCCATACTGACCTCTGATACCATTATCTCATTTGAAGTATTCTAGTATTCAATAATTACATACTTCATTCTAGGTTCCCTTTCAATTCGAATTTGATTAGAGACCCCTTTCTAAGGTAGCCACATGTGAGAATGATCCATAAATATGTATCCATTTATTGCCTTGGTAAAGTCTCATCCTAAAATTAGACCATAGGTGTCAAGAATATCAACCACCTGAATGTTAATCACTTGTTGCACCCTAGGATCCAATGCAACTTCCATGGGAATCACATGTTTAATTCTCCTACCACATTTACCTCTGTCTTATTCAGTTGAGTGACCTTCTTTTGGGAAGCACTAGGAGTGATGCCTAAAGCCCTACAGACAACAAAATGCATAACATTTGTAGATGCTCCTAAATCCAGGAGACAATTATGTAGGTTCTTCCTGAAGATGCAAAAAAAAATTAGAAAAAGAGGAGTTTCTGCCTTGCCTTGGAATAAACTCAATTGTGTTTCAGCTTGTGCAACCTCATTCTTATCCTTTTATTTCCCTCTTTCACTAGACTATACCTGAACTTGGATTTTAGGCACATGTGGGTTGGGAACCTTCCCAACTATCTCACTAATTATCCTTCCTTGAAGAACTATATGTGAATTAAAAGATTCTAGAACCATACTTTTGATAGCGGGAACCCTTAATAACTCAAAAGAATAAAGACTCACCTTTACTTTCCTGAGTTCTTCAGTCACATAATCACCCAACTGCTCCATGTTCATATCAGTATGTACTTCCTTAGGATAAACAGTCTGCTTATCAACATTACTTCCCTTCAGTGCATTAGGTTGTCCTCCTTTTTCAAAGTACCACGTTGGAACATGAGGGTAAGATGGATTATTTATGGCATGTGGATCTGGTGGAGTAGTAAAGTTATTTGAAGGGATAGATGTTGTGAATGGACCTCTAGCTTGCGAGTTCCTATTAGGTCTGTTCCTCAAATCATATTTTCTTGTAGGTTGTTGAAACATTTTTACTTCCTCAACACCAACTTCCTCCTCATTAGGGGGCCATTATCATTCTTAGTTTCTTAATGGAATAGATATGAAATTTCATCTTCATTAAGCAATTTTTTCAATCTCCCCATGATTTTTAGTTGAATCCTCTTCTGGCACATTCTCATCATCCTTCAGAAAAGGTACATGGTTCAGGACCAATACCAGAGAATCATAGGGAGTGGAAGGTACCCTCTCCTGGCTAGTAGAATTATTCTCAACTTCATACTGAAATATTGAAGTAGCAGTCTGGAACTCAGGGCAATCCAGCTCAGAGTGTTGACTTGTCTTGTGAAGCATGCACCATCTAGATAAAGTTGCCTCTGCTAGGTATACACCACTTAGAGCTTTCTCTTGATTAGGAGGTTGATCTAATGGAGTAGGAACCCCTCCATTATTGGTGTTGGTATTCCATGGCATTCTTTGCCTGGGTGACTGTCTCCTTTTGAATCCTTGTCCACCTTGTTGCCCTCTATCAAAGTTCTGACTAGAACCTTGTCCTCTTTTGAAATTTTATTTTTGTTAGAATGTTTTCCTCTATCAAAGCTCTATCCCCGTGCATCATCTCAATTCTCCCTATTGTAATTTGATTGCGTGTTCCTCTGAGAAGCTTGGAGTTGACTGTTCTGGTTTCTCAAGTAAGTTACCTCCATATTCATTTTTTTCACCTACGTTGTTAGCTCATCCAACCTTTCCTTATTAGGAATAATGTAGGGCACTAAATTCACATTATTTTGAGGGTATCATGATGCTCCTCCAGAACCAATGGATTGATTCAAGACTTCTAAATTCTACAAATATGTAGGAAAACCAGTATGTTGTTGTGAATGAAGGGGTTGATTGGAACTTTTCTAGGGATAACTGGGTATTGGGTGAGGATGACTTATTGGAGGACCCAGGTGAGGAACCAAAGGCAACTGCAAAATGGGGTTCATAATGGGAGCATGATTGGTCAAAGCCTAGTTGAGAGATTGGACCTATCCAGGGTAAGAAACAAGTCCCAAATATGGAAAAGGTCCCGAAAAATGTTGTCTCAGATTAGTGCTAACATTAACAACCTTTGTATATGCAATGAGAAAGGTAGTTGGGGGATTAGTTCTCCACTTAAGGAAGGTGGATGTAAGACTATCAAGGGCTTAAAAATAAACCTCTAGAGCAGTAGCATCATCAATAGCATAGGGAGATTTTAATCTAGTATATGCATGGTGGAACCTATTGTTGAATGATCCTATAGGCTCATTAACTTCCCTCTTAACCCCGGTAAACTGCAAGTAGAGCTCATTGGCACTAATAGGGATTTTAAAATTTTGCAAAAATGTAGCCTCAAGTTTAGTCCAATTATGAATTGATGCAACAAGTAAATTATTGTACCAATAAAAGGCATCCTCTCCTAGAGAATAAGGGAAAATCCTACATGCAACATCATTCATGATTAATCCCTCTATCCCTCAGACAAGTTTGGAAAATCCTGATGTGCTCCTCTACTATCCTTATAGGGTCATTTGTATGGAACTTAGAGAAAAAATGCTCAAGGTTCTTGGGAATGACATTGTAGTTATTGAAGGATAAGGGTGATGTGTTATTTTCCAAGAAAGTCATTGGTGAGGGTGGAGGCAGTAAAGGTTGATTGATGATTGGTTGGGGTTGTTGAATAGGGATGTATTGAAAATCAGATGAAGATGGGATTGATGAAGGTGAGGATGAAGGAGATAATGGGAGTGGGTGGGTAGAGGATGATTCCTCCCTCCTTCTAGTCCTTCTTGACCTAGTTTGGGGTGGTAGTTCTTGAAACTCTTCTCTTGACATGGATCTGGTTCTCTTTTTGAATCTTTCAGGAGAAATGGTAGACAAAAATTGATCCAGTTTGTTTACTCAAGCCCTCCTTCTAGCGCCAATATGTTGATGGTGTTTTCTACATAACAACAACTCAGATAGAATATGATATCCTATATCTCTTGAAAGGTAAATCTCTATCTGAAAAGAGATAACTCCAAGGTCTCTAATGTCAAGTCATGACAATGCAACAAAACAACTCAGTGATAAATGTGAAAATGTTTGTAATCACAAGAGAACCTTACAAAAAATTATCGGATCTTCAAACCTATCAGATTTTGTGATGTCTTGATACTTAAATTCCTAGATTTTACCTATATTCAAAGAAATAGAAAAAGATAAGGATTTACAGAAATCCTAAGGTTAAAATTGCTCCTAAGATCAACAATAAAAATGACAAGATACTTGAAACAGACCAATCCCTTAAGACTAATTTACGCTTGACCTAGATTTATCCTGCAATCTCATAGAAATAGTGCAATCTTCTAAGGAATTAGAGATTTTCACATCATGAAAATTCATGCACACAAACCCTATTTTGCAATTAAATTGAATAAATACTCACAATTGAACTAAGAATATAAATATAAGGTCCGAGCTAACTTTACACAACAAATCATAATCAATAAGTTGCCAAAAGTATGGACCAGGGATCACTGCAAATACTCCAAGCATCTAACCACGAATATCATTGAATCATCTAACCCTAAATCTAACATTCATCCAATGTTTTCAAAATAAAATTAGAAAGATAGAATAACAAGACCCATGCAAGATAAATAAATCCAAGAGAGGCCACCAAAGCACAATGTCTTCGATTGTATTGAGTTCATCCAACAATAGCAACAATTCCAGTATTCGATGTTTCAACACTTGCTACAGAAAAACTAACTCCTAATTCTAGCTTTTAATTTTTCGCTTTTCCTAGTTCAAAGTCTTAATCCTCTAACTAACTCTACAAATGAGGCCAAAATTCCAATTTATAAGAATTTCATCCTAATTAGGATTACAAGGAAGGTCAACCACAAAAAGGTCGGCCTAGAAAAAAATCCTAAAATAAAATATAACATTGTATTAAATGCCAGAGGCTCTTTTCTAGGTCAGCTTGGAATCTCCAATATGACTCAATCCAATGCATGCAAAGAATGAAGAAAGGATAATGGGAACAAAATTTTTTGAGGCAATCACCCATTAGCTATCCCCTTTTCTTTTACCTTGACCCATTTTATCCTGCACCATAAGGAAAATCCCCTCTAGGTCAGCCAAAGGTGGAGTAGTTAACACTTTGAATTTTCTATAAAGGGTTTTAATCTCTTCCCTTGATTTCTTGACGACCTCATCCCATTCCACCTTGAGACCCTAATATTTCTATATTACAACATTGTAGGTGGATGCATCATTCAAATGGTGGAATGTGACTAGATTGTCATCTACTGGGGCATAAACCTCACACCACCATTTCTTCAATTGTTCAAAGCTCAAATGCTTCGGTTGCAAACTTTCTTCTCCCAATCATGATCTCAAAGAATGGGATACATTTATTACAAATATCCTTTAATGTACTTCCTACTTGTTGCCCCTGCTTGTGAATCATCTTCAAAACCTTTTGATTGATTTTCAATAACTCATACCATTCCCAGTGTTTTGAAACCTTTGAAGAAGGAAATATTCCATCACTCACCAATTTCTCCTCTATATAATCCATGATGATCTTTAAATTTTGCAAGAGGAGGTCTGTATCGATCTTATCTTTCCCCAGCACATCCTGCAACCACTCAAAGGATCTATGTGCAACACCACAAGTGGAAAAAATATCCTTGATCATTCTATCTCCTCGGTGTCATATTCCTTGCAACCATTCATGGGTAGCTTGTGTGGATGCCTTCATCTTCTTGAGCTTAATAAATGCCTCCTTAGGAAATAGAACTTCAGGGGTCACCCCTTCATTTCCCACCTATTGTAGAGGCTTCATCAAGTATTTCACATATCTATATAAATCACCCAATTGTTTTTGTAACGTCTCCTTCTATGTAGTTTCCTTGTCCAACCTTTTTAGAATAGCTTGGGAAGACTCTTGGAACTCTTCCTTCTCCTGATCTTTACTTATGGGTCCCAAGTTTAAGGTCCGAATAGTGTAGTCCTAAGGAGCTATCTCCCTTTTTTCATTGTCTATTGTAGGAGTGGCATTGTGGATTATCCTATTATTTGATTCATCTCTAGTGATCTTGGAAATCACTCTAGCCTTATTCTTTGCTTTCCCTTTGCCTATGTTGGCCATCAATTCATCAAAATTTGGAGGGGTTTCATCTACAACCATTTTCTTATTCTTCAATCTTTCACTGAGCCAACTTGGGGTAGAAGCATCTGATTGTTGCTCATTCTATTTTTCCTTTTCAGTGTGACCCACGGAAGGCTCAACATCCACATTATGCACTGAGGGGACCTCTTCACTTTTACCCTCTTCTTCATATTTTTCCTTATCTTCTTCTGGATTTTGACTCTCCTCCTGAGCTAATGGCTCTACGCTAACATGAATAGGAGAAGGAGTCCTTTCATGTGTCTTTTCCTCTTCATCCCTGATTGGTGAATCATCATAAGATACTAAGGATGAATGCAAAATATTTGCAATCTCTGCCTCTTCTCTATGGATATCTCCATCATGGAATCCGTCAGTCTTCTCACCTTGATGTGCCTCTCCAATAATAGCCTTTGTTTGTCCCTTTTCCTCATCATTCAAGTCTTGGGCTAAAGGAGGATCAGGAGTACCTTCTTGTTGTGTAGTAGAAAGAACCTTAGGGGAACCTTCCTTCATCATACTTTCTCTTGGAGAGGGGGTTTTGGCCTTCCTAGTGTAAACCTATTTCTTTTCTTGAGAGCTCTTGGCATCTACCACCTATGGCTCTATGTTTCCACTTTGTCCCTTAGGCTACTCACTAGGCTTCCTTGAAATTCTGGCTATTCTTCTCTTCTTAGGTACAATGACACTATCCTCTTCTTCTTCCTCCTCATGAATAGATGTCCCCTCCTTCAAGGTGGTCTTCCTCCATTTAGCATTGTGTTTCCTTTTCTTTTCTTCCTCAGACTGTGCTTAGATACCTTTGATTTTAATTTTGAAGGGATATCCCACCTTTTCTTTTCCTTTTAGATCCTTCTCATATTCTTCAGAGGTGGATTGGGACTCTAGATTTCCCATTAAGTCATATGTGTACTGCTTCCCTTCATTTTCCAACTCCCATATCTTATGTCTGATCCACAATTTGGTATACTTACTTATAGAAGCATTGATTTGCTCCAGTTCAGTTTTCTCTTCCTCCAGCTAGTCAATTTCTCCTACTGGCTGATCTTTGATAGGCTCATAATAATGATTATGTATCAACTCTCCATCATCATCAAGCTGATCAAGAATTTCCTTGATGTTTTACAACCCGATTAGGTGGGAAAACAATCTTGAATACTTCTTCTTCAGGACTTCAAATTCATCTTTGCAGTTTGCCTAGTAATCTTCAATGTCATCTTTGTGCCTAAATTCTCTACTTTCTTTCTTTTGAGCTCCTCCTGTCCTATCAAATCTAGGCCTTTTGGAATGGAATTCAAAACCTATAATGCTCATTTCTTCCTCGAAAGAGTGTGTTGTGATCAAAGAAGGGTAGACTTCATTGACTCCTATCCTCAATGGGAAGTCACTTCCAAAGCTAGTTTTATGCTTGTCCTTCTTCAAGACATCATCAAAGGTGGAGATTTGCCTGGTAGCCTACAAAAGTATGATGTGGTATGTTGGGTATCTAGGAGATCTATAATGATCCCTTTGGAAACCATCAATTATAATATATGAGAAGATAGGAAACTGAATAAACCACCCCTTATACTTCTTTATCAACTCCTTAGCTGCATCAAAGATCCTCACATGCTCTGCCCCTTGTAATAATCTGGTGATATACATTGTGAATGCATCATTCACCCTCCTATAGCTTGTGCCATCCAAATGTAGCTGGGAATAAACCTCATAGATAACATCTTGGCCAAAGATCCCTCATGTACTCAATCCATTATATGGATGAAATATTGCTAAGGCATAGACCAGGTAAGATGTCATTGTGAAGCTGTTGCTCTACAAAATATTACATAGTTGTTCATGGCTCATGGTACTGATGAAACCTGGCCAATGATAGTCTATACCTTGCTCCATTCTTACTATGATGTAGAACATCCAATTTTCAAATATCCTTGCAGTCTTCAAACCCACCACTCTGTGAAGGAGAGTGATTGGATCGTAATATTCAGATTTAAACTTTTCTTTGAACAACTGCTTAAGCAACTTAGAGATGTGTGGCTTGGGATTTTCCAACCAAGAATTAATAACTTGTAAAGCCTTATTTGTATTGTCTGCATAGTAATTCTTGGCTATATCAAGATCAAAACCCACCACATGAGATCTATTTGGCATATCAAATGTCTAAGCCACTGAGACAGAAGAAAAATTGGCAAGTACTCTACCCGGTGGACCAATTATTCTCTATGTACCTGGATCATAGTGTTTGGCACATTCCAAGACTAGCTCGTAGAATTATACTATAGGAGGGAAACCAGCCACATGAGCCAACCCAAAGCTCACCAACCTTCTTGCTAATAGAAGGGAATCTTGCACTGCCATCATTGCTTTAAACTCTTCATCGTCCCATCTCCCAACATTGGTATATGTTACTCTTGACCAAATGGAATCCAACTTTCTCTTTGAGATCTTTATTTTCATGTCCAACTTGATTCTCTTAGCCTTTGAGATAGAAGCTCCCTCATCACTAGGGTCCATTACCTTGCCCTTAGCCTTCCTAGCAATGGCCTTGCTTGATTCAACCTGCATTCAAAAGGGACCACAATAAATATCCATTACATCATGAGAGTCTGGGTTAGTCCATGATAAATAATATGTTCATCATTAAAGTAATCCAAATAATAGTCAGAATCCCCTAAGAATATCATTAAAGCACCCTTTCTTCAAAATTTGGGCTAGAAGGGAATTTGGGGAATTTTGAGCAATGAAAGCACAACAAACATCCAAAAATCACTCAATCATCATCAAAAATTCAAGAAATAGCATCATATATCCTTAAATAATTCAAATCAATCATGTGATGCAACATTATCAACCATTAATTCATGCATTCTCTTAATCCTTGATTTCTAATAGGCCTTTGGGGAGTTCTGTCAGGTACGAAAATATGTGAAACTAATAAAACTTCGCACATTTCGGGAAAATGGAGCAACGGAAGTTCGGTGATTTTCGAGGACAAAAAATTTCCACGAAGTCAGTCTAATTTCACATTTTGCGCATACTTTCAGGAAAGTGACAAGGCGAAGGAAATCCAGGGGAATCTTAAGGTAAAGGAAATCCCCGAAATCAATGAAATCCTGAAATCTTTGACTTCGTCAGGATTTCACCGAAATTGATCGGATGATAAAAAATTTGGGGAACTCAAGCTTGGATTATACCCACTTTAGGTTTTATTGATGGATTCAACTTTCTAGCCCTTCAAGGGTGATTCGATATCATTGGTAAATAGTTAAGATCTAAACACTAGAGTTTCATCAGGAACACACAGTTACAGTCTCAACCCACTCTCTTACCCCATTAAATTATGGTGAACATCTCAGAATCTTTGGGGAAAGGAAACCATCACATGCAAATTAAAACTAAACACTCAAATCCGCCTATAATCATCAGTTCATCGAATGTAAGGGAAGCACATATCGAAATCCTCAGAAAAATGAAATCACACACAAGACCAAATTTGGGGGAGGTAAAACTAGCACTAGATGGCACAATTGGATCATCAAATCAACGGGGATGGTCACATCAATTTCAAGGGAGGTGTCAAAAGAACAAAGGGGATAACCCTAATTCAATTACAGACCCTCATGATGCTGAAATCCAAATTCAAAGCACATTCACACCACCCTAGAGCCATTGAAACCGATCAATTGAAAGCAAAGGCATTATAAACATACCATGGATGAAGAGCAAGTCAAAATGGTAGCAACAAGCAACAATCTCTGAATCCTCAAAAAAAAATCAAAAATCACCAAACAAACATCACCAAAGCAAGTGATCCAAGGTTTAGAATGCTAAATTTGCACACAACACTCGGACTTAAACTCCTCCAAATTCAAACAAGACAAAGGAAATTGATTCACAACATAAAATCCCCCAAACTTTAGTAAACATAGTCCACAGAGTCCGTACAGGAAGTATAAATGCAATGACATAAGAACCCAAAATGAGTTTGCGAATCTAAGGCAATGGGGAAATTCCCCGAGGAGTTAAAAATCCCTAAAAGTAGTGTAACACAAACCGTCATCGGGTTTTCAAGGTAAGAGGGAATTTCTGCCCAAAGAGAAAATTCTCGAAACCAAAGAAAATCATGATATTTGCACTAGGACTCATGATTTCAAAGTGTTACTTCAGAATGGGTATTGTCACAAGAAAGATAAGCATTTAGGAACATTTCAAAGCAACCAAATCTCACAACCAAAGGATCAAAGAACCAAAATTCAAAGACAAGCCCAAAGAGAAGAACTAAAAGAGCAAGCAAAGAGTTTCCCCACTTTTAGTGGAGTGTGTGTGAAAAAAACTACACAACAGTACATCCACAATAAGGGTATGACGAGTAGCTTCATGGATGAAATTTCATTTGTAGTTTCAGAAGATATCAGGAGGAAGGATATTATATTTTAGGTAAGTATAGATCTTCTCATAGATCAAGGTATTGGCATCAAGTAGGTGGCATATGAGTCAAGACTTAGGATTGTTGTAAGCAGGGGTAAATAGTTGTTCTACCATGAAATCATAACGGATTCGTCTTTTTGGAATTTGTAGCAAAGAATCAATGGTAGCCATAGTGTCAGCAAATTTGTTGTAATTCCTTAGGATTTGAGAAAATTTAATGTCCACAAAATATTTCTTTAAGTCATCAATCATCCTTTTGTAGGGCATCAGTTTGTCATCCTTTGTTTGGTAATCATCATTGACCTAGTTAATGACTAGTTGAGAATCCCCATAGAATTTTAGCTCTATTATTTTCCATTCTACAACTATCTTGATTCCAATGATAAGTGATTCATATTATTTTGTGTTGTTGGTGCAAGGAAACATCAATCAGTAGGATTTCAGAATGGTTTTCCCTTGGGTAGTAATGAACAAAATTCTGGCTCCTGATCCATGTGTAGTATATGATCCATCAAAATACAATGCCCATTGGTTTTTTGTTACTATGAAGACATCAACATCTGAAAACTCCACGTCTAGGGGATGATCATCATGAATTGGTGCATCATCCAATTTATTGGAAATAGCTTGTGCTTTGATTTCTTTTTTGTTGACATAGTGGATGTCAAAATCATTGAGTATCATTGCCCATTTGGCTAACTTTCCTATCATTTTTTCTTTGCTAAGGAGATATTTCAGTGGATCTATCTTGGCTATGAGTTTGATGGTGTGAGTAAACATATAGTGTCATAATTTTTGGGTAGTGAACATTACTGCTAAATAAGATCTCTCAATGGATGTATAGTAGATGTCATAACCATTTAGAGTTTTGCTAATATAATAGATTTCTCTTTCCTTTCTTGTTGAATCTTCTTGTGCGAACAAAGCTCCCAATGATTGATTAGTTGTGGCTATGTATAATAAGAGAGGTTTTCCTTCTATTGGTGGTGCTAGGACAGGTGGACTCATTAGGTATTTCATCAATTGATTAAAATTTGTCACATTTCTTGTCCCATCAAAAGTAAACATTCTTGTGCAACAAGTGGGTAAAAGGATGAGTCTTATTGGCCAGTTGTGATATGAATCTTTTGATTGACTGGAATCTTCCTTGAAGGTATCTTAACCAACTAATATTCTTCAAAGGTGGAATTTCCATGATAGCTTTTACTTTTGTGCAGTCTGCCTCAATACCTTGTTTTGATACTATATATCCCAGTAGCTTTTCCGATGTTACCCCAAACACAGATTTCTTTGGATTCAAGTGAACATTGAACTTCTCTAGTCAGGTGAAGAATTTGTCTAATATCTCCAGATGTCCTCTAGAGTAAGATTTGGCCAAAAATTAATCCATATAATCTTCCATGAAGTTATACATCATGTCGTGAAATATGGTTGTCATAGCTCTCTGGTATGTGGCCCCTACATTTTTCAATCCAAAGGGCATGATATTCCAATAGAAGGCTCCCCATGGGAAAGTGAAAGTTGTCTTATCTTGGTCTTCAGGTGCTATCTTGATTTGATTATATCTAGAAAAGCCATCCATTAGTGACAACATGCCATGACCTACTGTTAAGTCTGCAATGATATCAATGTTTGGTAAGGGGAAATCATTTTTCAAAAAATCCTTGTTGAGGTCTCTGAAGTCTATACAAATCCATATGTTTCCATCAGGCTTTGAAATAGGTACAATTTTGGATATCCATTCTACATAATCAATGGGTCTGATGAATCCTCCATCCAATAATTTCTTTAGTTCCACCTTCAACAATAAGGCAATGTGGGGATGCATTTTTCTCAACTTTTACTTAATTGGTTTAATTCCTAAATAGAGGGATAAGTGATGCATGATGAGATCTAGGTCTATCCCTGGCATGTCTTCATATGACTAGGAAAAGTTGACTTGTCGCTCTTCGAAGAACTTGATAAAGTTAGGTTTCTCTTGTTCTGTCAATGATTCCACTAGATAGAGAGTTTTTCAGTGATTCTACATTACCAACATTGATGGAATGTGTTGGCTTGATCAGGACTTTGGATCTTTCTTGGAAGTGCTTAGGGAGAGTGTCAAATTTCCCATCCTTCTGCACCTTGAAGAGGTTTTCACCGTTAGGTGTGCTCTTTACTTTTATTATTTCTTGATCTGATACTGCCATGGAATGGTTTTCACCATCAGATCTTTCTTTTGTTTCATTTATTTTGCAACTGGGAAATTTGGCACTCTCCTATCTGGAAGCTTCATTATGAAATTCAATGGTGGAAACTATTTGAAGATTACCAACGCAGAGGAAGTTGATGATGGTCTCATCATTTGAAAAGGTGGGGATATCAATGGGTTTAATTTAGTCCCAATCTATGAGTTCAGGATGTACCAATGGTAGGGGATCATTGGATGGGTTTAGGTAAGAGGTCGTAAGGGTCCTAATGGCGACATTTTCATCAAACAATACCATGGAAAGGTCAAGGTCTATGATTTTACTCTCTTGCGAGTGATCCGTCTCGCTAGGAGTTTGGTTTTCTTCACTTGAGCCATCAATATTTTTTTATCCTAATTCAAATGGTCGTAAACTTGAGCTTTGTCCCTCCTCGAGTGTGGGGGTATACTTGTGCACCACATCAATTTCCTTGTCATGACAAGTCTCTTCTGAAAATGAATCCCACTCATATTTATTGGAATCAGTTTCATAGTGGTCACTTGCTTGGAGCTGTAGGATCCTTTCAACAACCCTTCTGCTTTAGGTCATCCTTTAATTCTTCATCCTTTTGATGCTCTTTATAACCCAACCCTATTTTGTCTTTTGGATTTTTTATAATGGGTTTGATGGGTTCTACAATACCTTCTTTCCTTTTTCCAATAGGTCCTTGTCCCTCATAGCCCATTTTTTCCAAAATTGAGAATCCTTTCCCATTGTTGCTTGAGAATCAGTTTCATCTTTGTAGAGCCAATTTGGAATATCTTTGTCATCCGGTTCCTCTTCTTCGGTGCTTTATTTTATGAATCGTCCATCAAAAAGTGTGATAGGTTGTGAGGCTGATTATGATGAGGTTGATGGTTGACCATGGGATTTTGGTGAAATTAATTGTGAGAGGTAGAGGGATTGTTCAGTGGAGTATTCACCTACACCTTTGTCTTTGACTTGGAATTTCTTCTCAAATTGTTTGGCCAAAGTATTAAGCTGGGATTTAGGGTTGATAGATGTAGAGGGGCTAGGTTATTCCTTTTTCTCGAGCTGCTTGGGCAAGGAATTTGGTTGGCTTCCTTCATTGGAGGATGTGGCTAGCAATCTTGCCAATGGATTGGCTTGACTTGAATTATTGGAGGTGTCAGGGGTGGATTTAAGAGCTTCTTGGTTATGAGGCACAAATACATCCTGGAAAACCTTAAGGGTATTGCAATGTTGGGGACTATTGGAATCGATAAGGATGGTAATCTCTTGCCCATTGCAAGGAAATTTTAGACACTGATGGTATGTTGAAGGGACAACCTACATTTCATGGATCTAAGGATGACCCAAGAGTATATTATATGTCAAATCTTTATCCAAAACTTGGCAAACCACATCTTTTTGAATTCGCCCTACCTGAATTGGTAATACTATTAATCCCTTTGAAGCTATTTCCTCATCACCATATGCTTTGATGGTGATCTTTTTCCTTGCATCTATTGCATTTTCAGAGAACCCTAGTGCATGGATAAGCTTTAAAGTGCATATATTAAGACTGACTCCTCCGTCTATTAGGACGTGCTTGACACAACTTTTATGTATTAGGACCTTGATATGGAGCATTGTGTTATGAGGATAGGTGAGAGATATGCCATCATTTTCTGAAAAGGATAAGCAATGAGGAGCAACTAAATGTCCCACCATGGCTTGGAAAGTGAAAACTTCCAAATCATTTGGT
Organism: Sequoiadendron giganteum; assembly: GCA_007115665.2. Taxonomy (NCBI): domain Eukaryota; kingdom Viridiplantae; phylum Streptophyta; class Pinopsida; order Cupressales; family Cupressaceae; genus Sequoiadendron; species Sequoiadendron giganteum. The sequence continues at coordinate 216,185,176 of CM021101.1, forward strand.
ATTGTTGTATCAACTAGGGATTTTTCCAAGATCTCTTTGTGAGTGGGTGAGATTTTAAGGAGCTCCAATATTGATATTTGTGTAGGGATATTTTGGAGTTGATCAACAATGTTATATTTATGAGATGGAGCAGTGGGTGCTTTGGAGGTGTTTCCTTTTAAAACATATTTGGTTTGGGCCCTTGTGGTCACATTTACAGGCACACTATCTTGTTTTCTATTGATTTTGATGACATTAATTTGATTATCTATTGCAACCATGGCTTGTTGAATATTATGAGCTTGATTAGAGGGAATTTTGGTGTAATTTATTGGATGATTGGTTACAAAAAGGTTTGGTGTGTTATTGATCTCAATGTCACTTGTGTATCCTTCAATGACTAAAATATGATAGATGGTGGTGTCATGAACATAGTTCACACTTTTTACTTTACCGTTTGTGTTAGAAGATTCTCCTTTGTCATAATTTGGAAAAGGGTTTTTGAATACCCATGATTAGTGTTCATTTGGGGTTCTTCAATTTGTATGATATTATTGCCAATCAAATCTTGTATCTTGTGTTTTAATTGCATGCAAGTATTGGTTAGGTGACCTTTGCATCGGTGAAATTCACAAAAGTGGGCCTCATTCCATCATGATGATTTTACTTTGGGTTCAAAACCTCACGTGTCGGGTAGAGTGATAATATTTTCCGTAATAAGTTCTTTCAATGCGGATTCATATGATTGACCCAAAGGTGTGAACTTTCGAAAATTGTTCGATGTTTGATATGGTAAGGTCCTAAATGTTGTGTTTCTTTGATTGTTTTGCTTATTTCCTTGGTTGGTATTTTAGTTGTTGCATTGGTTGGTATTTTGGGTGATCTTTTGATTGGTATTCAAGGTGCTTCCTGAAAAATTGAAGACCGGTTTAGCATTATGCATTTCAGCTGAAGTATCATTGCCATTATTTTTATACTTTTTCCAAAATTTTGGTTCTTCATTGTTGGAGGGATTAGATGAATTTTTCTCATTATAAATTTTCAATATTCCTCGCTTGACTAAAGGTTCCTCAATTTTGATCCCATTTTCAATCAATTTTTCAAAAGTTGGAGGACATTGTAATTCAAGCCTATAGCTCATGTGATTATTTAAGTTGTCAATGAATACTTCTATCTTCTCTTTTTCTAGTATGGGTCGAGGATACCTTGCAAATAAGCTTCTCCACCTTTGTAAAAATACTAGGAATAATTCCCCTTTCTTTTTTTTGACATTGCAAAGGTCCTTCATTGTGATTTCACGTTGAATATTATATGAGTATTGGGTAATAAACATGTTGACTATTTCCTCAAAATATTTGATCCTTGAAGGTAATTGCGAGAACCATTGCATACATTTCCCTCCAAAATTGCGTGGGAACAATATCATTAAGTAAGTGTCTTCATGGGAAAATTCAAGGCTCATAGTTTTAAATTCCCTCACCTTATTGATGTGATCTACTTTTCCGTTATATTTGTCAAATTTGGGTAATTCACAATATTTGGGGAATGGTATCATGTTGACTTTTGGATCAAAAGGGTAGGGGCATATATCTTCTATTAAGTACCTCTTAGTGGTTCCATTTTGAATGTTTTGCATTTTTTGTTGGAGTGTTTGTATTTGTTGTTTCAAAGTGTCCATGGGTTCATTGGTTTCTACTTCACTTCTTGTGTCAATTTTCTTTTCTGCTTCTATCTTCTTAGGAGTTTTTTGCAATTTTGTGATATCAAAATCATCGGGTAGTTTGACTCCTTTATTTGCTAACATCAAAAGGTATTTCTCACCCTCTTTTTCAAATTTCTTTTCCATGAATTTATGAAAATGGGGTTCTTGTTGCACTTGTTCTATGGTTTCATCTATTATTTCCTCTCCCTCATCTTGATGAATTCCGAAAAAATAATTTTCTTCTTTCAGCCATGGTGTCCTGGTCTTCGATTTCTTTTTGTTTAATTTTTCACTTTTGCAACCTCATTAAAATGAGCATACAAGTGATGAGAAATTTCTAAATTTTGATCAAAGTTTTGGGTAGTGCCAAGGACTAAGTTCAAAATATGATTTAGTAACATTGGTTTCAGGATGAAGGATGGTGGAATCCTGATGAAGGATGATAAATCCTGATGGTGAAACTTACTGATAGATCAAGGAATAGGTGTGATGATGAGGCACTTTTGGAATGTTTAATCAAAGTTTTATGGAGGGATTTTTCACTTGAAAGTGTTTGTTTCAACAAGTTAAAAATCAATTTTGGGATGAGAAAAGAATGTTTTTTGAGAAGGAATCTCCAAATTGAGTGTTAATTGGCAGAGGGGAGGTCAAATTTAGCTTTCTATTTGCAAATTTATCGGATGAGAGAATGGTACAGATTCACTGGGGAATGGTATGCATGTGCTGGAATAGTAAATGGATGCACCAAAAGTGCTTGAATAGATAGATGCACCAAAATAGAGAATGTATGTCCTAAATCATGGTAGTAATGCACTAGAACAACAAATGGATGTGCTAAAATATGCAAGGTATGCACCAAAACAACAGATGGATGCACTTAAATATTCAAGGTATGCACCAAAACAATAGATGGATGCGCTAAATTATACAAGGTATGAGTTGAGGCAGTCAATGGATTGCCGATCTAGAAAATGCTTTCTAGTTTTTGACAGTTTGATAGATTTTCTTGGTTTTTAGCAACGAATTTTAGATTTTTTGGTTTGAATTTTCTTTTGAATCAATAGTTTAACATGTTTGTGTGATGTTTTCTTGAATATTGGTTTAAAAACACATAGGTAAAAATACATAAAACAAGCACAATCATAGGCTGTGTAAGACAATATTCTTTTGGATTCCATGCAGAGTTTACTCCAACCACACTTATTCTTAGTGGGTGATTTAGAAGATTGACCACATAGGCTCCCCCTTACATTGCACTCACTTCTCAGGTCAACCAAGCTTCTAGCTCACATGAATCTCCCATGGCAAGCTTTACATCTCTACTAAGAACTTTGAGAATGTGGATGCCCTAGCAACAATCGTTGCTACACCAAAGAATAGATAAAGGTAATTTTTGTCTCACTACAACAAAGGGTTCTTAGTAGGGGCATTCCATTTGTGGGGGATCATCCATATGACAAGAGACCATTCTTTCCCTTCTTGTCAGAACAATCCTCGTGATACTTGAACTTTCCTCAAGTACCCACATTTATATCCCTGGTGGAAGTCGCTTGGCTTTAGCATGTTCCCGGTTGGGTCATTCCCTTGGGGTGATTACCTCTTGTCCGACCAAGGCACGCCCTGTAAGGTTTAAAATGCAATAAAATGAATGGGTTTGGATTTTTGATCACCTAGTTAAGGGGAGAGCATACATTCCTACCATTCCAAACACAACAAGCATGGTGTAAACTTATCCCTCCTAATTATGCTAGATTCCTAACTTAACCAAAGGAAATGAAAATAGATTCAAACCTACAACTAATTGTTAGTAGTTTCAATCCATTTTTCTTTGAAAATGTTCTTTATTTGTTTCAAAAAAGTCTCTAACTGCGTGCAAGGTTCTTGCAAAATAGAAAAACACAAATTAGTTTTTGGAATCTAGAAAATTTACCCTAAAAACCAAATGTGCCATTACAGTAACCAAATGTGCTAAAACTCAGAGTGAATGCACTAAAAGAAAGACCGAATGTGCTAAATGATAGACTGAATGCACTAAACTAGAAAAGAACACAATAAAAACTAAAACTCCTTGATACGCTGAAAGAACAACTGGATGTGCCAAAACCATAGCCGAATGCATCAGAAGAACAACCAAACACGCCTAAACAAAGACTCAATGCACCTTTTCTAGATGCGCTAGAGAAAAATTTGAATGCACTATTTTGGAACTTTCCACAAAACCTACGAAGAAAAACTCAACAAAAAAAAAATTAAAGAAGGGCTAGGCCGCACAGTGGGCGCTAATTTATGTGTGGTTCTAAAATGTGTCAATGAAAATAATTAACTAATAAAACTAAAAACACACACCCATGCAATGTATTACATAAAAGGAATTGAAATAATAAAACCAAGTTAGTCTTGCTATCCTTTCAAATCATTCCATGGTTCTCTAGTCTTAAGGACCTTCAAAGTTCATCCTCTCAGATCTATTTAAGTGTTGCACATGAATCTACAAAGATGAAAACATCAGAAATGAGGAGATGTTGTGCAATGCAAACTACATGCCTAAATCACTATATTTTTGGATTTTTTATGCTTAAATGTTGAATGATGAAATGTTATTGTAATTGAAATGAGACTAAGATGAATACTATGACTGGAGATGCAATTCTAATGTAATGATATGAAAAACAATGAAATCTAATGCAATACTAAAGTGATCCAAATTAAAAATTCCATAATGACTACTCTATATGTAAATGCAAACTCTCAATTGCTCTCAATTTTTTCTCAATTTCTCAAGAATAAGTTTATATCCATTCTCTATATCAAAAGTTATAGAAATTCTCTCTATTTATAGATTTTTCCAAGCTTGGGCTGAGGTGGCAAAGATGGACAGTTGAGATTGTGATCCAGAGGCATCGATGGTTGAGCACAAAGAGGTTAGAGGAATTCATGGAGGTTGCTCCATTTGGAAGAGCCAATTTTCCAAGTGTCCATGAGAATCAATTGAAAGAAGGATCCATGTGTCTCCGAGGAAATTAGGAGGTTGAGAGGTTGGAGAGAATATTCCTAATTTAAAAATTAGAAATAAATGAAATTGTGTGGCATATGATGAGGTGGAGGATGAGTTGGAGGTGGTTAGAAGAAATATGGAGACATGTGCTAAATTTGAATTAAAAATCAAATGGAGGAGGGAAATCAACTAAATGACAAATTATTTAAATTTGTGCATTCAATTAATTTAAGAGGAAAGTGATTTTGGAAAAGAAGAATTAAGGTAATGGACCATATAAATAAATTTATCAATTTATTTATTTATAATAGTAGAGGAATTAGAATTAATTAATTAAATATGGAATATTTAATCAATTGTGCTCCAGACCATTTTTACGTGCATGAAACTATTATTGGATGGATTTTTGATAAGCCTATTGTGCTTGTTGTTAAGCTAAGGCATGTGCTTTGAATGTCAGATCAATTAGTTGTCGAGATATCTGTGATGGGCTTTGGGTGTTGATTTTTTATGAGAGTTTGGGGGTTCCCTTGGTTTAACATTCCTCGTAAGATGGTGGATTGGGATGGAGGAATGTAAGTTTTAGGTCACATTTTATTTTGCATGATGGAAGGGACCAAGGGGAAAGATGATGATGGTGCCATTAGGTATTGTGATGGAAATGACATGATCAACCCTTGTAATTGATCGAAAGAGTTTCCTTGTCTAAAGATTAGGGGGTTACCTTGTTGTACTTGAGATGGGACCAAAGTGTTACCTTGGTTAATGGGATTTGTGACCAAGGGATTGTTTTGAGTTGGGTTGGTGATGGATGGGACAGATGTGTTTTGGGCCACCAAAGGAATAGATGAACTCATTGGGGGATTTGATAAAGATGTCCCATATTGCGTTGAGTATTTATTTTTCATAAGGGGATTAGATTTCCCTTTTGGGTCTATTTGAGACACTTGGTCCACACTTCCTTGCATGATGTAGGGAACACTTGTGGTACTTTTGGGGATGGATAAAGATGGGTGACCTCGATATGTTGAGGTTATTGTGGATTCATGAAGTGTAAGTGGTTTATTTTGATGTAAGGGGTGTTTGGGAATGGTAGGAGCACCAAAGGTAGGTGTCCAAGTGATTTTTTAGATGGATTGGTCTTTAGGATACACACAAGTGTGTTACTTTCCAATGGAAGAGTATGGCCAAAGTCTTTATCAAGACTAGTGTTGTCAATCAATATTGCACCCTAGCTAAGTTTGACTCAACTATCCTATTGAAACATGGAAACACTCTCAGATTAATAAAAGAACAGAGAATTCCTATCTCACATTTGAATTATTGATTCGATGTTTCATTATTATAATAAGAATTAGATCCTTTGTTATGTCTCTTTATTGTGAATATGTGTGCAATAATTTCATATAATTCAGGTTGTGTATTGTTTCTAGTTTGGAGCCTTCATGCAAATAAATGTTGAGTTGTATGTTTTATATGAGATTGAGAAAGTTAATGTTTTGAGAAATTGATATTGAGCGAAGTAATTAAAATAAGTTAAAGTTCTAGTGCATCACCCCTTAGGAGTTTAGAATTTTCATTTTTAGTTATCCTTCTAAACCCTTTTCCTCAATTTTTTTGTAGTTTAGGTAATTTTCTAGGGGAACCAACCATATCTAGAGATTTATTCTCACCATAGGTCACCCACAACTTGAGAGTGTTTCCATGTTTCAATAGGATAGTTGAGTAAAACTTAGGTAGGGTGCAATCTTGATTGACAACAACTAGTTTCAAGACTAGGAGTTGGTGTACAACTTAACCCTAGCGATGGAGTTTTTTACATGGTGGATGAAATCAAGTCTTGTGTCAGTGATTGCATAATAAAAGATTGGGAAATCAAAGCTACATTTTCTAAGGCTTGATATTATTGTTTGCACTCCATGATCTCCTCCATAGTAAGTCCAAATGGGTTGTTCATAACATCTTCTTATCTCATATGGTCATGATGTAGATGAGGGTTGTTGTGATGGGGTAACTTGACTTCTTGGATGAAATTCTTGAGGATTGGGATCACTTGAGGTGAATGTGAATTTGGTTTTCTCCATGATTATCTTGTGTTTTGATATTTTTGTTACCATAAATTTTGGGTCACCTATGGGAGAGTTATGTTGAGATTTGTAATGTTTAAACTCTCTAGTTGACTCAAATCTAGGTAAAAGGGATGCTCTAAGTATTTTTAGAGAAACAATGATAATGGGAGATGAAAAGGTGAATGATGTGGAGAGTGATCTTTGCAAAGGTTTTGGGACAAAAATTTGACTTAGAAGGTTTTATTGTTTGATGTTTGGATAAAGGATGTTAATGAACTTGTGAAACTTCAGGGTAGACTTGTGACCTTCAAGATAAACTAGTCCAAAGATGAAAACTAACTTAACCAAGTGCATGGAAAAGGATTAATTTCACATAGAAAGTAGCTAAGTTAGGGTTTGGGTTGATAGATGTCTAAATCTGAAGTGTTGGTGTGTTCAATTTTTTTGAAAGTTTGGTGAAGTGAAGGATAGAATTTGATAAGGGGTGGATGAAATGTTTGACCAAATGTTGACCTAGAGTGAAACTTTTTTGTCCAAGACCAAGGTGGTGAGAAACATGCTAGACCTCTAAAGTGTTCAAACCCTAAAGACTCAATGATTAAGGAGAAGTTCTTGTGAAATGTTTAGATCTGGCTCATCCATGAAATAGCATAGAAAACACATCCTTAGTGATTTATCTCACTTGTGGTAATTCCTTAAGATTATTCTTCTAATATACTTTGAACTATGATGTCTAAGTTTGAAATAGTAGAATTTTGACCTTATCTTGGGGATTTTAATTTTCCATGAGAGAATTTAGAGAAGAAAAGATGACAAAAAGAGGATATTTATTGCCACACGAGAGGTGGGTAAACCCACAAAAGTGGCCTATAATTTGAGTGAGGAAGGAAAAGTTGCAAAAAATGACCCCATGCAAAATATTTTTCTTTTTGGGGTTTGAACGAACTATTTGGTTTGAGCGAACCCAAAAGGTTTCAAGAAATCCCATTAAATGCTAGCCCCTCATTTACCATTCAAAAAAGAAAATAAAATGCTAAAGGAAAGGGGGTTTTCGCAAACCAGGGTTCGAGCAAACCCCCTTTTCCCCACTTCTCCTCCTCAGGCACCAAAAAAGTCCAGAATTTTGTGCTTCAAAGCTCAAGTTGAAGATGAACATGGAGGAGAATTCACAAACCCAATTAGATGATGGTAGTCCTCAAAACAAGCTATCCAATGAATATAATTTTAATATGTTTTTGTTTTATTATGTACTTGTTTTTTTAGTTTTATTAAACATAGGTTTTTCACCAAAAATCAAGCTCTCTGTTCTACAAATGTGAAAAAATAGCAGATTATCAAATTTGATTTTTGAAAAATATGAGTGCACCATATATTGAAGTCCTTGATCCAACATAAAAAATAATTTTGATACATACAAAAAAAGTTACATTGTATACGGTTCGCATATGTCTGAATTGTAATTGGTTTGACTTCGAAACTTGATTAAGAAAAAAATATTCAATAAAACACTAAGATACCAGTTGGAAGCACTAGATGTCATAGTTACAAATATAAATTTGAAGAAATTATAATTTTATCCTTCATGGAGAAAAATTATGTTGTATATGATGAGAGTCACTCCTTAAAAATGTTGTTTATTGAAAAAAAAACTGGTTTTCGAAGGATATGGAAAAAAAGTGCATATTGATTCCACTTTTTTTGAAAAAAATTTGTTTATAATCTACAGAATTTTTTTCACAAATCACTACTTTGCATCATCTTCAAATTCCTCATGGTTCAGCCGCTATAGGTGTTCGAAAGTGAAGATTTAGTTAGAAAACTTTATTTTAGTGTCTTGTTTGGCCAAAAATTGTAAACCAGTATTCTAGAATCACCCAAGTGGTAATATGGGCCTTCCAACCACAATATTAATTTTTTACTCTTGTTCATCTAATATGTATGTTGCATTTCTCCACTGGATTGGTGTTTCCTTTGTTTCAAAAGTGAACCTTGTCAAACTACTAATTATATCTATTTGTTCTCCTTCAATTAGTTTAAAGTTTGGTTGTTCAAATAGAGCGATTAGATGCCAAATGGTCATGTGGGGTTCAATTTTTCATTTTATCTTGCTTAAATGAGTTTATTTTCACCATAAACACTTTGTCTTGCTTAAGTTATAAACTAAATGTCTATGCCAAAAAACATCATCAATTTCACAAAGTCCATTTTGTGAGAAAGGATGAAGTTAGGGGCATTGTTACCTAGGTTAACTTGGGGGATTATGGATTGAGATGTAAACCCAAATATTTAGAAGTCTCTAAGAATAAATCCTTAGGAAAAACATCAATATCAAGGCTTTTTCAAAGGGTGTCCATACTTAGACCAAATGGTTTGAAATTTTGAAAAGACTTGTTGACATTTGTTTGTAATTTGTTTTGGAATCAAGAAAGTGTTAAATTTACTCTCAAGCACTTACAATCCTAGATAGAGTGAGTATGTATTTCTTAGAAGGCTTACCATCATTGGAAGAGATGATTAATCCATGAATATGAAATGAACAAATAGGCTATGTCAAGGAAATGTAATGTCTTGACACATCAAGAAAAAGAGTCCCTACCCTATTTTCTTTATTTCCTCAATCAAAAATTGGATATGGTAAGTAACTTCTTGGAGAGGTGCTACTCTAATGCACTATCTTAAAATATGTCTTGGATTTGGACTTGGTTAGTCACTACAAACAAGGATTTTAATGACCATATTTGCGATAAAATAGTGCCATACACACGGTGATTCACTCAATTAAGAGGCCTCCCAACCCTTAGAAATATCTAAGGGTTTTAACACATCACAAGGATACCAAGGGAGACATTTGTCGGTATGGGACAACCACAACCAGCCAGTTAATGACTTTAGCCATAGTCGGTTATTTATATAGTTGAATTAAATGAAAGCACCACTTTGGTCATTCCCTCTCACAAGTTGGGACGTAGGCCCTTCTAAAGGTAACACATGTTTGAAGCATAAAATTCTTTTCATCACCCAAGATTTCCAAAAGGTGCAAGGGGAGAAGATAAACACTTACAAGAAGAAAAGGTAAAATTGTGTGTTTCTCTTCACCCAAGATTGCATGAAGCACAAGGGGATTGGATACACACAACAAAATTACTCAAGCAATTTAGAGACATGTTAATTTTAATCCATTATAGAAAAATGAGTTCATTTTAAACACCAATTTGAAGTGTTGGGATTGTATTTATTCATTTTTAAAACAACAAGCATAATGATGTGAGGTTTTAGTTTTAACCAATTTGAACGCTCATTTTAAGCCCAAAGGAAATCTAGTTTGGTCCTAGAACATGAAATAAAGCATCATAAATGGGTTATAATTTCCCCATAAGTGTTAAAAAACTTGCTACAATTATATTCAAATGGTAATATTCTCATTCACTTCAAATGTTATTGTCCAAACCTACAAAACCAGTTAGCCTAAAAACCAAAAATGAGAAGTCAGTGACATGTTAGCAATCAAATAAAGTCAAAAAATTAAAACACATGTCAAAATTTACATTCAAATTTTTGTTTACCAGTAAATTGCGACATTGAAATCAATTTTGTCACTAAATTTCATCAATAGCATCACTATTTTGGAAGTGCATCATTTTATTGAAAAATTAGATGTGTTGCTCTATATAGTAAACAAGGGCGTCAAAGGTGTCCCTATATCAATTATGTCACTAAATAAAAAATTATGGTGTGATGAAAAGTTAGCTTAGCGTCACTATTTAAATGTGTGGTGACAAAATCAATTAAGCATTGTTAAAATAAAAAATCCAAGTGCATCACTATATAGTGATGCGCCATCAAATGTGTCAATGAATCTTCAATAGTGTCGCTAAACCTGAGAACAAAAGAAAAAAAAAGATTTAACAAAAACGTTGTCAGATTGATTAGTTCATGCCCTCCTTCTAGCACCAAAATGTTGACTATGCTTGATCCATGAGGATTTGAAGCATATTTATGCCACTAAACATCGGTCCCAATAAGATCATTGAATGCGAACTAAACTAAGAATCCATTAAAACTAACATATTAAAATATGAAAGATTCATAAACACCTATTCTAATCCATTGAAACTTATCCTATTGGGGGAGTGGTGTCACATTAATGTGGAATGGTGACCCTTTCCCTATCCTTTGGATAAATGAGCTTGTTTCGATCAATTCTATTGAAGAGAATCGATGAAACCAATGAGAGATGTGTACAGAACATGATTTAAAAGATAAATTAACATGATGAAAGCTATTCTAACATGATATATGCTAAGATGGTATATATGGGTGTATAGAAATCTATTCTAAATGGAGGTTAAGATCAAAAGATTAAAACCCTAATTACCAAATATGCTAAATGGATGCACCTAAGTTACCATGAAAGCTAAGCTAATATGATGCAAGAAATTAACATAAAATTATTTTTAAAACATGAAATATCAGTGCAAGATGAAAGTGATTTAACAACATAAGTTTTGGATGGATGAGTTTCAACAACATAAGTTTGCTCTAAAAAGTTGGATCTATATTCAATAGAGGCAAGCTCTGTTTATAGAACAGGAAAAATAAAATTGATGGTCAAGATCAAAAGGATCAATCAATGGTCATAATGGAAGGAAGATGGAGGTGTAGATCATAGATTCCCATCAAGGGTTGAGGATGCAAGATGATACTGCATCAAGTTCACATTCATCCAAACAAGCACACTTTTAAAACTTACACAAGAAGTCTTGTTGAAAGTTTGTTATAAATATAAATACTCCCTTTTTCAAATGAGTGAAGAAAGAGAATATTCTCACGAGTGAGGAAAATTAGATATTTAGTTATTAAAAACCAAATTTAATTGTGTAAAGGAATATTCCATGGGAATATTCCCTTTTTGGAGGAATGTGCAAATGAGGAATATTCTCAAGGAATATTCCCTTGCAAGTGGGAGGATTACATTTGATTAGTAATTTGATTTAATTAAATAAAGTTTCAATTATGCAAATTAGGGGAATTTAGGATATTCTTAAATAATTGATTTAATGAAAAAGGGGGAAGTGATATGATATTTAATTAAATAACTTAGGGTTATTTAATTAAATAAGAGGACATTGGGGATTAAATTAAATAATTTTATTTATTCAGTTTAATAAGAAAAAATGTTAGCATGAAAGGGGGTGAATTAACCTAATTAGGTCAATTAGATTAATGGATTAAAATGATACAAATAATTAAATAGCTAGGCTAATTTAATCAATTTAAGCAAAAAGAAGATGGGTTTTAGGATGGAATGGCATTAATTTATTAGATTCGAGTGTGTGATATCATTCAAGACATTTTCAAGTGTCTAGAAGTCTTATGACTTGTGGTTCTAGAGTTAATTTTGTATGATCATGTTGAAAATAATTTTTGTGTCTAGAAGGATTTGATCATACTAAGGGTTGTGTGTGCTTAATCGTTCTATGTGTTTTACAATTGTTTAGCCAACCTTGTGTTGAAAACTAATTTCAAAGCTGATGAAGTGTGTTAGGACCTATTTGGATCCTCATCAATGTGTGTTTGGGTCACCGTCATTCTAATTCCACCCTAGGATATTTTGGTGTTGACCTAATTTGAATTTCATGATGGATGGCCATATTTGGATATGTTTCAAAGTTGAAGATGGTATAAATACAAGATGAGTTAGTGGTGAAAAAAGGTAAGATATAAGTGCAAAGAAATATAGTAGATAGATGCAAAGCATATGTGAATCAGTGTGTGTGATGCAAATGTGGAAGATCAGTGCAAATTCTAAATGTTGGGTTTTCAGATGCAGTGAGCTGAAGGTGTACTCTATCATTTATGCATTTCTATAAGTGGTTGAGTAAATTATGGTGGAAATATCTATTTCATTGAGATTATCTTCTCTCTATAATATATCTCTTCTATCTTCTTTGTATCTCTATGTTAGTGAGCCCTTCGGGTGGTTAACCCTATTGGATAGCAAGTCCTTATCCAGACAATGAGCCTTTGCAATCAGTTTTGATATTCTCTATAGTGTGAGTTAATACTCATTGTGGTTTTCCCTCATTGGGTTTTCCATGTAAATCTAGTGTTACTATGTTTGTGTGATGCTTTTTATTTTTCACTTACACTTAATGTTTAATCATTTTAGCAAAGTTAATGATTTTTGTTTGATCTAAAGTTTTGGTGAATGATTTAAAAGTTTAAAGTTGCTATAACTGATTCACCTCCCCTCTTAGTTTTCTTGTTCAACAATTGGTATTAGAGATTGGTTCCTTGGAGAAGATCTTAATTTCTTAAGGAAGGTCTAGGGTGGCTAGCAAATTTACTCATGATTTATTTGAGGTTTGATGGAACTAATTATACTACCTGGAAAATATTGATGGAAGAATATCTATAGTATTGTGGATATTGTGTGGAGAAATATTACAAGAATACTTGCACCCTTCCTACTAATGGTCCAAGTACGACCAATGATATCAAGGCACATGAAGCAAACAATAAGGCAAATAACAGTTTGAAGAATAGTCTTGTACATTCTAAGTTGATTAAAGTTCAAAACATGAAAACTGCCAAGGAAGTTTGGGATGCTTTAGAAAAGGTGCATGAAGGAGATGAAAGAGTCAAAGAGGAAAAGTTACAAAATTTGGAGACACATTTTGAGCTATTACATATGTCTGAAGATGAGAATGTTAAAGCCTATGTACAGAGATTGGATGAGGTAGTAGCTATAATGCGAGGACTTGGTGCTACAATAGATGAGTACAAGATTTTAAAGAAGATTCTTAGAACTCTTCTTGATGCTTAGAATGAAAAGGTATGGGCTATTGAAGAACATATAGACTACAATACTTACAATAAATATCAGTTGTTGGGAACTCTGACATCCTATGAGATGAGAAAGCCAAACTTGAGAAATGGATCCAAATCAAAAATTACTTTTAAGGCTACAAAAGATGAAGATACGAATGAAGAAAAACTTGATGAAGTAGAAGCTAAATTTATGAGAAGGATGAAGAAAGGATCCAACAAGTATGAAGGTAAGTTACCCTTTAAATGCTTTAGTTGTGGAGGAATAGGTCATTATTCTTAAAGGTTTCCTAAAAGAGCTAAGAGGAATAAACAAAGATATGAGAAAAAAAGAACGGTAGGAAGATCAATAAAGTATATTATGTGAATGAGGATGCTAGTATATCTGATGAGGAATCTAATTATGGAGATATTGATGACAATGAATGTTTTTCTTTGGCTATAAAAGATGAACCTACTTCTACTAATTCTGAAAAACAAGTGAAGGAATTCCCTCCGAAGAAGGAGAAAAATAAAGATACTATAATCTCTACCCTACTCTATTGGGTTGTTGATAGTGGTTGTTCACATCACATGACTAGTGATAAGAGTAAGTTTATTAAACTTGAAAAATATGATGGAGGCTTAGTTATGTTTGGAGATGACACTGGTGCTAAGATTTGTAGGATAGATTCAGTAAGTTCTGATGGAAAGCATAATATTGATGATGTCTACAATCTTAAGGGTTTAATGCACAATCTCTTGAGTGATTGAAATATGTGCAGTAAAGGATATAATCTTGTATTTAAGGATATGAAAGATGTGAAATTAGAAATGATTCTAGAATAGTGATTGTTGGAGGAAGGAAATCTGAAGGAAATATCTATCAACTTAAGGGTGTTGATGGATGATGCTTTATGAATCAGATTAATGACAGTTGGTTGTGGCATCAGAGAATGTGTCATATGATTTTTGATAAATTTGCAAGGATTAGTGAAATTCATGTCGTGAGATATTTACCAATGATTACAAAGCCTATTAATGCTATTTGCAGGACTTATTAGTTTGGGAAGCAAGCAAGAAGCAATTTTAGATCAAAGGAAAACTCTAGTACTAGACTACTATATTTCATTCATATAGATCTCTATGGTCCTATAAGAGTGAGAAGTCTACAAGGTGAAAGATACGTTATGATTTTTATTCATGATTATTCTAGATATATATGTGTTACATTTCTTAGACAGAGGTGGTGAATTCACCTCCCATGAGTTTAATATGTTTTATGAAGTGCATGGAATAGAAAGATAGTTATCTGCTCTAAGAACTCCTTAGTAGAATGGAGTTGTTGAAAGGAAAAATAGAAAAATTCAAGAGGTCGTTAGATCAATGATTACTGAGGCCATTCTACTAGAAGTTTACTGGAGAGAAGCTATTCACATTGTTGTTTATGTATTCAATCGATTTCAAGCAAGAGAAAATAGTACAAAGACCCCATATGAGCTATGGTGTGGAAGAACTCCTACTATTAATTATTTCAAGATATTTGGAAGAAAATGCTATATCAGAAAAGATGAAAAAAATTTAGGGAAGTTTGATGCTAGAAGTGATGAAGGTATTTTTCTTGGATATTTTACTAAAAGAAAAGCTTACATATGTTTTAATAGAATATTGAGGAATATTGTAGAAAGTACAAATGTCAAGGTTGATGAGGCAATGAATAATTCAATTGATGTTGATGGATATGTATCTAATGAACCTAATTGTGTAAGGATTGTAGAAGTTATGGAAGAATAGGAAAAGGATGAGCAAGAGAAGCAGAATGAAGAAAAAGAAGAATAAGCTCTAGTGGTGTCCCCTAAGACACCTAGATATGTGTAAAAAATCATTTAGAAAGTTAGATCATTGGATAAAAGAAAAAAAAGGAGTATTGACAAGAAGCAGAGCTACAGTTGGTGAGGTAAATTTGTGTTTACTTTTTGAGATTGTACTGAATATTGTAAGTGAAACATGTAAATATGAGCATTGGATGGAAGTTATGAAAGAAGAACTTATGCAGATTGAGAAGAATAAAACTTGGGAACTGTTCCCAAGATCGACAGATAAAAACATTATTACATCAAAGTGAGTGTTCAAGAATAAGCTGAATGAGAATGGAGAAGTGATCAAAAACAAAGAAAGGCTTGTGTGTAAGGGCTACTCACAAATAGAAGGCATATTTTTAGGAGAATTTTTCTCTAGTAGAAAGAATGGAAGCTATCAAGATGTTTTAGCATTTTATTCTCATAAAGATTTCAAGGTCTATTAGATGGATGTTAAGTCTCCATTATTGAATGGTGAACTAGAATAAGAGGTCTACGTGGAACAACCAAAAATATTTTAGTTGTTAGATCAACTAGATATGGTTTGTAGATTGAAGAAAGCTTTATATGAATTGAAGTGAGCTCCTAGAATTTGGTGTGCAAGGTTAGGTACTTGATTCAGCAAGGTTTTAACAAAGAGAGGGATTTTTATTTCATAGTTAAAGTATGTGAAAGAGATGTTGAAGAAGTTTGGGATGGAGGATTGCAAACCAGTATGCACTCCTATGGCGACTAATTGAAAATTAGGTAAAGATGAATCTGATTAAGCTAAAGCTTATCAGAGAAAATATAGATCTATGATTGGTGGAATGTTGTATCTGACTACTACTAGATCAAATATCATGCATGTTGTCTATCTTGTGGATAGATTTCAAGAATATTATAAGGAAATATTTATTTTTTTGTTAAAAAAATATTCAGATACTTGAATGGCACTCCAGATTATGGCTTATGGTATCCTAGGGATACTGGATTTACACTACGTGCTTATACAGATGCAAACTGGGTTGGATGTGTAGATGATAGAAAAATTACAAGTGGTGGTCCATTCTTTCTTGCTTGAAAATTGGTGGCATGGTTGAGTAAAAAGAAAGATTCAATTTCCTTATCTACTTCTGAAGTTGAGTATATTATTGTTGCATCTTGTTGTACAAAAGTTTTATGGATGAAATAAATATTGAAATATATCATAGTTGTGTATGATGGTCCTATTTATATCTTTTGTGATAACATGAGGGCAATTAGAATTTCAAAGAATCCAATGATGCACTCGAAGACACAGAATATATCTATTAGGTATCACTTCTTGAGAGAGAAGGTTGTGGAGAATGAATTAAAGCTTTCAAGTATGTACCTACGAAGGATTAGATTGTTGATATATTTACGAAGGCTCTTCCTAAAAATAATTTAGAGTATCTCTGGGAGAAGTTAGAGGTCGTTTCCCCTCATTTCTTGAACTAGATGCATATAGATATGCATCAGTCTTGTGGGTTTATGGATCTATCTTTCTTTTGGACTGATGTTTTGGTGGCTACCTCTTATGGGGAGTAGGTAGTGTCATATGTTGTTATTGTATGAGTATTCTAATTTTAATGTCAAAGGGGAAATAAATGTAAAATATGTTGGATATTGTGGTTGTGTTGTTGATATGTGGTTGTCATTGATGTCAACACTATTAGCATTAATGGATTGAAGGTTGTATATGTCAGGAATTTTGAGAAAATTTTAATAAATATATTGTAGGTAGTTTGTGAAGTTGAGAAGGTCAATTTTGTATGTTGATGATCAGAAGGTGCACATTAAAGGGTTTTTTGTTGAGCCTATCTAGTATGTTGTCTAAAATTTTTAGTGGTGCACATCAAGAATTGAGAAAGTTATGAAGTTTTATGTTCCTACAGTTATTCAATTACTAAAGCAGGTGTTTCTAGAATATGTAATTGTAATTATGATGAATTGAGTTGTTGTGTACATTCCTGAGATGTTCATTGATGTTTCTAGATCATTTTCTATTAGTTTGGTATGTCCGCGTTGATCGGTGTGCTCATGATCAAATATTTTCCTTTGTGTATTCAAGTTTCCATGTTCTTGGCCAACATAATGGTGGTAATGTGTTGCAGATCCTTATGGATTAATATTTTATTGTTTGGCATGTTCGAGGATGTTGATTTAGGTCCTCACTATGTTGTGATTGACTTAGGTTGGTGCACATTAAGATTTGTTCATGAAATTGGGCTGACAGTTGTAATTTACTCTTTATTTGCGACCGACAGAGTTGTTGATGTAAATTCATGTATCGGATATATAAGAATGATTTTTTTTTCATTTTGGAGTGTGAGAGTGTGAATGAAAGTGTGAAAGTGTGCAAGCATGAAGTGTGTATGAGAAATGTGCGAATAAAGATCAGATCATCTGAATTGAGAGCAAAGTGTCAAGACGATTGAGCGAAGTGTGAAGAAGTGTTTTTGTACCTAATTGAAACTATCATCAAGCTCTTATAGAAGATAATTTCTCATTTCAACCTCATTAGATGGATTTAATTTGATTGTTTTATGTAAGGAAGTGAGCCTTCCCTTTGAGCAATGAGCTCTAGGCAGTGTGCTTGAACACATGTGCATTCCCTACTTATTTCTTTCATTATACTTCTAACAAGGTGTAATCTTATGGACTAGCATACACCATGGTTTTTCCCCTAACAAGGTTTCCATGTACAAAATCTTGGTGTTCATGTGTCTCTAATGTGTTGTTGATTTATGCTTTCACTGTTAATTATCAGATTTGAGATTAAAGGTTCATTAAGGTTGAATAAGTTTAAATTCTGTAACAACTGATTCATCCCCCCTCTTAGTTGTCTATCCTTGTTTTTCCAAAAAATGGTACCAGAGCTAGTTCCTCTAAATAATTTTGATAGCTTGAGGTGATCTAAGATGGCATCATACAAGAAGGATAGTTCTAGATTTGATGGTACAAACTACTCTCTGTGGAAATTCAAAATGGAGTGTCATTTGAAGTGCATTGGTGAGCCTTTGTGGAAGATTACAAATAATGCATACACTATTCCTTAGAATGGTCCCTCTACTAGTGATGAGATCAAATAAGAAGAAACTAATACCAGGGATATAGAAACATTGCTAAGTTCTTTGATAGATTCAGAGATGACAAATGTGATAGGTTTGAAGAATACACATGAGATCTAGAAAAATTTGGAAACATTGTATGAAGGAGATGCACTAGTGAAAGTTGCTAAGCTACAAATTCTAAAAGGCAAGTGGTAGAACATGAAGATGAGTGAAGATGAAAAAATCTTTTCTTTCACGCAAAAGGTAAATGAACTAGTGATGGGCATTAGATGTGCTAGTAGAATCTTGGAAGAAGATGAGATTGTGGCTAAAATACTTAGATCTATGCCTACTTAGTACAAACCAAAGCTCATGCCATTGAAGAGCTCAGGATAGTAACAAATGTAACAAGAGACATGCTGATTGGAAAACTTGTTGCCTTTGAGTTGAGTGAATTTGGTGAATCTTTGCCTAAGACAAAGTCTGCATTCAAAGCTAATGTTTCCAGGAAAATGTTACAGAGATAGGATATGAGAGAGAGCTCCATGAAGAAATTCAAGTATGAAGATGAAATGAAATTTATTGAAGACAAAGAAAGAGAGCTAGAAGAATTGGAAGCACTGATTGTGAAAAGAGAAGCCAGTGGAAAAGTTAAGTACAAGGGAAATTTTACTATTAATGGTTTCTCTTGTAGTAAGATAGGTCATTTTGCATCAAGGAATCCTGAAAGAGTTTCTAAGTATAAACTTGATAAGACTAGATTTCAAAAGAAATGTTATTATGCTAAAGAAGGTGTTATTGATGATGAATCTGATAAAGAAATTGGAAATGAAGATGAATGGGTATTCATTTCTATCAAGGAAAATGGTCCAATGTCCATTGAATTGGCTAGTAATCAGAATACTGAGAAATCTCTTGCAGCCAGAACTGATGAGAAGGATGAGTGAGTGATTGATAGTGGATGCTCACATCATATGACTGGTGAAAAAAGCAAGTTCCTAAGCTTGGAAAAGTATGAAAGTGGTGTTGTAAGATTTGGAGATAACAATGCTGGTGTGATTTATGGAAGAGGCATTATTTCTCTTGGTGGTAAATGTAATACTGATGATGTTCTATATGTTGAAGGTTTGAAGCACAATTTGTTGAGTGTTGGATAGATGGTTGAAAAAGGTTAAAATCTCCAGTTCAAAGATGGTAAATGTAGGATATTGGGAAGCTCAGGAAATGTGATTGCTTCAGGCACAAAGACAAGAGGTAATATTTTTCACTTAAATGTTGCTAGTGAATTTTTTTTGATTGCTCAAGTTAATGATAGCTGGTTATGTCATAGAAGGCTGTGTCATGTGAATTTTGATAACATGCAGTCAAAGATCTACCTAAGTTAGTGAAGTCTACTAGCACTATATGCAAGGAATATCAAATGAGAAAGAAGACAAGAATTTCATTTAGAAGAAAACAACATCATTCCAATGGAGTACTAGATTTGGTACATACTGATCTATGTGGTCCATCCAGAATCAAAAGTCTACAAGAAGGATGCTACTTTATGTTTCTTATTGATGATTATTCTAGAATGGTATGGGTTGCTTTCTTAAGAGAAAAACATGAGACATTAGATAAATTAAAAAGCTTCAAAGATTTGGTATAGAATGAGATAGGTTTGAAGATCAAATGTTTGAGATCAGACAGAGGTGGTGAGTTCACTTCCCATGAATTCAATTCATTCTGTGAAGAGCACAGAATAAAAAGATAGTTATCTTCTCCCAGACCCCACAACAGAACAAAGTTGTTGAGAGAAAGAAAAAAACAATCCTAGATGTTGCCATAACTATGATGTTGGAAGAAAATTTTCCTTATTTCTATTGGAGAGAAGCTATAAGCATTGTTGTGTATACTATCAACCGGGTGGATGTCAATGGTGTTACAATTAAATATTGAAGAAAATGGTTTAAAGTGAAAATTTCAGAGTTGATGAGGACACTATCAGATCATCCATGTATTGTGGATATGATTCAGATGACCAAAAAGATAGTATTGATGATGGAAAGAATGCACATAAATAGAATCAAGCTCAAATTATTTCAGTAAATCAAGAAAACCATGAAGGAGAAGACAATGGAAATGTAGAAGAAAGAATAGAAGAACCCAAAATTCCAAGGTATGTAAAGCGAAGTCATTCTGAAAGTTAGATCATAGGAGACAAAAACAAAGGTCTTCCGACTAGAAGAAGAATTAAAGAATAATATTATTTGATATCCAAGACCGAGCCTAGCAATATCAATGAAGCATGTAAAGATCAATACTGGATGGAAGGAATGAAGGAAGAACTAATGTAGATAGAGAAAAATGATACTTGGACTCTTGTTCCTAGACCTCAAGATAGAAATGTGATTGGAACCAAATGGGTCTTTTGGAATAAGCTAAATGAGCAAGGTGAAGTAGTTGGAAACAAAGCAAGACTAGTATGTAAAGGATACTCATAGATGGAAGGTATTGATTTTGAAGAAACCTTTGCCCCTATTGCTAGAATTGAAGTTGTAAGGTTATTTCTTGCTTATGCTACTTTCAAGAATTACAAAGTCTATCAAATGGATGTGAAGTCAACATTCCTAAATGGTGAATTAGAAGAGGAAATTTATGTTGAGAAACCAGATGGATTTCAACTGACTGATGAAAAAGACATGGTTTGTCGATTGAAGAAAGCACTATATGGACTCAAACAAGCCCCTAGAGCATGGTATGATAGATTGGATAAATAATCATTGAAATTGGGATTCAATAAAGGCACTACTGACAACAATCTATATTTCAAGCTGGATCAGGATAAAGAATCGATAATTGAAGTTTTTGTTGATGACATTATTTTGAAGGTGATGATGAATTATGCATGAAGTTTGTTGATGAAATGAAAAGTGAATTTGAAATGTAAATAATAGGAGAACTGAAATTCTTTTTAGGATTGAAAATTACTCAGTTAGATGATGAAATCTTTATTTCTTAGTCCAAATATGTAAGAGAGTTACTGAAAAAGTTTGGCATGGAAGACTCAAAGCCAATTGGTACACCCATGGTAACCGGATGCAAGCTAACAAAGAGTGATGATTCTCCTAAGACTAATCAAACAAGATATAGGTCAACGATTAATGGATTTATTTATTTGAATCAGACTGGACTAGACATTATGAATGTTGTGTGCATGGTTGCTAGATATCAAGCTAATCCAAAGGAATCGCATGTGACTGCAATAAAGAGGATTTTCAGATACTTAAAAAGAACAGTTGATTTTGGTCTTTGGTATCCTAAGGATGATAATATTAATCTGCATGCCTTTACAGATGTAGATTGGGAAGGAGATGTGGATGATAGGAAAAGTACAAGTGGTGGTGCATTCTTCTTAGGGAAGAAGTTGGTGTCTTGGCTAAGTAAAAAGAATAACTCCATTTCCTTATCTACTGCTGAGGCATAATATATTGTTGTTGCAAACAACTATAATCAAGTGTTGTGGATGAAGTAGATGCTGAGAGATATCAGAGTTGAGTATGATGAGCCTATTTATATATTTCGTAATTCAAGTGCTATAAACATTTCTAAGAATCTGGTGCTACACTCAAAGAAAAAAACATATTTCTATCAAGTATCACTTTTTGAGAGACAAAGTGAGTGATAAAGAGGTCAGACTAAAATATGTACCTACTAAGGAACAAATTGCAGATATCCTTACTAAACCATTACCTAAGGATATTTTTGAGTATCTCAGAGGAAAGTTAGGGGTGATTTCCCCTCCTAAACTGAACTAAGATGCAAGTCTTTGCATCAATCTATGCACCTACAATCAGATCTTGTTTCAGATTGATGTTATGGTGGTTGCTACTCAGGGGGAGTAGTTAGATGATTCATATGATATGTGGTTCAGAGGTTGTGTATCTTTTCCATTGATGTCAAAGGGGGAGAAGAGATATGTGAAAAATCTTTGGAGAAGAAAGGGGGATAAGTGCAATAAGTACTAAGATAGAGAAGGTGAAAGAGAAATGTAAGGAATAGAAGAACAGGTTTAGAAGAGTTAGTTGTGTTGATGTTATTTTTCACATCATGTGTTGCCATCAATGCCAAAGGGGGAGATTTTTGGATATTGTGGTTGTGTTGCTGATATGTGGTTGTCATTGGTGTCAACACTATTAGCATTAATGGATTGAAGGCTATATATGTCAAGAATATTGAGAAAATTGTAATAAATATATTGTAGGCAGTCTTTGAAGCTGAGAAGGTCAAAGTGATGGCAATTTTTTTATGTTGATGATCAGAAGACGTGTATTAAAGGGTTTTTTGCTGAGACTATCTAGTATATTGTCCAAAATTTTCAGTGGTGCACATCAAGAATTGAGAAAGTTATGAAGTTTTGTGTTCTTACATTTATTTAGTTACTGTAGTAGGTGTTTCTGAAAGATGTAATCACAATTATGATGAATTGAGTTGTTGCGTACATTTCTAAGATGTTTAATGATGTTTCTAGATCATGCTCTATCAGTTTGATACATTCGTGTTGGTCGGTGTGTTCATGATCGAAGATTTTCCTTTCTGTATTCGAGTTTTCATGTTCTTGGCCGACATAATGGTGGTAATGTGTTGCAGATCCTTATGGATTAATATTTTATTGTTTGTGTGTTGTTAGAATAAGTGAACTAATTAAAAAGGTAAACTAACACACCAATGAGACATTAGATTGAAACAAAACTAATTAAAAAGATAAAAGAAAACTCTAAAATGACAGCAACTCCTTCAAATTCATCCCATTGTCCTCTATCTCCAAGGATTTGATTAAAGTTAATGGCTCTCAGTTGTATAAGCATCAGCTTGTTGAAATGACACTTTAGGAGAATGAGATTGATTGAAAATGCATGTGTATTTCTATATGATTTTAACTATGAAATTGAACTTGAAATGCTAAAATGCTAAAATGTTGATTCAAATGCAACTATAGTAACTGTGTATGATATCTAGGATGAAATCTACTTACAAGAAGGTTGTATTTATAGATTTTCGAAGGCAAGAATCTAGTTCGTGGACATCAACAGTTGAAATTCAAACCTGTTAAGATGAATGGTGAGAGATTAAGAAGTTGAGAGAAAGGTGGAAGGTTGAGAGGAAAGTGGAATAATTTTTTCAACCCACAAAACCATCCTCATTCAAAAATGGAAACAAATTGCCATTTGTCTTTTCATTTATGAAAATTGGTTGAAAGTTGAGGATAATTGCTAATTAAATAAATAAATTTATTTAATCTCTTGTGATAATGAATTTAGAAGCTTCCATAATTAAATAATTACTATTTAACTATGTGTGAGAAGTGAAAAAGATGAGTAATTAAATATTTTACAATATTTAATTAAGTGGGGTGAAAAAGATATTCAATATAAAATATTTAATTTAAATGTGAAGTGAAGAATGAATATTCCTTTGTTTGAATTCAAATGTTCAAACTTTAGAAATAAAATGATAATCAAATAAATAAATTATGAAATTTATTTAATTTAATTAAGAGTAAAATAGCAATAATTAAATAAACTTATTTATTTAATTAAACTAGAAGAATTGGAAAAATGAACAATATAAATAAATAATTTATTTATTTATATGTAGATGACTTTAGAATATTAATTAAATAATTCATATTTAATCAGTTAATAGGTTTGAATAACCATGACCATTTTCAGATGTGTACATTTTGCCCCTCTTTGAAGTGATGTGTTTTACGCATTACTTTAAAGAATTTTGCCCTAGAATTTAGAAATTACCAATGCTATATGCCTCCTCGAGAGATAAATTGCATGATGATGAAGATGATTCGAAAGAATTTAATTATTTTTAAAGAAAAACTGGCGATTTAACTCTTGAAAGAGCGCTCTATATAGTAAAAATAAGAATAATTTCCCACTTTTACCCCCTTAAAAGGTGGAAAAGGTGAAAAGTCATTGTGATTTGAACAATAACTTGTGGTAATTTTCAGAGCTCTGAGAGATAAAAATGAGATGCCGATCCCTTATGAGCACCACAGATTTGAGCGAGCCCACCGGTATCAGAGACCAGCTGCATATGGACCTCCGATAAGTCGATTTGACCCTCTGTGCAAATTTTTTTTGATCGATTTTCACACATTTTTCAATTTTTAATTTTTTTAGCATTCTTCTTTAGCGCATACAAGCCATAGTTTGACGCATCTATTAGATAGAGTCACGCATACAAAGTAGCACATAGATGTAGAATAGTCACGCATAGATGAAATTGTGCATAGGATATATTTAGTAGCACATCCAGGAAGTCTGCTCGCAAAGAATGCTAGATTAGCGCATAGGCTAGTTTAGCACATTGATGAGATAGAGTGGCACATCTGCATGATAGAATCGTGCATAGGTGCTTTAGTGCATCTGTAGTCTATTTTAGTGCATAGACTAGATAAAATCACGCATAGATGGAGTCATGCATTGATTGACTATTTTAGCGGATCCATGAAATTTGGCTGAATTTCAATTTTTGAAGAAAAATTGATATGTACTTGATGATTGTTGCTAGATTAGACAACTGATTACATACTGCTAAATAACATCAAGTATAGTTTAGATTGATTTGATAAATTTTTCTTTGTGTTTGAAGAACAAATAGTAAAGATGATTGATAAATTTGCTTTCCTGATTGAAAGACAAATGATAGATGATAGATTTGCTTTCCTGATTGAAAGACAAATAGATCAATGTTGAGTTAATTGACTGTTAAATTTGTTTCCATGCGATATGAAAATAAAATAGTAGAAATGATTGATAAATTTTCTTTCATGATTGAAAAAAAAACAGGATTTGATTTGATTGAGCTGATTGCCTGTTTGATTTGATTGGTGAACTTGCTTGATGTACTAATTTGATTAGATATTCCATGTTGATTGATTTGCACGATTTCTTGTAATGTCATAAAGGAGGAATTTAACCTCCTCTAGATTAGAGAGAGATTTCCTTGCATGTGGGAGATGATTCCTCGATTGTCCCAGCAGATCTAGAGGTGATATACCAGTGTGGGTTGAGTCCACTGTTGAGGATCCCATAGTATAGGATCAACAGGGCACTGTTGACTATGCTAGTTGAGAGGTGGCATAGTGAGCATAACACATTTCATCTACCCACAGGAGAGATTACCGTGACTCTAGAGGATGTATATAAGATTCTGGGTATTCCTGTAGTTGGTGAGCTTGTGATCTATGATCACAAGGAGATTGGAGGGACTGATGCACTAAGACGAGTCTTCCAGGATCCTCATGCCGATGGGTATGAGATTCCCTGGAAGGATATGGTAGAGAGATATGCCCCACTGCCTTTGGTGTTAGTAGGATTCATCGGTGGTTTACTTTGTCCCGATAGCAGGTCAAAGGGACTATCAGTTGGTTGGGGTAGGATTCTGGAGGACATGCTTCTCCATCGAACTAGATATGCATGGGGATCATGCATGCTTGCCTATATATATCATGATCTTCATCAGATCTTGTATTTAGATGGGAAGAGTCTCTCCTGTGGAGTTACTCTATTAGAGATATTTGCATGGGAGCATTTTTCCATTACTCGCCCCATTGTTTGGAGAGATCTCCCACTTGGTTTTCCATACGTTTACGTCTACATAGGTCCCCTTATCTAGCCGATGTTGGGCAAGTTAGAGTACTGGTGACGCGTGCTAGATGATTTGGATATAGTCATCTGGAGACCGTATTTCGATTGTGATCCCTAGGAGGTGGATGATATAGAGCTACCTTACTGCATGAGATCTAGGTATTTGATTGGGCGTACCCGATTTATCATTAAGTAGTTCTTGGGGAGGAGGGTCTTGAAACAATATGGATTAGTATAGATGATGCCACAGGGTGTGGCACACTATGCTAGGTGCTGAGAGGATGTGCTAGAGTGGGGTCTATTTGTGATGATCAAGGCTACTAGAGCAGAGTACCTAGATCTGTAGCCAGATCATTGGGCTATACATCCAGAGGTTATAGATGCAGGGATGACAGATGAGTACGCAACATACTTTTATAATCATCCCTTTTTGAGATTTACTAGTTTAGAGGAGCCTGCTCCATTATTGGGATGACCAGTGGTACAACGGGCACGACAGCAGCCACATGCATAGGTAGTAGTAGGGCAGCCACATGGTCAGGCATAGGCAGGTGCATAGGCATAGGTACCAGCAAAGGTAGGGGCACAGGAAGGGCAGGCCAAGGATATAGGTGGGGTAGCTATAGATGTGGATGAGGATATGGAGGAGGAGTCAGATGGTTTAGAGGATAATGGTGATGACAGGAATGACGAAGGTGGTGGGAGTTGAGGGCAAAGGTTTTTCTTTGATATACCTTTCAGTATGAGGCCACATACATCGAGAGTAGTGGATCAGCTGAGTACTTCGGCTCCATGGATCACTATCAGGGACAAATGGATGCCTTGTAGGTAGAGTTTAGAATCTTCATAGTCAATTATCACAGGCACAGGTGAGGATCAACTAGTTATAGGCATAGATTGCATAGCCACCACCTCTTGACCCACAGATAGATCAGATTAAGATAGAGCGAGATAGTTTTTAGGAGAGATGCATATAGGCAAAGGGGGTAGTTGAGAGACTCCTTAGATCAATCGAGAGCACCTCTATTGGGGAGGTTTTCATAGAGGGATTGGAGACTGCTTGGGAGGCCAAGTATTATAGGATGGGATATTTTGAGGTAGTGCCACCTGAGAGGAGGATTTCCTTCACATAGTCAGGTACTCAATCTCGGACCCATTCATGCAGCCATACCAGGAGTGCTACCAGGAGTGTGGGTCAGCTAGTCAGATGAGAGATCAGAGATTCTGGGAGCAAAGATCTAGCGAGACCTATCACCTCAGGAGACAATAGCAGCCATGTGCCACAAATAGATTCCCCTTAGTGATGAGAATCTTGACACATTTATTCATTGTATTTGATATATCTTGTTGAAACATTTGATATCCTTGTACCTCTGGATATTTATTTTGATGAGATTTATGAGATGTAGTGGTGATTCAATTATGCATGTGTTATGGATGGTTTATGCATTTTATTTCTATATACTATGATGTTTATGATGAAAATGGTGATTTAATGTAAATAATGATGCAAATGATGATATGATGAAATGATTATGGATGCATGTTTATTTTATGATGCAATCTAAATGATTTACTTTTATGATGTATGTAAGATGCAATGATGTAATGATACAATGATGAATGATTTCAATGAGATAATATGTCCTAAAAATGATATGATGTAGATTAAATGAATAATGAATATGAATGATACCTAAATGAAAAGTTATGATTTGAATGGGATAATATGATGAGATATAAATGAGACGAATATTTAATGAATGATATGTATATGATATGAAAATGGAATATATGAACCAAATGAATAATGACTATAATAATGATAATAATGATATGAATTGGTGAATAATGATAATGATGAATGAATGATAACGAAATGAAATAATGTAATAATACCTAATGATAAAATGCAATTGAAACTAATAACCTAAATGATGATATGAAAATGAATGAAATGGATGCAATCTTTGTATCAATGTAGATTTATGTAAGCTGATGTGAAATGGTTGCAAAATGCAAATGTTATGGAAAGATATGATATGAGATGAATGATGAAAATGATATAATATTTAAAGATGGATAATGATCATGATAAACTGAATGAGATCGAATAATGAAATGATATGATGTAAAAAATTGGAAACTAATGCAAATGTAATGATAATGATAACTTAAATGAATAGTCATGATGAAATGATATGCCACAAATGTCCAAATGTACTCAATTGTTGTTTGAAAAGATATATGAAACTTTTTCCACCCTTCAAAAATCTACTTAAACAACCTTGAAAATGCAAATCTAAATGAATTATGCAGTCCTAGAATGTAGTAATGAACAATTCTCCTATTTGTCATTCCATGTTGTGCTTGATTTTGATCATTGAGCCTTTTGATATGTTGAAAGTTAGTACAATCATCAAAAGGTATGTTAGCACCAATGATGACCTGAGTACTGCTTTCATGATGTTTGATGTAGCAAGTCAATACAAGCATCGAGGTATAATTGAACCAAGATGACCTAAGTATTGTTTGCATAAATTGACAAAAGTTAACCATTCTCCTATGCAAATTTCGAAATGTCATCAATGATACATTGTAGAGCATGTTCCATGACAAATTTGAACAATACTAGTGATTAGCTTACAAACAACAAGCAAAGAAAAATAATACTCCCTCTTTGTGATTCTAGTTTAGTACATCATTGAACCACTCCAAAGAAATGATGTCATCAAATGTCAAAACAACAATTCAACTTATGCTTTAAGTTTGTCATTCATTTTATTCAAATTAAGATCATCCAATTTGTTTTAGTTATCTGTCAAACAGTCGTGTGGAATCATTTTAGTTGGACAAGTTTGTTGTTTCCTGATATTCCGATTCCAGAAACATGTTGCCAATTGCCCACTAGAAATCTCCAAGAAGCGGATTCCCTTAGTGACCTTGTACCCTGACTCCTGCGAGACAAAACTACTAACCCTAATCATCAAGCCATGATAAAATGTTCATCATATGATACAAATGTGATGATGAGGCATGCATGTGATGTTGATGAAAGGTGGATATGCAGAATGTAACCTAATAGATGAGAGAGCCAAACAAAATCACAAACAATGCCTATTTGCCAGGTTTTCACCATTTGCTTTTATTGAACTTTTTTCTGATTTTCTAATTTTGTTGTTGTTACCAAGACACCTGTTTTCTAGGTTTTCATCAAGGAAATGATTTTTTTTGTTCTCTTTTTATTTTTTTGTATTTTTTCTCTTTTTGACTTTTTTGTATTTTGCCTCTTTTTGATTTTTTTTTTTTTTCAGGACTTTTTATATTGTTTTTGATATTTTTAGGCATAAAACTTCTTCAGATGAATGCTATTGGTTGGATCTTCAAACAGGTCCCCTTCTGATGTTGACAACTGATATGCCCCTGATCCATATGCAATAATGATAATGAACGGGCCTAACCAGTTAGGTTCAAACTTGCCTTACTTTTCCCGATCCTGCTGATTACAAGGGTTTTCCTTGAGAACCAAGTCACCCACTTGAAAATTTCATGTTTTGACTCTGTGATTGTAGCTGTGGGACATAATTTTTTGATATCCGTTTAAATGATTGACTGCAGTTTGATGTCATTCATCAAGCAATTCCAGCTCTTGCAATCTTGATACTCTATAGTCTTCGTCATTGATTAACCCCTTTAGTGATACTTGAAGTGAGGGAATCTCAACTTCTAGTGGTAGAATAGCTTCTGCTCCATAAACCAAAGCATAGGGAGTAGCACCTATTGGTGTACGAATAGTTGTTCTATATGCCCACAATGCTGGATTTAATTGGACATGCCAATCATGACCCGCCTCATTCACTGTTTTCTTTAGAATCTTCAAAATTGTTTTGTTTGAAGCTTCAACTTGACCATTCCCTTGTGGATAGTAAGGTGTAGAGAACCTGTGTTGGATGCGAAATATTTCACATAGTTCATCAACATCTTGATTTTTAAAGGGTATTCCATTGTTTATGACAATGGAGTTGGGAATACCATATAGACAGATGATATAGTTCAAAATGAATGAAGATATTTGTTTGCCAGTAATAGTTGCTAGGGGAACAACCTCAATCCACTTAGTAAAATATTTAGTGGTTGTGATGATGAATTTGTTTCCATTTGATGATGATGGGTGTATCTTGCCAACTAGGTCCAATCCCCACTGAGTGAAAGGCCATGTTGTGGTGAAGGGTTGTAATTCCTGAGTAGGAGCATGAATGAAATTCCCATGAATTTGACATTTTGCACATTTCTTCACATAGATGAATGATTCCTTCTCCATGGTCAGCCAGTAGTAACCCAATCTAACAAGTTTCTTTGCTAAGGTTAGTCCACTTGAACGTGTCCCACAAATACCACCATGTACCTCTTGTAAGGCCTTTCCTGATTCATCGCGTTTGAGACATCTAAGGAGGGTACCATCCAGACCACGCCGATATAAGACATCAGCAATTAAGGTGTGAAGAGAGGATTGACAAATGAAATTTATTTTCTGATTTCTAGACAAGTTTAAGGGTAAAATAATATCCTTTAGGTAAGTATAAATTTGGCCATACAAGGGAGAATCATAACTGGTTAAGTGGAAAATGATTTGAGATTCTGGATTATCATAGGTAGGAAAAAACAATTGTTCCACCAGGAAATCATACCTTGTTTGGTTATCTGACAACTGGAGTAGAGATGCGATTGTAGCCATAGCATCCACTACTTTATTATCAATATGTGGAATTTGTATGAACTTGATATCAACAAAGTATTTCTTGAAATCATCCACCATCCTTTTGTAAGGTATTAACTTGTCATCCTTAGTGTGATATTCATCATTGATTTGATTTATAACAAGTTGTGAATCACCAAAAACTTGAAGTTCTGTGATTTTCCAGTCTACTGCAATTCTCATGCAAATTAATAATGCCTCATACTCAGCTATGTTTTTTGTGCAAGGGAACATTAGCTGATAAGATTTTTGAATTGTATGTCCTTGAGGTGTAATGAAAAGAATCCCTACTCCTGAACCATGTTGAGTGTAGGAACCATCAAAGTAGAATGCCCATGACTGCTTAATAGCTGTTGTGAATACATCAGCATCAAGAAAATCAAAGTGTATTAGGTGTTCTATCGACATTGGTGCTTTTGCTAACTGATCTATAATTACCTATCCCTTTATAGCTTTCTGATCCACATAATAAATTTCAAACTCACTTAGAATCATGACCCATTTATCCAACCTTCTAGTTAAAGTTTCCTTACTTAGAAGATATTTGAGTGGATCAATCTTAGCCACAAGCTTTATTGTATGTGCTAGCATATAGTGTCATAACTTTTGAGATGTGAACACTATCGCTAATCAAGATTTTTCAATGAAGGTGTAATTTAGCTCATGGATTGTGAAATTTTGATTGATGTAATATATTGCTCGCTCCTTTCCTGAGTTGTCTTCTTGTGCCAATAATGCTCCTAGTGACACTTTCATGGTAGAAATATACAATATGAGTGGTGCACCTTGCACTGGTGGAATCAATACTGGTGGATTCATTAGATATTTCTTTATCTGATCAAATGTCGCTTCACATTTGTCTTCCCATTTAAATGGAACATTCTTGTGTAAGAGATGAGTAAATGGTAAACTTTTATCCACTAGTTGGGCAATGAATCTTCAAATGGATTGTAATCGTCCCTGCAAAGAGCGTAGTTGAATAATGTTCCTTGGTGGTGGCATATCAAGAATTTCTTGTACCTTAGCTAGATCCACCTCAATTCCCTTTTCTGATACAATATAACCTAGCAGTTTTCCAGATTTCACTCCAAAGACACATTTCTTTGGATTAAGTCTCACTTTGAATTGTTCCATTCTTTTGAAAATTTTAGATAAGATAGCAATGTGTCCTTCCTTGGTGTTAGATTTGGTGAGGAGATCATCAACGTAATCCTCCATGCATGTATGCATCATATCATGAAAAATTGTTGTCATTGCATGTTGGTATGTAGCTCCTACATTCTTCAACCCAAATGGCATTACGTTCCAGCAATAGGTACCCCAAGGGCATGTGAATGTTGTTTTATCCTAATCCTTTGGTAAAATCTTTATATGGTTGTATCCTAAAAATCAATCCATTAATGAATACGTCACATGTCTAGTAGTCAAATCAACAATCATATCTATGTTTGGCAAAGGGAAATCATCCTAAGGACATGCCTTGTTCAAATCTTTGAAATCTGTACAAATTTTGATTCTTCCATCTGGCTTTGAAATAGGTACGATATTGGAGATCCATTCTGTATAATCAATAGACTGAATGAGTCCAACATCTAAATGTTTCTTTAATTCTTCCTTAACCAATAATGCAACATGTGGATGAATTTTTCTAATTTTTTGCTTCACAGGTTTTTTTCCCCAGCATGATAGATAGATGACGCATGATGAGATCTAGATCCAATCCAAGCATATCCGCATAGGACCATGCAAAACTAATTTGATTGTTTTTGAGAAACTCTACGAATCCTAGTATTTCCTCTTCTATTAGAGATGTAGCAAGTTGCAAGACTTTGGGCTATTTCGCAGTACCTATATTGAGTGCCTCTGTTGGTTCTATTAGAATAGAAGACCTTTCCTAGTAATATTTTGGGAGAGTGTCAAGTTTCCCATCCTCTAGTGCCTTTGAAAGGTTTTCACTATTGGATATGCTTTTTATTTTTCTCTTTTCTCGCTCTAATACTTCCTTTGTTAGGTTTTCACCATTAGATCTTTCTTTTATGTTATTTATTTCATAGCTGAGAAACTTAGCACTTTCCTATCGAAAACTCTGATCTTGTGATTCCTCGATGGAACTTGTTTCTGGTTGGGATGAACAAAGGAATTTTATGATGGTTTCGTCATTGGAAAAAGTTGGGATATCAATGGGTGCGACTTGTTTCCAATCGATGAGTTCAGGATGGACCAAAGGAAATGGATCATTAGGATGAGTAAGGTCACTAGCCATTAGGGTCATGATGCTATTATTAACATCATTATGGGAGAGGTCTAGGATGGTATCCTCATGTAGATGATCTGGCTCACTTTGAATTGAATCAGTCTCACTTGAGTCATGATCATTTTGTAGAACGTAATCAAGTGGAGGCCTTGAGCTTTCCCCTTGTAAGAATGCAGGTGTGAATTTGTGTATGGAATCCACCCTTTTATCCATCAATAATGTATCCTCAGAGATGTCATCCCATTCATATTCATTGGAGTCAGTGTCAGAATTATTTGCTTGAATTCACATAATTGTTTCAGCTAACTCCTCATTGGACATTCTTTGTACTACTTCTTCCTTTGTATCTTCACCATATCCTAACCTAGTCTTATCCTTTAGGTGCATTGTTTCTAGTTGGATAGGTTCAACAATACCCTCTTTTCTTTTACGTACAGGGCCATTTCCTTCATAACCCATTTGTTGCATGATCGCATAACCTTTTCCATATTGCTCTGTGGGTAACTTGACATGTTGTACGCATTCTTCTTCATCTTTATAGATCCAATCACGGATAGCTCTATCTTCCATTTCATTTTCTTTGACAAATACTCCATTAAACTTAGTGATGGGAACTAAAGCTAAGGCTAAAGCTATCATAGCCTGTCGTATGGATGTTGATGGTTGACCATGAGATCTTGGAGATATGGGTAGATTAGAGAGACATAAGGAATATTCTCCCACCCCATTATCTTTCAATTTTAGCTTGGTGCCAAAATTAATTATCATTTCTCTTGCTTTCTCATTGTATTTGGAGGTAGAGATGGCCAAAGCCTCTCTATTATGTGGGATGAATGTGTCCTGAGTTGCTCTTAGGTTAGAGCAAGTTTGACTGCTAATGTGATCAGTAGGTATTGTTACTTCCTATCCATCATATGGAAACTTCAAGCATTGATGATAAGTATATGGAATAGCTTCCATATCATGGATCCATGGACAACCCAAAAGTATGTTATAGGATAGATCTCGATCTAGAACCTGACAAAAGGTATTCTTCACAATAGGTCCCACTCTGATTGGTAGCATGATGAGGCCTTTAAAAGATCTTTCCTCATCATCGTATACCATGATTGTAATCTTCCTTCGTGGATCTATAGATTTTTCTAAATATCCCAAAATGAGGACCAATTTCAAAGTACAAATGTTTAATCCAGCTCCCCCATCTATTAGGACATGTCTAATTCAAGCTTTGTGAACCATAACCTCTAGGTAGAGTGATAAATTATGTAGATGGGTCATGGATGAGTCATCCTTCTTAGTAAAAGATAAACATGTGGATGAGGACAAGTGTCCCACCATGGCTTGAAATTTATTGATATCCAAATCAGGAGAGACAGTTGTATCAACAAGTGCCTTTTCTAGAATGTCCTTATACGTAGGTGACAACTTTAAGAGCTCCAAGATAGAAATTTGGGCTGATGTTTTTCATAGTTGATCAACCAAATTGTATTGACTTGGAGGGGGAACTACTGCTTTAGATGAGCTTCCTTTTATAATGATTTTGGCTTGTCCCCTTGTCACAACGTTGACCTCTTGATATTCCTACTTACCCTTGATTCAGATAGAATTGATTTGCTGATCGTCAATATAAATATGATTGATAATGGTGTTGTGGACATAATTAAAATTCTTGCCCTTGTCAACCAAAGATTCCCCTTTTTGATAATTGAGGAGAGGATCGTTGAACGCTCGATGGTCATCATTGGTATTATGTCCCTTAACCGTGATGGTACGATTATCAATCAAATCTTGAACAATATTCTTTAACCATTGGAAATTATTTGTCTTATAACCTTTACACCTATGATAATCAAAAAAGTGTGATTCATTCCACAATGGTGGTTTAACTTGAGGCTCATAATCTCTTTGTGGTGGCAATGTAATAGCATTTTGATTCAACAGTTCTTTGAGAATGGATTCCAAAGATTGGCCCAAAGGAGTAAAACTTCGTCGATTCAAAAAATATGAAGATCTGGGTGCATTTGAATTTTGATTATTGCCAAAATTATTTCCACAATTATTGGTCACATTCCCTTGATTAGAAACATTGCCTTGGGTACTAGGATTTCCAGAATTATTGCTCCATTGGACACCTAATACATTAAGGATGGTAGGCTTCACATTTACATTGTTAGCATCTACTACCCCATCATTCACAATATTTTTATTTCGAGTCCAAAATTGTGACTTGTCATTATTGTTACTATTGTTGTTGTTGTACGAATTTGAACCCTCTTTATCAGTTTTTTGAACTCCACGCTTGACCAAGGCACCTTCAATAGTAATCACGTTTCAATCAATTTTTCAAATGATTGAGGACAGTGAAGTTTTAGTCTGTAAATCATTTCCTGATTTAGACTATCGATAAATATCTCCATCTTTTCTGTTTCAAGAACAAGATGGGAGTATCTAGCAAACACCCTTCTCCACCTTTGTAAAAAAGTGGTGAAAGATTCCCCTACCTTTTGTTTCACCTTATAAAGATCAAGCATGGTTATCTGGTGTTGGATGTTGTAGGAGTATTGCGATATAAATTTATTTATTAACTCCTCAAATGTTCTGATGGGGGGAGTGATCTTTGAAAACCACTCCATAGATTGTCCACCCAGATTTCATGGAAACAATCACAATAAGTTGGTATCTTCATGAGAAAATTCTAAGCTCATATTTTAGAAATCCCTTACATGTTCAATGGGATCCGTTTTCCCATTATACCTATCAAATTTAGGGATTTTGTAATGTTTTGGAAAAGGAATCATTTGAAGAATCCTATCAAATGGATAAGGATATATATCACCCAAAACATACTTCTTTGTTGTACCCCCTTGGATTTCTTTCATTTGCATTTGTAATGCTTTTAACTATTGAGTAAGAGCATTAAAATAATTAATAGGGGCTTCAGGATTTTCTTTAATCCCTTTCGTGTCAAAATCGGTAGGTAAATTAGCTCCTTGATTAGCTAATGAAAGGAAATATCTTTCCTTGTTTTGTTCTATAACCCTTTCCATAAAATTATGGAATTGGGCATCCTGCTCTGCTTCTTGAAGCCTTTCTTCTGTTATCTCTTCAGTATTTGAATTATGAAAGGGATTCTCTTCCCTATCATTATCATCACCCATTTTTCTTATTGTAATTTCCCTTTCATCCCTTTCTACGTGCTTTCGAGATCTCGTGACAATAGGCATAAGATTTTGCCAAATTTCTACTAACTTTGATCAAAAGAATGAAATAGTGCAATTTTGATGGATATGAAAGTCAGGATAGAATGAAGATTCTATGACTTAAAATATTTTTAATCTTTAGCTTGTGATTCCCTAATTGAAAGGATGAAAATCCTGTTGGAGGGAATTAAACCAAAGATAAAAAAATAAAGATGATTTTGCACTTTGTGCAGTTTGATCGTAGCTTTGTAAAAAGAAGGATTTGATAAATGCCTAATGTGCTTGAGTTCTCTATTGCAGAAATTGATTAGGACAAGTAGAGTATACAATTACAGGTTGGGGAATGTAAGAGGAATGAATATGCTGACTATGATTGTGCCTTTGAGAAAGGGTGCTTCTTTGAAAGAAGGCTCATGAATATAAAGGTTCTACAACATAATCGTTAGTGAAACCTCTAACAAAGTCATGATATCAGTGAATAAAGGTCCTATGTTCAAGCAAGACCTTTCGACTTTGGTATAAAAAATTCCTCGTTTTCAATAACTTCTTATAACTGAGAGATTTCTTTGGCTTTCTGATCTTCCTCTCTAGGGAATTTTTGGCAAAAGTTGCAGACTTCCAAACCCTGGGCATAGAAAAAGACTAGACTGAGATGATCTGATTTCTGAATGTCAAAAAATTACCTAGGCTTAGAACACAGATGTGCTAAAACAGAGCATAGATGTGCTGAAATAGAGCACAAATGCACTAAAATAGAGCACAGATGCGCTAAAACATAGCACAGATGTGATGAAACAGAGCATAGATGCGCTGAAACAAAGCACAAATGTACCGAAATAGAGCACAGATGTGCCGAAATAGAGCACATATGTGCCGAAATAGAGCACAGATGTGCTGAAATAGAGCACATATGTGCCGAAATAGAGCATGAATGCACCGAAACAGACCAGGGATGCGCTAAACTTACCAATTATTTTTTTGAGATAGACATGTTTTGATAGTTTAATATTTTTAAATGATCTTAATTTGATTTAAATGTGAAAAATATGGCATACAGTAGCAGAGAGTTGTTTTGTTAATCCTAAAATCTTAACAAAGAGTGTATGTTCTTGAGATTTTCACAGGTATTTTAACAAGATAAGAAATTCAAATAGATTCACTCTTAGTTGTCAAGTAGGTCATCATAGGAATCATATCCCATAGCTTAAAATCACGTAGACTCACACAACCGTGTCACCCCCTAGAGGGTGCCCATGTTTTTGTCTTTTCCAAGTGTGTACTCAAGGCTAGATTTGTCGATCCCTTGAGCAAAAAATCCATGGCGATTATATGGTGAGTGTCTTGGGGGCATATTCTGTTAGAAACCCTAGATCAGACATGCAAACCTAAACACCTTCCACAGAAGAGAAAACATAAAAAAGCAAAACTTTGCATGAGAATGTGAAAAATGATATATTCAGGAATTCAATATTACAATGAGATGATTTGCTTTATAAAAGCAAAGTATGCAACCCTAATGTTGACCGAAACTTAGCTCAACCTAAATAAAGTTATGCAAGTGTAATTAAATATTAATTACACTAATACCCCCCCATAAGTGCAACTTAGGGAGACTAGATAAGCATGCACCTAAAACTAAGATGAATGCAAGAAATCATGAATGGGTCCCGGCAACAAGGCTTGATCAAGTACCCATGTACAAATGCAATAATGAGGTAGAGAAGGAAAAACCCAGTGGGACAACCCCCCTTACAATGCGATGACTGCTGCAAAGAAGCACTGGAAGAAAACTTAGAGTAACATTGGAACCGTAATCCAGCAAGCAAGGAAAGATACCTCTGTCTACAAGAAACCATATCGGAATCATCATAATGTGATAGCAGACCCGATGCCACGGAACACTCAAAAACACCAAACTGGAACAACCTTGGAACCATAGAGCAACAGTAGATGATATGATGATGATAGAATCTGGAAGTCATGAATCTCGATACCGATGCCAAACTAAGACTGAAACTCTTCCATGGGAAAAAGTACCATACAGACTCAGGAACAATAACCACAAATTTAGTGGCCCTCAAACTGAGATGGATCTGATGCGGATCACTAACCATAGGCTCTCAATCTAAAGTGTGAACCAAAATGAATCTGGTATGTGTCAAACTAAGACAAAATATGGCCAAAAGACACTAAGAAATCAGATTACAACCCATGCGACTTTCCATCAAAACATGATGAAGATTAATATGCAAGAAACCCCCCCAAAGGAACTTTATATCAGTTCATTTATTACAATCCCCAATGACTGAAAAAGGAGAGAATTCCTAAACATGCATAAATAGAAAATGAAATAGAACTCAGATCTATGTAGAGGACTGAACTAGCTTTCCAATGCTGCAAGAATGGCGAAAAAAAGATCACTGAGTCAAAAGATATGCCCTCCAGAGTGAAAACAACAACATCTGAGTTCAAATAACTGTAAAATAAATCTGGAGAAAAATATAGAAAAACTAAAATGTTGAATAGATCGGTGCTAGAATTAGCTTTCCAATGGTATCTCGTTTGCAAAAAATGGACACTGTACGCAAACGTTATGCCCGATTTTGTAAAAGTGCTCCAAAATGGCCAATAAGGCCTGCAGGCAACCAAGGGGGCTAAAAAAAATGGGCCCCTGGTCCTGCATGCGACCAGGGGCTGGTGGATAGGGGGTTGGGGCGGAGCCCCTGGTCACCCAGATGACCGCCGCTACAGATTGAAGCCCTCAGGGGCTGGCGGGTAGCCCCCGATCCTCCATATGACCGGGGTGGAGCGCAGAAGGGCCGCGGGGGCTGGGTGGACCCGGTGGCGGGTGGGCTGAGTGCCGCTCGGCGGAGCGATAGGTGGGTGGCCGCCCAGTGGCCGCTTGGCGGCGGCAGGATTTGCACTATGAGCACCGGCCCGCATCCCAAAAAACTTGATTTTTTAAATTTTTTTTCGAAAACCGCGTCTCTTGAAGTGTGCTGAGGAGGCCGTACGGCTTCCCTGGCAAAATTTTTTTGCCTTCCGGATCAACTTCATCAAAATCGATGAAACAAAAGGTGATCTTAGGGTTTTTGGCCGCTGCGAATGCAATGGTGACCTCCGTTTCTACTCAAAATGCTTCAAAAAGATGGCGACCTATAAAGCTTGCAAAAAAACACCCAATTTGGAACCCTCACAGATCTGGCAAATCATAGCCAAAATCTGCAAAATAAAAGCCAAACCTGACTTTTTCCAGTGCTTTGAATCTAATGGAAAGGCCCGATCTGATCCAAAATGCTGCATAGATGAACTCAAGGCATAAAATCCTCGAGGAACCTTGAATGAACTCTGTAATGAATTTCTCCAAAATTTGAGAAGGGGTTGCATGTTAAGGCTCTGATACCACGTTAGAAACCCTAGATCAGACATGCAAACCTAAACACCTTCCACAAAAGAGAAAACATAAAAAAGCAGAGCTTTGCATGCGAATGTGCAAAATGATATATTCAGGAATTCAATATTACAATGAGATGATTTGCTTTATAAAAGCAAAGTATGCAACCCTAATGTTGACCTAAAATTAGTTCAACCTAAGTAAAGTTATGCAAGTGTAATTAAATATTAATTACACTAACATATTCTTCCCTCCCCTTGCACTTTTATTAAAATGATGTTTGGATACTGACATGGCTGGCTTTCTACACTATGGTTTGTAGTAAAGGTTTCCGTTCGGCGTGGAAATAGATAAACTCCCTCAGGAGAACTCCCAATCTTTAGAACAAAGAGTTTTGGGATGGTTATCTTGCTCACTTCTGTTGAATATGGGTTTCCCCAAAATTCACTTTTGATTAGAGTGGGTTGGAAAACCTGGCTTTGGTTGTTCCCACTTACATCGTTCCCGTAGCGTGAGTACTTTTTCCCACAACGACAGGCCTTCTAAAGATTGTAATAAAGTATGAATTGCATAAAATGAAATAGGTAAGTATGGTGTTCTGATCACCCAGTAAAGGGGAGAGCATATACCTATTACCCAATAGTCACAACAAACAAATGGTTCAATTTTAAATCCCAAATGATACTTTTCTATGCTAAGTGAATATTTTGCTTCACAACAAGCATTAGATTCATTTTAACCATAAAATGTGGTGACTATCCTAGGATTTCTTTATTTTACTTTAAACCTGAATTAAAAAATCTTGTCCGTGGATGGCGTCAGAATCATAATTTAATTTATTTTTTTACAACCACTGTATGCGCCGAAACAGGTCGTCTATGTGCCAAAACAGTCAAAAAATGTGCTAAATGATCAAATAGGGATGCATGAGAACAATCCGTCTATGTGCTAAAATAGTCAACAAATACGCTATATGATCAAACATGGATGCGTGAAAATAGGCCGTCTACACGCTAAATTAGTCCATGGATGCACTAAAACAGTCCATGGATGCGCTAAAATAGTCCATAGATGCACTTAAATAGTCTAGGGATGCGCTAAACAGAGGCTCGTATGCGC
This sequence comes from Sequoiadendron giganteum, assembly GCA_007115665.2. Taxonomy (NCBI): domain Eukaryota; kingdom Viridiplantae; phylum Streptophyta; class Pinopsida; order Cupressales; family Cupressaceae; genus Sequoiadendron; species Sequoiadendron giganteum. The sequence goes on from CM021101.1 coordinate 216,226,012, forward strand.
TAAAGCACAACTCTAGTCTATCACCTATCAAAAAATTCTGCAATAAAAAAATTAAAAACGGGGGGAGGCCCCATAGTGGGTGCCAAAAATGTATTGTTAGAATAAGTGAACTAGTTAAGAAGGTAAACTAACACACCAATGAGACATTAGATTTAAAGAAAACTAATTAAAAAGATAAAATCAAACTCTAAAATGACAACTCCTTCAAATTCATCCCATTATCCTCTATCTCCAAGGATTTGATTAAAGTTACTGGCTCTTAGTTGTGTAAGCAGTGGCTTGTTGAAATGGCAACTTAGAAGAATGAGATTGATTTAAAATGCATGTGTATTGCTATATGATTTAAACTATGAAATTGAACTTGAAATGCTAAAATACTAAAATGTTGATTATGTTGATTCGAATGCAACTATAGTAACTGCATATGAAATCTACTTACAAGAAGGTTGTATTTATAGATTTTCGAAGGCAAGAATCTAGTCGGTGGAGATCAATGGTTGAAATTCAAACCTGTTAAGATCAATGGTAAGAGATTAAGAATTTGAGAGAAAGATGGAAGGTTGAGAGGAAAGTGGAAGAATGTTTTCAACCCACAAAACCATCCTTATTCAAAAATGGAAACAAATTGCCATTTGTCTTTTCATTTATGAAAATTGGTTGAAAGTTGAGGATAATTGCTAATTAAATAAATAAATTTATTTAATTTCTTGTGATAATTAATTTAGAAGCTTCCACAATTAAATAATTACTATTTAATTATGTGTGAGAAGTGAAAAATATGAGTAATTAAATATTTTACAATATTTAATTAAGTGGGGTGAAAAAGATATTAAATATAAAATATTTAATTTAAATGTGAAGTGAAGAATGAATATTCCTTTGTTTGAATTTAAATGTTCAAACTTTAGAAATAAAATGATAATCAAATAAATAAATTATGAAATTTGTTTAATTTAATTAAGAATAAAATAGCAATAATTAAATAAACTTATTTATTTAATTAAACTAGAAGAATTGGGAAAATGAACAATATATATAAATAATTTAATTATTTATATGTAGATTTCTTTAGAATATTAATTAAATAATTCATATTTAATTAATTAATAGGTTTGAATAACCATGACCAGTTTTAGATGTGTACAGTTTGTCATGTTCAAGGATGTTGATTTAGGTCCTCACTATGTTGTGACCAACTTAGATTGGTGCACATTAAGACTTGCTCATGAAATTGGGTCGACAGTTGTAATTTACTCTTTATTTGTGGTTGACAGAGTTGTTGATGCAAATTCATTTAGCGGATATATAAGAATGATTGTTTCTTCATTTTGGAGTGTGAGAGTGTGAATGAAAGTGTGAAAGTGTGCAAGCATGAATTGTGTATGTGAAATGTGTGAATAAAGATCAGATCATCTGAATTCATATCAGAGTGTGAAGAAAATTGATCGAAGTGTGAAGATGTGTTTATGTGCCTAACCAGAACTATCATCAAGCTTTTGTAGAAGCTAATTTCTCAGTTCAACCTCATGGGATGGATTTAATCTGATTTTTTTATGTAAGGCAGTGAGCCTTCCCTTTAAGCAGTGAGCTCTAGGTAGTGTGCCTGAATGCATGTGCATTCCCTACTTATTTCTTTCATTAGACTTCTAACAGGGTATAATCTTGTGAACTAACATCTACCATGGTTTTTCCCCTAATAGGGTTTCCACGTATAAAATCTTGGTGTTCATGTGTCTCTGATGTGTTGTTGATTTATGATTTCACTGTTAATTATCAGATCTGAGATTAAAGGTTGATTAAGATTGAATATGTTTAAATTATGTAACAACTAATTCACCCCCCCACTCTCAGTTGTCTATCCTTGTTTTGGTGGCTACCTCTTAGGGGGAGTAGGTAGTGTCATATGTTGTTATTGTATGAGTATTCTAATTTTAATGTCAAAGGGGAAATCAATGTAAAATATACTTTGCATTTTCCATTGATGTCAAAGGGGGAGATGAAGAAGATGAGATGGAGAAAAGTATCATGTGAAAAAAATTATCTATTAAGTGGGAGAAATAGAAAGAAAAATCATGAAAAATGTGTTCAAAACTAGTATGTTGTCTTTGATGGTTTTTCACATCATGTGTTGCCATCAATGCCAAAGGGGGAGATTGTTGCAAGAATTAAGGTTTTTTCATTGATTTCAACTGGTCAATTAGCTATCATCTAGTTTCTATTTTCATTGATTTCATGGATGTAGGTTATTGGTTGTATAAGTCGAGGAATATGAGAAAATTGTAATGAAGAAAGGTTGTAGGTGTTTAGTGGTTGCTCCAGGTTTTTCTCTAGGATTTGCTCCTATGTTTTTGTGGTTCAGATATGTTGATCATGGTTATTGGAAGCTGCTATATCTAGACTCTTAGCTTTTGATTCATTGTACCATGCGAGTTATGTTCACCAATTGTGGACTATAGTTTTTAGTGTATTTGGATGAGGCCCGAGAGAAATGTTGTTGGTCTAGATTTATTTTTGGTTGAGTCTTATGACTTTTAGTTCTAGAGTTAAATTGGTATGATCATGTTGAAGATAGTTTAGTGTCTAGAATGATTTAATCATGCTAAGGGTTGTGTGTGCTTAATTGTTCTATGTGTTTTACACTGGTTTGGTCGACCTTGTGTTGAACACTACTTTCAAAGTTGATGAAGTGTGTTGGGACCTATTTGGGTCCTCATCAAGCATGTGTTTGGGTCACCCTCATTCTAATTCCACACTAGGATGTTTTGGCGCCAACCTAATTTGAATTTAATGATGGATGGTTGACTTTGGATATGTTTCAAAGTTGAAGATGGTATAAATACATGATGAGTTAATGGTGAAAAAAGGTAGGAGATGTTGAACATCCAAAATATTGAGAGGGGGGGTGAATGAGTATTTCATAAAACTATAATAAAATCCATCTTATCATTATTACAATTCTGACTAAATCAACAAGAAGGAACAGAAGAAAAAATCAATGCAATACACATAAAAATTGGGTTTTTTACCTCAAAAACCAAAAAAGGGGAAAACCATGGTGAGGGTTAACTCACAATATATTATATCTAGATACAAAATATTAAATGGCTCACTACCAAGATTGACTATCCTTTAAAATGCTCACTTCCTGAGTACAAAATATGGTTAAGCGCCAAGATGCAAAGATAGTGGCTCACTGCCATAAGGTTGAACTGGTAGGATACACCTTCAATGTGTAGGGTTCATTTCCAATGAAGATCAAAATATGAAGTACTACCTCACATGGTAATCACTCAAATAATCTACACTAATGCATAATTGATAAAGCATTCAGGCTTAGATCTCCACACACCCCTTAATCCTTTTCACACATCTTCTTCTAAATACACTTCACCACTCTTTTCACCTCTTCTCTTTTCTTTCAAAACATATTATATATAAAACTATATCTTATTCATTAATTAGGTCGACCTAAATACAAAACAATCAAAACTTTATTTGTCGGAACCATATATAATTTAAACATTTTATCCATGTAGTGCATTATACCAAGTTAGCTACCATAACTAGTCTCCATAATATATTGCATATGCTAAGTTGGCCAAGACTAGAACACAATTATCCAAACCAACAAATAAAACTCAAAGAAAACACCTTCTAGATTAGAGAACACATTAATTTCCCAGCATACCACTAACATAAAGACTATCAACAAAACCACATCATAAGAATGTTCACCTTAATAAAATGTGGAGTCTCTCACACAGTATGCCAAGCAAGGAATAATAGTAGAATATAGAGTTGAAATATGTCAGAGATAAATTTCTTCTCACAACCAAAAATATATCAAGATTTAGGATACAACTGTCTGAATGAGTCATGATAACATGGTTAAGAGACTAAATTCATATCAAATCTTGTAGTCAATTTAAGACTCAAATTCCAACAAATTGATCCATCACAAATGATTATTACCGGTAGAGAACAACTTTTGGTAAACCTAGTAAACTTCCCATATAGTTATCACCATGTTGACATCAATGAAAACATAGGAAAAACCAACACAAACCATCTTCATTCTCATGTTGCAAGGCTCCATAATCCCAACAATCTCCCCCTTTGGCATTTATGGCAACATACATTACAAATATATTTTGCAATATATTGTGACTGAATACTTTGAATACTCCCCCTATCAAAACTATTCTTCATCAAAATGTTTTTCCTCTATTAACCTCTATATGTTCATCTCTATATCTCTCCATCTCACTATCTCTCCCCCTTTGAAATCAATTAGAAAAGATAGGGTCTGGTATATATGTATATATGCATCAGAATGTAACCAAAATTATATGAACACAAAATTGAACTAAGCTAAAGAAGAACCTCTGAGACTCTCTAGGATGACCTTCCACAACGCTTTTCCTTCTTACCATGAACCTTTTGCACTTATAAGAGTATTGTGTAATAGATCAAGCTTAGTTAAGGACTCTACTCCATTTGCTAAAGTATTGGGACTATGATTAATCTCTAATGATTCATGAATACAACTAAGAGAACTAGAAACAAAAACATGTTTGAGTTTAATCATGTCTCTAAGTGCCACAAACTTCTTGATAACTTCCATCCTTTGATCTTGTAGGGAAAATAATTTTTCCTAAAGCTGCACAATGTAGGACCACCTCTTATTATCTCTATCTTCTACTAACCTATATGTATCTGCTTGAGTGAACATGTAGTATTAACTCGTCTTATCTCATTTCTTATGTTTAGTGTATTGCTAGACCAATCTAGGAAAAAATAAAGAAGTTCCTATGCCTCTTATTCACAAAATTGTACACTCTCCAATTCCTTCATCACTCCACTATGTGCATTTGCGCATTTTTCTTTGATATCTTCTAGGTTTCCTTCATCAGACCTAATTCTAGCATGCACTTCAAGTCTGGAGATGTAGATCTTTAAATAATCAATCATGCCATGAAGATTTCCATAACAGAAATAGATGAATCAAAATTAGCACCAGGAATAACCTTATGCAATTCTTCTAAATCTCTTTGAATATTTATTCTTTCATGCTCATGTTGAGCTCTCTCAAACTCACTTCCTTATGCAACTTCTTGCTTAACAACACTCTTCCTTTTCTTCCTTGTTCTGGTTATGCTGCCAAAAGTACCTTCTACACTAAGATTCTTAGGTCTTTCCAAAAGAATTTTAGAATAATTATTAACTTCAACCTCTAAAAATTCATTCCCAAAAATGTTGATGCCTCGGCTATGAAAGATTACAGACCTATCAGTCTTTGCAATACGGTCTATAAAATTTTCTCTAAAATTCTGGTGCTTAGTAAAATGATTTCCCCAAACTAGAAAGGCTTTGTCCAGAGAAGAAATATCCTGGATGTTGTTATCTCCACCCATGAAATCATTCATTCTATGGATCACTTTAAAAAGTCAGGAATGGCCTTCAAAATTGATATTTCTAAGGCTTATGATAGAGTCTCTTGGCCTTTCCTCTTTGTTGTCCTCATAAATTTTGGTATAGATGGAAGATTCCTTAAGCTCATGTATGTCTGTGTTACCTCCCCCATGTGTTCTATTCTATTTAATGGTGTTCCTCAAGGCTTCTTCTCTTGTGGTCATGGGCTTAGGCAAGGTGATCCCCTCTCCCCCTATATTTTTATCATTGGTGTTGAAGTCCTTGGTAGGAATATTAAAAAAATGATGGAATGAAAAGCTCTCAAAGGTGTTAAAGTTTCTTCTTCTCTTATGCCCGACACCCACAAATAGTTTTTTGATGACACTCTAATGTTTGGGGAAGCCTTGGTGGGGGAAGCTAGTCTCTGGAAACAAGTGCTTAATGACTATGCTGCCATTTCTGGTCAGTGTATCAACTATGAGAAAAGAAAAAATTACTTCTTTAATATTGATCAACAAATCCAGGAGAGAGTGATAAAAATTCTAGGTTGTAAGGAAGCTGAATTACCTGATGCTTATTTGGGCCTACTATTGATCTCTAAGAAGATGAAAAACACTTATTGGAATTAGTTGATTGAAAGGACTCAAAACTATTATGGTTAGGAACTGAAGAAAAATAAGAATGTCTCTGGTTGGCTGGGAAAAAGTGTGCACCCCCAAAGGAGAGGGGGCTTGGGATTAAGAAGAATATTTATGCTTAACAAATCCCTAGCAGATAAAATTGGTTGGAATATCCTTAAAGGCACTAAAGATTGGGTAAAAAATTTCCAAGCTAAATACTTGAGGAACAAGAACCTTGGTTGTTTTCTATATGTGGCAGATCTACCAAGTGGCTCTGCTCTATTGAATTATCTTGTTAAAATGAGAAATGTGTTGAAGCTAGGGTTTAGAAAGAGAATTGGGAATGGGAATAATACAGATTTTTGGAAGGACCCTTGGATAGAGTCTTCTATTTTGTCCTCCTCATAAGACTTGAAACCTCTCAAATAAATCCTTAATAGGATTTGTGGTAAAAATGTTTTTGACTATATTAATTGGGAGTTGGAGGAACCTAAATGGAAGGAATTCAATTTTTTACTCAAAAGGGACAACTTGAGAGGTTAGAGATAGGTGAATTGGGACCCTATCCTAACTAGAATGCATGGTTTGATAGGGGATGCTAAGTGGTTCGATAGAGAAAGGGAAGATGAGTGGATTTGGAAAGGTTTCTCTTATGGCTATTTCTAGATCAAAATGGCCTATGAAGAATTGATTAAGGTGCTGAATGTTGTTCCATAATTTTTTGGGAAAATGTGTGGAAAAAGAATTTGATTCCAAAAATTAATTGCTTTTGTTGGATGAAATCTCATGGTAAAATCTTGATGGTGGATAACTTGGTTCAGAGAGGTTTCTAACTGGTCAATCAATGCTTGCTTTGTAAACATGAAAAGGAATCAAGTATTCACCTCTTCTTTCACTACAATTATGCGAGGGAAGTGTGGTCCTACTTCCTCTTTTTGTTATCTTTTGAATGGGTGTTCCCTAACTCTTTGAAAATATTTATACAAAGCTAGGCTAAATACTCTTACTCTCATAATGTAATTGTGGATCTCTGGAACCAAGTTCCTCCATTTGTGGCTTGGGGTTTATGGAAGGAAAGGAATAATAATATTTTTTAGGGATGAGGAAAGAAGCAACTGGGAGGTTAGTTTGATCATTAAAAACCAAATCAAGGAAAGCATAAAGGTTGGTAGGTATGGTTTCTCTAAAAAATGGCCAAATTACAAAGAAATGAGGATAAAGAAAAATTGGGGAATCAGTAAGGATTTAACCAAACTTAATTGGTCTAAGATGCTAACTAGATTGGCTACGGTGTGGAACCATTTGCAAAAGGATTTAGTTAAATGTAACTTTGATGGGTGCTTAAAAGGAAACCTAGGACAAGCAGGTGTTGGACGATTGTTAAGGAATCATAAATGTGAGTGTATTGTGGGCTATGGATTGAATATGGGATTCTACTCTAATAATAAAGTGAAAGAAATTGCTACTTTGGAGGGATTTAATATTCTAAAGGAGTTGGGTTATCAAAATGTCATAATAGAAGATGACTCTAAGCTTATTTTTGATATCCTAAATGAAGAGGCTACACCACCATGGGATTTAAAAAACATAATTGATAAATGTCAAGTCATTAAAAATTCCTTTGCTAATTTTAGAGTGCAACATGTTTATAGAGAAGGAAATAAGGTGGTCGATTGTGGTGCTAAGTTGTAGGGGTTTGACAAGATGGACATATGGGAATATGTCAGATTCTTTTAGAGACTTAATCCTAAAGGAAAAATTTGAACATGACTATAATATGCAAAAATAATAATTCCCTGTTTGGCTAGATAAAAGAGTCCCAAGTGGTTCTTTTGGGCCTTCTATGTAATGATGATATGGGTTGTACGACAATGTATCAGAGGATCTTGGATAATGAAAATATTAATATTTTTTTAGTCATGAAGGTTACTAAATATCACATGAATATTTTCATCTTGTTAAGGGTTGTCATGTCTATGTGTGTGGATTGGCTTGTATCAGCAATTCCCACATTTTTAATGCGATGAAGGGAATGGAAATTAATGTGAAGATTATTTTTTGTAAGAATAATGATTGATATTTTTTTCTAGGGAATGTGTTGTGGGAGGTCTCTAAAAGAAACTTCTTGATCCTTAATTATTCATTTTCTCTTTGTGTCTTTCGACGTAAGAGTGATTTCTGCATTTTAAAGAAAAAGGTGTGGGAGATTATGAAGAATAGTGTGAAGCAACTGAAGAACTTGCAGAAGAGAAAAATGGGAGGTCCTAGGAAGAGAACAAAGCCATATAATTGATAGGGCCTATAATAGAATGTGGATTTATTGAAAATGTTTGTGGATGCTGGTATGTATCCATTCTTCCAATCCCCGAAGGCATACAACGAGAACCTCATGACTAAATCCATGAATTCCTGGTAGAATGGAAATTTTACCATTGGAGTTGTGAAGTTCGAAGTGATGACCAGATTCATCGCTAAAGCTACAGGGCTGAAAAACTAGGGAATTAAAGTTGCTTAAAAATGTGGGGCAGACTACCAAATGTTTATTGACAAATTTCTTCATGAAGGTGAGAAGGTCAAAAGGTTTCAAAATGGGTATGCAAGACTAGAACTTCCTCCTCCTTTTTCCTTAGTTAGTTTGTTTATTATGAGATATTTTACTATGGAGGAAAGGTATATGTTAGTTCATGTGTACCATTTTCCCCTACTAAACCACATTCGGCATGGTGAGAGAGTCAATTTTCCTTTTTACTTGTTTTCCTCCCTACAAATCCATATAGAGAAAGGTGACAGTCCTCCTCCCCACCAATCCCTTATGCTAACCCTTTTAAAGTATACTTTGGTGCTGAATCCCCATGGAAATACTCGTGTAGGAAGAAATGAAAACCCTAGCCATGTTGATGTTGTTAATAAGGAACAACCTATGGACGAAAACCCTGGCCCAGTTGAAATCCCTATTAAGGAACCTATTCCCCATCCACCTCCTATTGTTGTTGCTAGAAGAGTTCTTATCACTGCTAAAAGACATTCGGTTGCCAATGTTTCCAACCCTTCTACCCCTATGTCACAAAAATGTGAGGAGAAAATAAACTTTCAAATTGTGCTTATAAGAGCCACACCTCAAAAAAGGAAACATTTGCCTCTATTGCTTGAACTTCCCAAGGCGAAAAAAACCAAATGTGACTTAGGCAATAGGGATTTCATAAATATAACGAAGGAAGGGACCCAAAATGAGGAGGAGAAATATTCTCTAAAGGGGCAAGGAAGTGGTGGGAGTGGTGCAAGATGGTCGGCCCGACTTTCTAAAGCAGCCTCAAAGAAAAAAAAAGGGAAACATAAATTGTCGACGAGTGAAGGGGAGGATCAGGAGTACGAAGATTTCGAAGCCCAGTAGGATGATGACTCTAAGGATGTGGATTTTGAGAATACGATTTATGAGATGGGTGAAGAAGGCTCTAAGGATGAAAAGGATGAGGAAGAGGAAGAACAAGATGAACATTCTGAGGATGATAAGAAAGAAGAAGATAATGTGTAGGAAGTTGAGGATTTGGATACGAGAAAAGACTCTACCATTGAATTTTTAAAGAGAAGACCTACTTTCCTGCAGGTTCAGTTCAAAGACATGGAGAAGACTTTGGTTACTCTCATAAGGGTTAAAAATAGACTAATGTGGTGGTCAATGATGGGTGTGACTCCTAGAGAACTCAAAATTTCTAAGAAGCTAAAGAAACAAGGGAAAATGGATTCCCTAAAGACTCTGGATGAGACTAAGGGACCTGAATGGAGAGAATAGATTGCTCTCCTGGGAGAGTATGGGGAACTATTGAAGAAAGGAAAATAATGCCTCTTGATTCTTCTCTATTGTTTTTTGATGAGTCTTTTTTCGTATAGCTTTAATATTTTAGACTGTTCTGTTTCTATGGATATGTTATGGTGGAATACCACTTGGGACACTTTGGACTTAATTAATGGTTTACGTAGATCTAAGATGCTTCTAGTATTTTACTATTTTTGATTAGTACTGGTTGTTCTATGGTTACTCAAGTTATTTCTGAAGTACGAACTTATATTGTTGTTATTTTCTAGGCTGGTGGTGGTGTGGTTTCCCACCTTCTCTTTGTTTCTTTTTGTCTACTCTTATAACCATGGATTAGGGACCTTCCCTGCTTATCTAATCAAAACCTTCATAATCTAACCCAGATATCCATACCAACCTTGATTCAACTACTTCAATGTGAAAAAAATATATAGACACGAGAAAATTGATGCTTTCAGAGTACCTTTCAACAACACTTACTAGAATTCCAAACCTTCTCTTCATCCTCATCTCAAATGTCGCAAAGAATGCAACAAGGACAGTCTCTTGTGCATTTGAGCTACCAATATTTATCATGAAGTTCCTAATTTTATGGGAAATAGGCTTTGTATTTGACCATTATATCCTTCCTATCACTGGTAGTTCTCTCAAAAAGTAAAGGAGTAAATAGACAACCAAATTGCCATACTAGAAAATATTCTTCTTACTCTTCTTGATTTCCTTTAAATTATTCAAAAGATTTATATGAAGTAATTCACAAAAGTCATAATCCATACCTCTTTTAACCATATCAACAAAAATAGAAATTGTAAGGTCATTTCTAGGAATACAAACTTTGTGATCGATGACGGATGATCCGAAAATGGTAGTTTACAATTTATGGGAGATTCTGATAATTGCTGAAATCACATATTTTCTAAAAATATAATGATTTGAGTCTTAAAAAGTTCCATTTTAATGATTCCAATTCAAGAGGGTTCAATCAAACCACCTTAGATCAAACCCCTTGGATAGAACCCCGCTAGTATTAAACCATGCCTGTAATAGAGTCTCCTTTACACCTATCAAAATGCTGATAAAAAACCACTTTTGATTTACCTTCTGGGGGATCAAATTAAGTCATTTAAATTATTTTTTTTGTAAGTATGCAGTCCTTATTATAAGCTTCCCAGAAAGTATAATTCTAAATAAATTTAATTTAATTATTATATTTATTTTTTATTTCTCATGAATGTAGGTTTTTCACCAAAAATCAAGCTCTATATTCTGCATATGTGGAAAAATAGCAGATTATCAATTATTTTTTGAAAAATATCAGTGCACTAGATATTGAAATCTGTGATCCAACAAAAAAATAAAAATTGAATTGACAATTTTTTTTTATGTTGTATACAGTCCGCTTATGTCTGAATTGTAATTGGTTTGAATTCAAAACTTGATTAGGGAAAAAAAATTCAATAAAACACTATGAAACCAGATGAAAACGCTTGAAATCATAGTTACAAATCTAAATTAAAAAAAATAAAAAATTATCCTTCATGGAAAAAATTTTATGTTGTATACAGTGAACATCACTCCTTAAAAATGGTGTTTACTGAAAAAAACTAGTTTTCAAAGGAGATGGAAAAAGAAGTGAAATTTGATTCCAAAATTTTTGAAAAAAATATATTTAGAATCTATAGACAAAATTTTGCAAATCACTAGTTTGCATCATCTTCAAATTCCTCACGGTTTAGCCACTATAAGTGCCTGAAAGTGAAGATTTAGTTAGAAAAAATCAGTTTAGTGTCCAGTTTGGCCAAAAATTGTAAACTAGTATTGTGGGATCACCTTGACTATAGCAACATATCTTATTATTGGATCCATAATTGATTTCAAATCAATCTCTTTCCCTTCAAGATTTGCACCGTTAACCTCAATTATCTCTTGCTCATCCATATCCTTCTGTTTGGGAACCGGTTCGAAGGAACACAAACCAGTTACATCTCTGATAGATTCTTTGGTAATAAAATGTGCTTCATAAATCCACAAAAATTCATCATGAATTCTGCTCAAAACTATTTGAATATACTTCTTTCAAATTCAAACAAAGGGAATTTCCTCCAAACATCCAACTTTTTCTCAACTAACACTTTATAGGCATCATGGCTATTTTCTAATTCACTCTCCCATAGCATGCTCAACTGAACTGACAATATTTCTTCTATCTTATAGTAAAAAAATGCATATATATCTTCTATGGGAAACACTTTCAGAGGGATGTGAGAGAATGCACCAATAGATTCTTCTGAAACATTCTTCAAATATCTCTTCAAATTAACTTGCACTCTATCTACACTCTTCATAACCTTTGAATTATCCATAGAAATAAAAATGAAGTATTGTACAAACAAGAATACCTCTATAAATTCCAACAAGAAATGTATAGATATCCTACTTCTAGCCCTCACTTCGAATCCACTTGATTTCTTCTTCAAACCCTAAAACTCTGAATTTCTTTCTAAACTTATTTTACACACTTCTCTGAAAATACATAAGCCTTTTGAATTATCTGAATTTATTTCTTTCATCCTGAATGATTTTGCAATAAATTATTCAATTTGTAGGTAGATTACCTCAAATATTGTGTACGCCTCCATTCTTTCAAATTCTGCAAACTTCATCCTTCACACATGCGACTGAAAAAATTACTTAGTTTTGCTACCACAATAAATATACTTCTATCATGATGTGAAACAATTATCGATGAGGGGGTTTATTTGATATTTTGATAATTTCTCCCCCTTAGCCACTTCTTTACTTAAAGATTGATGAGATTATATACACCAGAGGTTGGCATAGATAACACTAATGATTCTGATGTTGGAATCTGGGAACAGTGAGAGCAATCTTCAACTTTATTAATCTGATATTTAAACCATTTCAACATTAAACTGAAGAAATGATGAAAACACACAAAGCAATCATTCAAAATGCCATAACACAAGGATTTTTACGTGGAAACCCTATTAGGGGAAAAACCATGGTGGAGGTCAATCCACAATTTGAGTACTCAAGTATAAGTTTTACAAAATGGGAATGCACTTGCATTCAGGAACACTACCTAGAGCCCACTTCTCAAAATGGAAAGGCTCATTGCCTTACAAAATATTCAGATTAAGTCCATCTGAAGGATTGAACTAAATTAATAGCATCTACTCATCCTTTGTTAGAGTTCCGATTAAGCACATTTTTTGATCTCTTGACCTCTTATCTGATTCTACTCTTCTACTCTCTACTGTTGTAATTTGCATCATAAATATTATATGCGCAGGTGAAATCGCTCTACTATCCTCTTGATTTTGCATCATATAGAAATACACTTCACATCCATGTCACATTCATATCAAAATTATATAACCGATAACTTATATATATATCTGCAACAAGAGATTCAATCATCGATATGTCGGCTTTAATAAAACATAAAATAATTTTCAATGGTCGGCTGAATCCACAAACGATTTTCAATGTGCAACATCCAAAGTTGGCCATAGCATAGTGAGGACCTAAATAAACATGTTTGAACACAAAAATTTAAGCAATTACTCCTTAAACATTCGCAACGGCTATATCCACCAAGACGGCCTTCTAGCACTGATAAACAAGAAATTGATAAACCAGATCTCCTAATTTGTATACCAATGAATGCGTACCTAGCTGATTCTTGGATAAGATATTACAAACATCAAAATACCTTTCTCTAAGATCCATAACTTAAAATGATAAGCTGATAATGCAAATGGGTTCATCTTTAGTCAGATACCCTATTCTTCATTCTATCTCCTGGTATGGATAAATACCAAAATGTGGACTAGATCAATGACTTAGGTTGCCATCAATTACACCACCAGATGCCAGAAATATCCAAAAGCCATATGCCAACAATACCCCCCTTTGGCATTGATGGAAACACTTAGTGAAAAATGACTAAGTGTTAGAACCAACATACTGTAATCCTTCAATACTTCAAAAATTTATAATTGACACAACTCCCCCTAAGTTTGATAAGGAATTTTTTACTGCTCTCTCTCCCCCTTTGACATCAATGACAAAAAAAATCTTATAGTAATCCCTTATCGAGTGTAAGAAAAAATTACTTATTCAAAAACTGGTTCAAAACTTTGAAGACATGCATCCACTACTTGAATTAAAAGATCATTTTGTACTTTTCTTTTATCTTCGGAAGAAACTTCTTACATGCTTCTATTGCAATCCCGGTGATTATGATAATGTTGTTGTTTTCAGATGTCGAGTTAATAATCTTGATGAGAGATTCTGAAATAGTGATGGTTTCTTCTAGTGTCTCTCCTTTCCTTGGTATTTCAATCAACTGTTCTAGTATGCATTCTGTTATGTCCTTTACTTTCCAAAAGGTGTCAATTATCCTATTTTTGGTGTTCTGGTCATTTTTATGCTCTTCTTGTAGTTCTTGAATTCTTTTCTTGATTCCGCCTTCATTATCCTAAAACATATCAAATTTTTCTCCAATACTATTCAGTTTTGTTTCAATTTGTTCCAACTTCTCCTTATACTTGCCAATTGCATGAGGCCAATGAAGACAATAGTTGTAGATGTTATTTTCTGAATTTATGCACTACTATAGCTAATTCATGTGCCTTTTTAATTTGTTGAAATATAGTCTATACTGCTTCTTCAGATGTAATATTACTTCTTCTTCTTCTTCCCTGTTTTGAGACTTAGAGTCCATGTTTTCCTTGATGCATTCAATCATTTATTCTGGAAAATATTTTTTTGATTCTCCAATTTGATATAGTTATGCACAACATGAGAACTTAGTACACTTAAAATCATATCCTGTTCATATGAAGGTCCAATAGACCATAATTTTGCAATTTTCCACATCCCATCTTTCTCATGAATAAGTTGTAGTAGTCTTTCTTTGGTTAAGTCACCTTCATCTTCACTTTCTTCTATTTTAGTCTTTTCTTGTTCTAGTTTGGCTGATTCCAGTTCTTTTCCTTGGGTGTCCTTAGATTCCTTATTAGATTCCTCATCTGGTATATCTACAATCACTTGTTCTTTTCCTTTTCCTTCAATTTTTGGAATCTTGCATGCCGAAGGAGTACAAACAAAAGTTTATTTTTCTCTTTTCTTCTTTCGCTCCATCTCACCAGAAGAGGAACCAACTTCAAGTGCCTTTTCCAAAAGGGAAATACAAATTGAACCAAACTTTCCTAGCAAACCTTTAAAGAAAATTTCATATGCTTGATCACAGTTTGCCAAAATTTTAGAGTGTGTGTATATTTGTTTGCACACCAATTCATTCTCTTTCCATATCACATTGTTGTTCATTGGGAAGAAATTCAGAAAGTACATTAATAGACATATAACCATGGTACCAAACCTGATAGGGTAATCTATCATCTTTGTCATTTGCACATTCTCCATCAGTTGATCTTTCGACAATCTGCAAAGGTCAAAATACTAATCTTCCATTATCATTTTGTGTGAAATGTAGACCACACCTATTAAGGTAGTACCTTATTTTTTCCTAAGAAATATTTTGTAGGATATTCCATGTGCAATTTACCTTGTCACAAAGTTCTTATTGTTGAGATTATTAGTGTCGTTTGATCTCCAATTACTCCAGTTAGGGTTTCAACTTCTTTATTCTAGATAGACTTCTTTCTCAGTATATCCCCAACTTTGCATAATCCAGTTAAGTTCCCAATTACTTCTTTCAAAATGAGGTAGGGTTTGTCCAGAATTAGAGTACCATCATTCAATCTTCTCAAAATAAACTTAATGATTTATATGTTCTCAAAATAGGGAAATTCATTCCAAATGTCCAAATATTTGTGTTTAGTTTCTTTCAACCATTGCAATTTATCGGGTGACAACAAGTTCCTTATGAATCTAATCTTCTCACTATTATACTCATATAGATTGATCATTCCTTTGATTTGTTCCATTTTTCCTTCCATACTCATATTTCATTTCTATCAACCACACACCAAATTAAATGAAAATTTCTAAAGTACTTGATGAATTAGGGTTTCACTTCCAAAATGTCTTCACACCTTTGAGATTCTATTGCAGAGTTCTCTCCTTTTGATAAAGTGGAAAATGAGGGTTTCAACATGTCTTTTTATAACTTCGCACACCTAATTTTTTTTTGTAATAAATTCTTTTGCCCTATGTGTTCTGGATACCCTGTTTTCTTAGTCAACGAGAGAAAAATTCTTCTGCGGACCTATGATTTCTTCAATTTCCTTTTGAATTTTTTCCAAAGCATCTTTAGATCATTAATAATATTTTTGAAAATATTTCATGTTCCGGTGCTAGCTACAGATAGGGGAAAAAGGATTTTCTTGAAAAAACTCCCCGTAGGCCAATGACTTGAGATTGATTTTTCAGAGGAATTACTAGAAGCAGGTTCCAGTATAGAACTATTCCATGCATCAAACTCGATATTTATTACCCATGTCTTCTTCATTTGATCTCTTATTTCATCCATAGTCACTTTTTCCATTTTCTTAATCATTATTTTGTGTATTTTTGCCTCTATACGCTGAACCTCTTTTATCCATATTTTTATTTTTGTAGAATATTGCAATGTGACCATATTTTTTGCAATTATAGTACACAATATTTCCTTGTCCAGTACAATCATTCCATTGATTTATTCTTGATCTACATTGGTTAGAAACATGCCCAAATCTTCTACAGGTGTAACATTCAACATTCCTTCTAGGGATAGAGTTGTTTGACACATTTTTGCATTCAATTGACTTATGACCAAAATTTTTGCAATTGAAACACTGACCGAAGAATGATGGATCATTGGATTTAATTTTACTTCTACATTGAGCTGATATATGACCAAATTTATTGCAAGCAAAATAGTATCCATTAAAATTTTGAGCATTAGGTTGTCTTATCAGATGCCTTTTTTCTTTGTTCATCAGATTTCCCTACTTGAAATTCCTTTGTCCAGATCCAGAACATTCTCCTTTCTCATATCTCAGGCCTCACTTGTCATTTCCATTATTCTATCCTTGAGTCAACTCATCAAGATTAACTAAGCTAATCTTAAACTTCTCCTTGTATTCATTTGCAGTAGTAAGTTCATCCTTGAGAATAACAATCTATTTTTCAAGCTCTTCTTCATTGTTTTTGGATTGTTGTAGTTCAATCTCCAGCTTAATGAATTCTTCATTTATTCTTCTGCATTCATCAAATTTTTCTTTTAAGGACTGAGCAAGGTTGCCCTCATTCTTCTTTCTTCCTTCAATCTCCTTAGTTAGCTTCATCACCATAGATTCCATTTCATGTTTTAGGGTAGCATTGTCTCGGGCAATATTTTCACATTTTTTAGTTATTTCCTTCGAGGTTTGATTTAGGTGAACATCATCCATTATTTTTCTCTCCTTTTTCTTAATCTAATCACAAAGATCCTTTCTCTTCTCCCTAGATTTAACAATCTGATCCTTCAATATCTGAATGAATTTCTCAGCATCCATAAGACTTGCTTTCAATTCCCAGACTTCTGCTTTGGACTGATCAAGATCATCAAGTGCCACCACAAGCTACTGTTGAAGACTACCAGAGTCCATTACATTCCAAGATCCACCTCAAGATGTTAAACTCCTTCTGAGGAACCCTGCTCTTATACCAATTTTTGGAATCTGGAAACACTGAGAGGGGGAGTGAATTAGTGTTCTACAATCTTCAACTTTATTAATATGATATTTAAACCATTTCAACATTAAAATAGAGAAAGGATGCAAAGACACAAATAAATCATTCAAAATTCCATAACACAAGGATTTTTACGTGGAAACCCTATTAGGGGAAAAACCACGATGGAGTTCAATCCATAATTTGAGTACTCAAGTATAAGATTTACAAAATGGGAATGCACTTGCATTCATGCACACTGCCTAAAGCTCACTACTCAAAATGGGAAGGCTCGCTTCCTTAAAAAATATTCAAATTAAGTCCATATAAAGGATTGAACTAAAGTAATAGAATCTACTCATGCCTAGTTATAGTTTCGATTAAGCAGATTTGTCGATCTCTTGACCTCTTATCTAATTTTTCTCTTCTGCTCTACGTTGTTGTAATTCACATCATAAATCTTATATGCATAGGTGAAATTGCTCTACTATCCTCTTGATTTTAACATCATACACCAATATGATTTGAATCCATGTCACATTCAGATCAAAATGATATAATTGATCACTTATATATATATATTTGCAACAAGAGATTCAATCATCCATATGTAAGCTTTAATAAAACATAAAATACTTTTGAATGGTCGGCTAAATCCGCAAATGATTGTCAATGCACACCATCCAAAGTCATCCATAGCATAGTGAGGACCTAAATAAACATGTTCGAATGTAGAAAAATTTAAACAATTACTCCTTAAACATCTGCAATGGCTATAACGACTAAGGCGGCCTTCTAGGACTGATAAACAGGAAATTGATAAACTGGATCTCCTAATTCGTATACCAGTGAAAGCATACCCATATGATTCTTGGATAAGATATTACGAACATCAAAATACCTTTCAGTAAGATAACCTCACTCATAGGATGGGATATGGGAGAGGGATAAATGAAAAACAATAAAAGAGGGGAAATGACTTCATATTCATATGCTTGTAACAAAAATTTCAAAGAATTTACTCAACAAGATTTGAAAATGGAACATGAAGTTTGATAACAAGAGACTATTGTAATGAGAACATGATGTAACAATTGTCCTACAAATTTGAAATGCAACATTTTTTTGCTAATTTTTAGAAAATCAAGCAAAATGACACTTTTCTTACACATAATAACTATTTTTTTAGAATTTCAAAGTATAGATTTACCAGAAGAAATAAAAGGTACACAGAGGAAAAAATGAATACAAATTTTTTTCAAGACACCTATATAGGGATAGGTTTTCCCATGGTCAAATGAGTCCTTAAATAGAGGTTTTAAAAATTAAAATCTAATTTTTTGAGTTGTTTATGTTCACTATTTCTGGTTGCAAAATGTTTCCATTGTGATAGATTTTCTATAATTTTTTGATTAATGTGAATGCAATTTGATGAAAAAAAGTGAATAGAATGACAACTTTTTGAATGTAATTTTTATTGAAATTTTTGATGTAAATGGATAAAAGACACTTTTTAATGCAACTAATATGAAAAATATATGCAATATTTTTAAAATTTTATGATTTTGAATGATGAAAAATGCAATTTTTAAACCCTATGAGATGCAAACAAGATCATGAAAGACCTAGATCTAGGATTTTAAGGATCTCCAAATCAGAAAATATTATGTACAATGTCAGGTTCACCAAAATGAAACATAGAAAAGAGAAGCAAGAGGATGAAGTAGGGGTGTCCACCTAGGTTCACACACACTTTCCTAGTTTCATTAGAAAGAAAGAAGATCACAAATGGATATGATTGACTTTGAACCTTGAGGGGAGTAAACCCTATTTTGGATCTTTGATCTCTACTTTCTTATGACAAAAATGATTCATTTGCAATGTTTTGGAATTATTTAAAGTGCATTAACTAAATGAATTATGTGTCCTAACACTTGAAATGAAAATTTCTATGATAGCATAAAAGGAAATGAAAATTTGTAGGAAGATCTGAGAAGGATCTAACAGTGTAGAGTTGTTATGAAAAGTGGGTTTCAAGGCCTATGTTGCAAGTATGGATGTGTTTGGTGGTTCTGTCATTAATGTTGTCATTGATGTCAACATAGTGTAGTGTGATTGTAGATGGTAATTGTATATTTGAGATAGTGTATAAGTGTTTAGAGTACATGGAGCTATATTTATGAAGTTGTAGTTATGTTTTTCCCAAGTTCTTTTGAGAAAATTAAAAACTAATGAAGGTAGTGTTGAGTATGTGTTCTAAGTGTGCTCCAGTATTGTGCTTTGCATTTCTTCTATGTTAATCCTATGCCTATGTGGATTTTTGGTACTGTTCATGAGCTTCAATGGGTAATATATCCTATGTTTTTGCTTCCAGATCAATGGAAAGTAGAAGATATGTTCACCGATATGTGAACCAATTTGACATAACTATTTGTTTGTGGACTGGGAGGAATTTTTTTACTCTGCAGTCTTCTTGTATTTTGTTTTAGGTCTTGCAAATCTAGGAGATGATTTATACTAATGTTCTCAATGTTCAGGAAAATGTTCTTATGATTTGGTGCTCTAGAAGACTTGCTCCAGAGCCCCTGAGTGTTGTTGCTTGGTTTGATTGGACTGTTGAAGAATGTTTTGTGCATGAAGATTGTTGCAGTTGTTGCAGATGTATTTGAAGGTCTCTAAGAGATGTTAAAATTTCAAGTGAAGCATGTTGGGTGATCGACATGTGATCATCTTTTTGGGGATGCACGTACTTCAAAGATCATTGGTGTTTTCATTAGGTTTGGCTGACTTGGGGTCTACACATTACATAAATATTTTGCATCGAATTAAGGAAGTGCGTGATTGATCCAAGATATTTTTTGGGTCCTAATAAAATGTGTAATTGGTCCTCTCTCATTTTGATGGAACAAAATCCTTGGTTCTTTGCAATCTTGCATCAACCAAAAATACTTTCATTTAGTTTTGTTCTTGTCTAGTTCGTATTCTTGTTCAAGTTGGCAGATTTGGTATTTCATCATGTTTTCTCACCAGACCTTGCAGATCTATATTTTCATCGTGGATATGTTCATTTTCCTTATTCCAAGTTTTCATCTCGACTAGATCTTTTTCTAGCAAGTTATCACTTTTGGATTAAGTGACTATTTTTGGAACTGGCCCCGAAATAATTTCAAACCTAATGGCTAGTTTGATCGATCATGGATCTTTCCCGTCACTTGTGGATCCTTGCGAGGTGTTTCGATTTGTTCCATGGAGTGTCCCCAACCTTAATTCTAGGTTCACACTTCATCATGTGCACCTTCCATGGAGAATTTCAAAATTGAGGATGACCTATTCATGTACACGTTACGTTTCCTTCACTGGAGATTGTAATGATCTTTGGCCGATGCGGATTTTTCTAGATCTGTGGATAGGATATAAAGCTTGTAATGGATAATTAGGATGGTAATCAATCAAGATCAAGTAGATTAATATGTATGTGGAATTAGATCTATGAGATATTTTATCGAATGTAGGAATATTGTATTTTGAGTATGTTGTATCAGGCATGTGAGCCGAATCTATAAGCCTAGATGCTGTCGGTCGATTGTAACCAAAATCTATGTTAATAAGAATGTCTGAATCTACATTTGCCTCCATATTCTATGTTTCTTTTGTTGTCTAACTCTTATTGCATGGTCTAGATTATTCTCTTTGAGGACCCTCTTACCATGACTGCACCAAATTGGTATCAGAGCGAGATTCATTATGTGGAAGATCGTCAGAGTTTGCAAAGTCCTATTGAATATTTTTTGTGGGGTGGTGGATTGAGGACTTGTGTAAAGATGGTAGGAAGAAGAAATGGTAGAGGAAATGGAGCGCATGGAAATGTAGACCCAGTTGTAATGGAGATGTTGAGAGGAATTGTTGCTAGATTAGAAGTAGTCGAAATGGCCCATAGGAGAGGTTGACCAGTTGATGTTGTGAGTGATGAAGAGGTAGAAGAGAAAGAAGAAAGGGAAAGAGAAGATCAACCTAGCCTTGATCAAGGAGAAGAGATGTTCATAAGAGTGCTAACTGGAGTAAATACTAAACCACATTTCAATCCACTGGATTATAGTGGTAAGTTGGATTTAGATGAATTGCTTGATTGGATAACAAAGATGGAGATGTACTTTGATTTTGATGGTACCATAGAAGACAAGAAGGTGAAATTTTCTTGTACAAAGTTGAAAGAACATGCATCCACTTGGTGGGAACATTTGCAGATAGGTAGGCAAAGAAAATTAAAAGAGAAGATAAGATCGTGGGATCATATGGTGAATAAGTTGAAGACAAAGTTTATGCCTATAGATTATCAGATCAATTTGTTTTGAAAGTTGCAAAATTTGAAGTAGAAGGAGTTAAGTGTGACTAAATATACTAAGGGGTTTTACAAGTTGAATATCAGATCTGGACATTCAAAAGATGAGACCGAGCAAGTAGCCAGACATATGAATAATATGAGGTTTTTTATACAAGATGAGATCAGTTTGATTAAGTTACTAAGTGTGGAGGAGTCATATTAGTGTGCCCTAAAAGTAGAAGAGAAGTTGAACAAAAGACATGAGCAGAGACAAAGAGGAAGAATTTTTACTAGAGGAGAAAGAGGACCTTTTTTAGATTAGAATAAAGATAAGGAAGTCAGTAAGAATGACAATCCATATTATAGAGATGATGGAAAATCTTACCAAAGAGGAGGATATGGTGGTTACTAGAATAAGGATTATAGAAAAGATGATAGAAGACAAGAGAAATGAGTATTCAGAGGAGCTTGTTATAAGTGTGGTGGAGAAGGACATAGAGCATTTGAGTGTAATTAGGGAGAAGCAAGCAGAAGGACAAATAATAGTAGAAGAGTAGCCTTTGTTGAGGAGGATCATGTTGGATCATCTAATAAACTAGAAGAGGGAGAAGTGTTAGTGAACAAAAGAGTATTGTGTCAAAGTGAGATGGAGAAGGAACCATTGTAGATAAATAATTTGTTTCGAACCAGATGCAAGGTAGCTGGTAAATGTTGCAAAGTGATTATTGATAGTGGAAGCTCAAAGAACCTAGTTTCTGAAGAAATGGTGAACAAATTGAAGTTGGAAAGGTTGAAACACCTGAAGCCCTATTCAATAGCATGGATTCAAGATGAGCATAAGATAATAGTAAGTGAACAATGTTTGGTGAAATTGAGGATAGGAAATTACCATGATGAAATTTTGTGTGATATCATGCCTATGGATGTATGCCATGTTTTATTGGGAAGGCCTTGGCAGTATGATATATAGGCTATTCATGATGGAAGGATATTTTTGGATGGAATGAGACATGAGAACATGTGCTATGCCTTGGTTCCTAAGAAGGTTGAAGACTTGAAGAATGTAGAAGAACAATTAGAGTAGATAAGGGATTTGTTGGTAGAATATGAATCTATCATTTTAGATAATGTACCTAATGGATTGCCGCCTATAAGGAGTATTAGTCATTACATGGATCTGATTCTTGGAGCTAGTTTTCCTAATAAAGTAGCACACTAGATGACACCAACAGAGAATGAAGAGTTGAATAGACAAGTGCAAGAGTTGTTGAGAAAAGGTTTGATCAGAGAAATCTTAAGTCCTTGTGTAGTACCTGTAGTGCTAGCACCTATGAAGGATGAAGAGTGGAAGATGTGTACAAACTTTAGAGCCATAAACAAGATCATAGTGATGTATAGATTTAGTTTTCCTCAAATGGATGACATTATGGATTTTTTGAGTGGAGCTAAATACTTTACAAAGATATATTTGAAGAGTGGATATCATTAGATCAGAATCAATGAATGGGATGAATGGAAGATAATATTCAAGAAAAATGAAGGATTGTATGAGTGGTTGGTGATGCCTTTTGGACTAAAAAATGCACCTAGTACTTTCATAAGGTTGATGAATGAGGTATTGAAGAAATTCATCGAAAAGTTTGTGATTGTCTATTTGGATGACATCTTGATTTTTAGTAAGACTAGAGAAGAACATTTGTTGCATATAAGACAAGTTTTGGAGAGGTTGAGAGAAGATAAGATGTTGATAAACATTAAGAAGTGTAGTTTCATGAAGGAAGAATTGGTATATTTAGGATTTGTGATATCAGTGGATGGGCTAAAGATGGATCCTGAGAAGGTAAGAGAAATTGTTGAGTGGCCTACACTAAAAAGCATTGGAGAGGTAAGCTCATTTCATGGACTGGCTAGTTTCTATCGAAACTTCATAGGAATTTCTGTTCTATTTGCAGACCTATGAAAGAAATGATGAGAGGAGATAGGAAGGATTTTAGGTGGACATCTGGAGCAAACATGAGCTTTGAGTTGTTGAAAAAGAAGGTAACTGAGCAACCTGTGTTGGATTTACCATAATTTAATAAGGTATTTCAGGTAGACTGTGATGCAAGTGGAAATGTAATTAGAGAAGTATTAAGTCAAGAAGGAAGACTCGTAGCTTATTTTAGTGAGAAGTTGAATTATGCAAGGAAAAGGTATTTAGTGTATGATAAAGAGTTTTATGCCATAGTTCAAGCTTTGAAGAAGTGGAGACATTACTTGTTGTCTAAGGATTTTGTGTTGTACACAAATCATCAGGATTTATAGTATTTGAATAGTCAAGGTAAGTTGAGTCAGAAACAAATGCGATGGGTGGAATTCTTGCACAATTATACTTTTATTTTGAAACATAGGGGTGGAAAGTCAAATAGAGTTGATGCCTTGAGTAGGAGAAGTAATTTGTTAGTAGGAATGAGAGTGGAGACTTTAGGCTTTGATGAATTGAAGAATTTGTATAAGGAAGACCCAAATTTTTTAGAACCTTGGAAAGCTTGTAAACAACTAGTCTTGGAGGATAGGAGTCAGTGGTTGGATTATTTCATTTAGAAGGATATGTTGTTCAGAGGGAATTGGTTGTGTATACCCCTGAGTTCAATGAGGGATAACTTGGTGAAAGAGAAACATAGTGGAGGATTGGTAGGACACTTTGGAGTTGATAAGACAATAACATTGGTAAGTGAGAATTAATTTTGGCATCAGATTCATAAGGATGTTAGGAAATTTGTGTAAAGTTGCAGAGTTTGTCAAGTTGCAAAAGTGGGTAGTCAGAATGTTGGATTGTATAAGTCATTGACAGTTCTAGAGAAACCTTGGGAGGATATCAACATGGACTTCATACTTTGTTTGTCAAAGACACAAAGAGGTAATGATTCTATATTTGTGGTGGTAGAAAATTTTTCTAAGATGAAACATTTCATACCTTGTAAGAAGACAACATATGCAACACATATATAAAACTTGTTTTTCAAGGAAGTGGTTAGATTGCATGGATTACCTGGTAGTATTGTTTTAGAAACAGATACAAAGTTTGTTGGTTACTTTCGAAGGACACTTGGGAAGAAGTTGAAGATAGATTTGAAGTTTAGTTCTACTTTTCACCCATAGGTTGATGGATAGATAAAGGTAGTGAACAAGATTTTGGGGAATTTGATGAGATGTTTGGTTGGAGTTAAGATCGGAAGTTGGGATTTAGTCCTTGCTCAAGCAGAGTTTACATACAATAAGTCAATGAATAGTATTGGAAAAACACCTTTTGAGATTGTTACTGGAGTTCATCGTAGAGGTATATCAGAATTGTGAGACATCAATAAGGAGGATAAAAGAAGTGTTGAAGTTGAGGAATTTGTAGAACATATGAAGAAAGTGCATACTCAAGTAAAAAAATAGTTGGAAGATATGGATTGGAAGTATAAGGAATGAGCAGATGAAAAGAGGAGACATAAGGAGTTTGAAGTTGGAGATGAAGATTTCTAGTTGGAACATACAGTAAGCTCAAGATGAGGAAGTTTGGACCCTATAAGATTTTGAAGAAATTTGATTCAGGAAATGCATATGAAGTAGAGTTACCAGATGGCATGGGTATATCACCTACATTCAACATTAAAGAATCTACATCAGTACCACGAAGTAGAATTCAGTGAAGATAGTAAATCAAAATTGGAAGAAAAACTTCCTACACAATAATCAGATGAGATAGAAGAGATTTTGGATGTCAGAGATCAGAGGAAAACTCATGGAAGATAGTACAAAGAATATCTTGTGAAGTGGAAAGGAAGAACAATGGAGGATTCTTCTTGGATTTCTCAAGTTGAGGTAGAATGTATTGGCTTTCCTTTAGCCCCAACAAAGTGAGGGAATCACTTTTCATTAACCCCAGATGTTTGATGCAAGAGCATCCTTGGTTCTTTGCAATCTTTCATCAACCAAAAATATTTTCATTCAGTTTCATTCTTGTTCAGTTCTTGTTCAAGTTCAAGTTGGAAAATTTGGTATTTCATCATGTTTTCTCACCAAACCTCGTGGATCTATATTTTCATTGTGGATATGTTCATTTTCCTTATTCCAAGTTTTCAACTGAACTGAATATTTTTTTGGAAAGTTATTGCTTTCGCATTAAGTGACTATTTGTGGAACTGGCCCCTGAATAATTTCAAACCTAACGACTATTTTGATTGATCATGGATCTTTGTCATCGCTTGTAGATGCCTACGATGTGTTTTGATTTATTTCATGGAGTTTCTCTGACCTTAATTTTAGGTCCACACTTCATCATGTGCACCTGTCATGGAGAATTTTAAATTTGAGGCCGACTTGTTCATGTACATGTTATGTTTCCTTCGTTGGAGATTGTAATGATCTTTGGCTGACATAGATGTTTCTAGATCTGTGGATAGGATATAAATCTTGTAATGGATCATTAGGATGGTAATCAATCAAGATGAAGTATATTAAGATGTGTGTGGAATTCGATCTATGATATTTTTGCTTGCATGTAGAAATATTGTATTTTGAGCATGTTGTATCAGGCCTCTGAGCCGAATCTATAAGCCCGGATGTTGTTGGTTGATTGTAATCAAAATATTTGTTAATAAGAATGTTTGAATCTGCATTTACCTCCATATTCCATGTTTCTTATCTTGTGTAACTCTTGTTGCATGATCTAAATTGTTCTCTTTGAGGACCCTCCTACTGTGACTACACCACATTCTTATCCACTGCGGGAATGTTGAGTAGCTGACCTAATTTGAATTTGTAAATTGAAGGATGTATAGCCAACTTTGGAGAATGCTTCTAGGGCTAAGAATGGTATAAAATCAAGTCAAGATGTTACAAATTAAGAAGACAAGAAAGTGAAGTGTGGAAAAAAGAGTGAAAAGTAGAGTGTTTAAGAGCAAATCAAGGAAACAATACTTCGATGTGTTAGATTTCTAAAAGCAGTGAGTTGATGGTGTTTGAAATTTTTTGATCAAGCTATGAATGTATGGAACATTTTATGGTGGATCTTTATTTATTTTTTATTTATCTGTAGGTACTGAACCTCCTTCTGGACAGTGAGTCCTATTGTAGGTAGTGAGCCTTTGTATTTGGGCAGTGATCCCTCTAGTAGTGAGCCTTTGTATCTAGTATTGCATTATTACTATATTTTGAGCCAATCCTCACCATGGTTTTTCTCTCATTGGGTTTTCTACATAAATCTAGTGTCTCTAGTGTTTTCTTTCTATTATTTTCATTCCATGTTTACACTTAATAATAGACTGAGTTAATGTGGAATTGATTAAGGTTAGAAGTAAAGTAATTTGATACAACCAATTCACCCCCCCTCTTAGTTGTCTTGTTCATTTCAAAAATTGGTATCAGAGATTTGGTTCCTCAGTGAAAATCTTAACCACTTGAGGTAGATCAGATGGCACACAAGTTGAAACTTCCTATCTTTGATGGAGCTGATTACAGTGACTGGAAAGAGCAGATGAGAGGTTATCTGGTCTCTCTTGATTTCAAGACCTGGAAAGATGTGGAGACAAATTATGTTGTACCATCTCCTAGTCCTTCCAATATAGATGAGATCACTTCTTATGAGGATAATGAAAAGGAAAGATATGCTATCTTCAGTGCTCTATCTAAAATTGAAAGGACCAAAGTTATTTATTTAAGAACTTCTTATGAAGTATGGGAAAAATTGAAAGAAATTTATGAAGGAAATGATAGAGCAAAATTGTCAAGGAAGCTAACAATTAAGTGCAAATTTGAGAACTTGAGAATGGAAGAGGGTGAATATATTGCAAGCTATTATCAGAGAGTTGAACTTGTAGAAAATGAGATCAATAATCAAGGTGGTACCATGTCATATGAATATATAATTGAGAAGATCTTGATGACCCTACTAGAGAATTATAGTGACAAGGTCTCTGCTATTGAAGAATCATATATGATCAAAATAAATTTACTAAGGATCACCTATTTGGCATCTTGACTACATTCGAGATGAGAAAATTTGCAAGAGAAAAGGAGAAAGCTGAAACATCCTTTAAAGAAATGAAGATAGGAGATGACTTGGATGATGATAGTTCAACAGAGTTGGAAGCAAACTTCATAGGGAAATTGAAGAAAGGTATTGGTAAATACAAAGGTATGTTGCCCTTTAAATTTTTCAGTTGTGGAAATATTGGTCATTATGCCTCAAGATGTCCAAATAGAGATACACACAAGAAGAACAAAGATAATAATAATAACTACAAAGACAAAAAGGATAGGAAGTTTAAGAAATTGTATTATGTTAAAGAAGATGCAGAACTTTCTGATGATGAGTCTAACTTTGAAGAGGATAAAGATGAATTTTTATTTCTAGCCCTAGAAAGTAAAGTTGCATCTGCTAACCATGGAAGATGTGCAAGGGAATTTGGTTCGAAGGATGAGATGGAAGGTACTCTAGTGACTTATTTTCATGCTAGATAAGATGAAGACTATTGGGTAATTGATAGTGGGTGTTCAAATCATATGATTGGAGATAAGAGTAATCTCACTAAACTTGAAAAGTATGATGGAGGAATAGTTATGTTTGGAGATTATTTTGGTGCTAGGATTGTTGGTAAGGGAACAATTAGTTTTGATTGAAAACATAGTACTGATAATGTCTATTATGTTAAGGGTTTAAGGCATAATATTTTGAGTGTTGGAAAAATGTGTAGCAAAGGATTTAAGATTGTGTTTCAGGATAACACCTATGAGATAAAAAAAGGATCTAGAACTATGGTAGCAGAAAGAAGAACTCATGGAAACATCTATTAGCTTAAGAGTGGTGATGGTCAATGTTTTGTTTCACAGATTAATGAAAGTTGGATGTCGCATCTGAGGATAGGACATGTAAGCTTTGACAATATGATTAGGATCAATTCAAAATAAGTTTTCAAAGATCTTCCTAGTATCAAAAAGCCTTCAAACTCAATTTGTAGAAGTTGCCAGTTGGGAAAACAAACAAGAGTGGTTTTAAAGGAAAAGAACAATCCTCTACTAGAATGTTGGAATTGATTCATATAGACATTTGTGGTCTGACAAGAACAAGAATCCTTAATGGTGACATGTATTTTATGCTCTTGATTTATGATTACTCTAGGATGACATAGGTTACCTTTCTTAGAGAGAAAGATCAAAATCTTGATAGATTCAAAGTATTCAAGGCAAGAGTAGACAATGAGGTAAACCTGAGAATCAAATTTTTAAGATCTGATAGAGGTGGAGAATTCACTTCTGGTCAGTTTAATGCATTTTGTGAAGAGCATGGCATAAAGAGACATTATTTTCCCCCTAGAACCCCTCAATATAATGGAGTTGTGGAAAGAAAGAACCAAACTATTCAAGATGTTGTCGGGACAATGATGAAAGAAGCAAATGTTCCTGATGTGTATTGGAGAGAAGCAATCCACACTACTATTTACATTCTTAATAGAGTTCTGATTAGAGGTAACAACACTATGACACCTTATGAGTTATGGACTGGTAAGACTCCTACTATTGAATACTTTAAAGTGTTTGGAAGCATATGTTACTTTAAAAGAGATGATTAAAATCTTGGAAATTTTGATGTTGGATGTGATGAAGGATATTTTTTTGGATATTCAAATAACAGCAAGGCATTTGAGGAAAATAGTTGAAAGTGATAATGCAAAAGTTGATGAAGCTATATATAGACTAGTAGAAATAAGTAAAGTTGAACCAAATGATCCGATCCGTGGGTAAGTACAAGAAGAAGAAAAGGAAGAGAAAGAACAAAGGGATGAAGAGGAGTTTTCAGCACCTACACCTAAGACTCCTAAATATGTATAGAGAAATCATCTGGAGGAACATATAATTGGAGACATAAGTAAAGGTGTAAAGACAAGAAGAAAAGTGGTTGAGATAAGCTTGTGTTTACTTTCTAAGATAGAACCTAAGACTGTGCATGAAGCATGCAATGATGAGAGTTAGGTTAGAGCAATGAAAGAGGAACTACAATAGATAGAGAAGAATCAAACATGGGAACTAGTCCCTAGACTAGTAAACAAGAATGCAATTGTTTCAAAATGGGTATTCAAGAATAAGTTGAATGAAGATGGTGAAGTGGTAAGAAATAAAGCAAGACTTGTATGCAAAGGTTATTCACAGGTTGAAGGAATATATTTTGAAGAAAAATTTACACTAGTGGCAAGAATGGAGGCCATTCAAATGTTCTTGCAGCTCATAAAGACTTCAAAGTGTACTAGATGGATGTCAAGTCTGCATTCTTGAATGGAGAATTGGAAGAAGAAGTATACCTGGAACAAAAAAGAAGGATTTCAGTTGTTAGACAAACTAGACATGGTCTGTAAGTTGAAAAAGGCTCTATATGGACTTAAACAGGCTCCCAGAGCTTGGTATGCAAGGTTGGATATATAATTGACACATCAAGGATTCAGTAAAGGGTTTGCAGACAACAATATTTACTTCAAAGTTGAGAGAAACAAAATTTTGATAGTTATGGTATATGTTGATGATATTATCTTTGGTGGAAATTAAGGTACATGTAAGAAATTTGCAGAGGAGATGTAAAAAGAGTTTGAAATTTTTAAATTTTTATGATTGGTGAGTTGAATTTCTTCCTTGGACTTCAAGTGAATCAAACTGATAAGGGGATATTCATTTCACAATCTAAGTATGTTAAGGAGTTGTTGAAGAAGTTTGGAATGGATGACACCAAAATGGTTTCTACCCCTATGGTAACCGGATGTAAGCTGAGTAAGGATGATGAATCTTCTAAAGTTGATTAGAGCATGTACGGATCTATGATGAGTGGATTGTTATATCTTACTGCTACTAGAATAAATATCATGCATGTAGTCTATTTGGTTGCAAGATTTCAAGAAGAACCTAAAGAAGCACATGTTACAACTGCGAATAGGATATTAATATATCTTAAGGGAACTCTAGATTATGAGCTATGGTACCCTAAGGATATTGATTTCACATTGAATTCCTATACTGATGCAGATTGGGCTGGTTGTATAGATGATCAAAAGAGTACAAGCGGTGGTGCATTTTTCCTTGGAGGAATATTGGTCTCATGGTTGAGTAAGAAATAGGATTCAATTTCTTTATCCAATGTAGAAGCTAAGTATATTGCAGCAACATCCTGTTGTACACAAGTACTTTGGATGAAGAAAAATTTAAAGGACATAGGTGTGATTTGTGATAATCCTATCTCTATCTTTTGTGAAAATACAAGTGCAATAAAAATTTCAAAGAATCTGGTGATACATTATAGGACAAGGCACATATCTATCAGGTATCACTTCTTGATGGAAAATGTGTTGCAAAATGAAGTTAGACCTGAATATGTGTCTACCAAGAAAAAAATTTCTGACATATTCATTAAGGCCCTTTTGAAGGATAATTTTGAGTATCTCAAGGTGAACTTAGGGTTTACTACCCCTTCTTCCTTGAGTTAGGTACACATGGAGGTGCATTAGTCTAGTGGATTCATAGATTCTTTTCTGAGGGGGAGTAGAGAGGTGCATTGTTGTAGTATGTGATGTGGGTGCACTTCTAGGGGGTGATCAGAGCCATATATGGAAAGTTTTTTCATGCAAAACTTTCATTTTCCATTGATGTCAAAGGGGGAGAGAAAGTCATGTGAAAATTTTGAAAAGTGAGAGAGAATCTTGTAAGGAGATGTGAGTAGAAGAAGTAGGAGAATGTGTATGCTATCCTTGATGGTTTTTCACATCATGTGTTTCCATAGATGATAAAGGGGGGGATTGTTGCAAGTATGGATGTGTTTGGTGCTGTTGTCATTAATGTTGGAATTGATGTCAACATAGTTCAATGTGATTGCAGATGGTACTTGTATATTTGAGATACTGTAGAAGTGATTAGAGTACATGGAGCTATATTTATGAAGTTCTAGTTGTGTTTTTGCTAAGTTCTTTTGAGAAAATTAAGAAATAGTGAAGGTAGTGTTCAATGTGTGTTCTGAGTGTTCTCTAATATTGTGCTCTACATTTCTTCTATGTTGATCCTATGCATGTATGAATCTATGGTATTGTTCATGAGCTTCAATGGATAATATATCCTAATTTTTTGCTTCTGGATCGATGGAAAGTGGAAGATATGTTCACCAATATGTGAACTAGTTTGATAGAACTATTTTTTTGTGGACTAGGAGGAATTTTTTTTTCTCTACAGTCTTTTGGTGTTTTTTTTAGGTCTTGTAGATCTAGAAAATGATCTATACTAATTTTCTCAATGTTCTGGAAAACATGCTTGTGATTTGGTGCTCCGAAAGACTTGATCTAGAACCCTTGTGTGTCGCTCCTTGGTTTGATTGGATTGTTGAAGAATGTTCTATGCATGAAGATTGTTGTAGTTGTTGCAGATGTATTTGAAGGTCTCTAAGAGATTTTAAAATATCTGGTGAAGCGTGTTTGGTGATCCACATGTGATCATCTTTCTAGAGATGCGTGTACTTCAAATATCATTGGTGTTTTCATTAGGTTTGGCCAACCTGGTGTCTACACATTACATCAAATTAAGGA
Source organism: Sequoiadendron giganteum (assembly GCA_007115665.2). NCBI lineage: Eukaryota > Viridiplantae > Streptophyta > Pinopsida > Cupressales > Cupressaceae > Sequoiadendron > Sequoiadendron giganteum. The sequence goes on from CM021101.1 coordinate 216,258,442, forward strand.
AGCATGTGATTGATCCAAGATGTTTTTTGAGTCCTAATTAAATATGTAATTGGTCCTCTCTCATTCTTATCCACCGCAGGAATGTTGAGTATCTGACCTAATTTTAATTTGTAAATTGAAGGATGTATAAACAACCTTGGAGAATGCTTCTAGGGTTGAAGATGGTATAAAAGTCATTCAATATGTTTCAAATTAAGAAGATAAGAAAGTGACGCATGCAAACAAGGGTGAAAAGCAGAGTTTGTAAGAGCGAATCAAGGAAACAGTACTTTGATGTGTTAGATTCTTGAAAGAAGTGAGATGATGGTGTCTACAATATTTTGATCAAGCTACAAATGTGTTGAACCTTTCTTGGTGGATATTTATTTATCTTTTCTTTCTCTATAGGTAGTGATCCTCCTTCTAGATAGTGAGTCCTATTGTAGGCAGTGAGCCTTTGTATATGGTATTGCATTATTACTATATTGTGAGCTAATCCCTACCATACTTTTTCCTTCATTTTTTTTTCCATGTAAATCTAGTGTCTCTGGTGTTTGCTTTCTGTTATTTGCATTCAATGTTTACACTTAATAATAGATTGAGTTAATGTGGAATTGATTAAGGTTAGAAGTAAAGTAATTTGATACAATTGATTCACACCCCCACTCTTAGTTGTCTTGTTCATTTCAAAAACCTATAGAAATATTGGTTCATCCCTGCGTGAATGGGTGCTTGACTAGGGCTCCAAAATCAATTTTTACAATCCTTTGATGCTAGATCTAAGATTCTAGTTTCTCCAAGTTTGACTGTCCAAAAGATGGAAATAAAATATGTTAGTTTTCATAGCTTGACAATAGTGATGACAACTTATGCAACTTTGAAAAATTTCTCCTTTGATCAACTTTCAATCCTTCTTCACTTGTAAATCTTCACATACAAAGAGAAGAGTTTTTTTTTTTGGGTGAATGGGGGTTTTCATTAGTCAAACCCCATGTTTGGTAATTAAACCTTGATAATGAAATAATGAAAAAATTAAGGAATTGATAGATAAACAAAACTTGTTACAACTCACCAAACCCTTAATGGCTGCTCTTAGAGGGTTGAAGTCAAACACAACACTCTAAGGCTTGGATCTTGCATGAATTGGCCAGATTGATTAATGCTTGAATTCTTGAAAACTACATCAAAATGTTATCTCCCAAACATGACATGAACTTTGACATGATGATATGATCTTGATTGCTATTATAGATGATTGATAAATATTCTCTTCAATGCTCTTAACAATAATATTTTCTCATAGGATTGATCTCATAAAGTCTTGATAATGTTTCTTAGATTTGAATTGAAGAAAAGACTATGTATTTATAGGTGTTTATCTAACTTCTCAAAAATTAGATTCCAAAAGATGACACTTGAAACTTGAATTTGAATCATTAAAATGCCACCAAAAACATATTGAAAATTGGGTCCTAAGACTTAAAAGGGACCCATTCACCCTTGGATGAATGGTTCCTAGGACCTAAGTTTAGGAAATTTAGTTTCCAAGGTAATTTAATGAATGTTGGAAAATGTTTAATATAAGGAATGCATAATTTGGTTAGTTGGGATCTTAATTAAGTCCAATTAACTAAGGGAATGCAAACATAGTGTGAAATTGTAATGGTATACAATTTCCTACACTACAATTTGTTATGATGGATGGTGCCTACATCATATACTAGATGTCCATGTCACCTTCTCAAATATTTATCATAAAGATATGAAAGGTATCGTCCAAAAATCACCATCTAATATTCACTAATTTCCAAATTCTAAACCTTTTTAATATAATTTGTAGAGAGAAAGGATGTCATGTGAGTAATTGGTCACCATATAAAATTATATCATTCCATCCAACACACTAACCATATAAATTTCATGACTCTCACTTTATAGAAAGCATAAAATAAGAAGAATGTTGAGGTGGAAAATTCCTAGCAACATGTCACAAGTGTAATCATATATAAAAGTAAGCACATAATTATCAAGAACCCATGTTAACATAAGTAAAATACAAAAAACTACCTACTAACTTACTACACAAAATAATTAATATTAAAATACAAATTTAGATTAAGAAGGTCAATACTACACAATGATACTCTTTCAATTTTTAAGGTAGCCAATATACACTTCTTGGTCAAACTTTATTTAATCACCTAGTTTCATGAATTATTTCTCACTATAATAATTTTACCTAGGTCAATATTGGTTCATGTCTATTGTGTCCTACAATTCTACTATTTTGCACCTAATCAAGATCTTGTCCAATTGAGATCTTAGGTATTCACAATGTTTAGTGATTAGCTAATAAAATATCATTTGTTTATGGTTTTCCTAAATTTTCTCACTATTTTCTAGTATCCATTTATTACAAAAGGATCACTAGCACTAGCATCAATACAAAAATATATTGAAATACTTGGAGATAAGGTGTGAATTTTAGAGATGCACGCATCTCAATTTTAAATAATGCATAAGATTTATTAATTTTTTAATATATCATATTGTCATCTAGTCACATAATTTGAATTATAGCAAAAAGAGATGGAGCTCGCGAGTGAAAAAGTGCAAGAGAAAAATTCTGCAGCAAGCACAAGGAAAACTTGGGGAGACTTGGTTCTAGAGGAAGAGAATGAGAAGAAGGAAAAGGTCGAAGCTGGTGCAGGAGCAGCCCAAAGTGCATCTAGGAAGGTTACCCAAAAGGTTAAGATTTAGCACTTTGTTTTATATCATAGGTAGAAAACTCCTTCTCATTCTTGTAATTGTGCCTTAGAGGCATTTGAGAACTTGCATTATGTTGAGGAAGGTCATGTTGACCATTTTCTAGATTGGGGTTTGGCTACAAAGATGATTTAAGACCTTGTAGACCTCCCTAGGTGTTAGTTTTCTTTAAAATTTTGCAAATAAGGCCTATTGGGAAAGCCACAAGTGGCCATGGAATAGTTAGGCTCGAGCTTAACTGATTTGGAAACCTTTATAAGGTGTGTCTCGACCTGTTGGAAGGTTGGAAGCTTTGTAAAATTGAAGGTTCATGAATACTAGAGTGGACAGTGAGAAGGATATGTAAAATTCTATGTTTGCTTTGAATTTGTGTGATCAGGAGCGATCATGGCTCTGTAGTTTGTTATAGCTTGTAGTATAGTTATGTTATAAGCTTGTGTGGTGGTAATTAGTGTGTGTGATTAGTTTTTAGCCGTTGTTTTTGTAGTTAAATTGTTTCTTTTAGTTTACTGTTCTGACTGGCAGACTGTAGTTGATGGAGTCTTAGTTACATTCCCACTATACCTTGTGTACAGGCCCTTGGAAATTGTGACCAAGCTCCATGTTTGTATATAGAATAGGGTTAGGAGTGGTCAGGAGTCATGGAAACATGGAGAAAGTCTTCTCCTAGGTGAGCTTGACAGTTCCCGGCTAGGAAAGACAGTAAGTGCAAAGCACTATTAATTACAAGGGTGTCCGTTCAAAGCAATCTTCTTGTTGAAGAGGGAAGATGTGGTGGTTATCAAGCTGTGGAAACTTTTAGGAGACTCCATCATTTCATTTGGTGAGAGGAAACCTCAACGGTCAGCAAAGAAGACAGGAAAAGACCTTCAAAACCTAGGGTCTTGAACATTTCAAGTTTAGAAGTGTTGCACGGGTAGTGGAGACTTAGGACCCCTGAAATCTTTGAGAGATGGCTACGCACCCTAGGAAGGTCAAGGAAATATTGGGTGGTCTTTGGAGAACTTGAGAGTTCTAACTAGTTTTCTTAGAGTTGGAGACCGAATTGGGGCTCTTGGGCTAGTAGCCCTTTTAACCCTAGATGAGGGTTTGGTGAGAGCGATGAAAAGATGGAGTTTAGTGAAATTTCAAGAATCCTAGGAGGAAGGTTTGAAGCTATTGGAGACATATCCACACCCCTGAAAATTTAAACTTAGCTATTGGAGTGTATTAGTCTTTAGAGAAGATTAAAGGCTAAGGGAAGAATAGGAGCATTGCACCAAGGTTGAATTGGTAAGTTGTAATTGTGATGATAGTGGGGTTGGCCAGAAGAACCAGGGGTACCTAAGAGAAGGTCCTAAAGGTTAATGTGTTAAGACACCAAGGAGATCTTGCTAGCAAAGATCCAAAGCATGGAACAGTGATTGTTCCATCCAACCCTACCCTATCAGATTGGTACCAGAGCAAGTTAAAGATTTGGGATAGAATCTTGTATGTCAGACCTTGAATCCAGTGGTTCCACAACCATGGCAAAAAACATTGAGTTGGAAAAGAAGGTTGAAGATCAGGAGGAAGATAATAGGAGGTTGAGAGAAAGATTGGCATAACTTGAGCAAGCATTGAACAATGTGCAAATCAAGGCCGATGAGGTTAGTGATAGATTGGAGGGCAGGGAACCAAATAGTGAAGAGGTTGTAGAGGAATAAAAGACCTCTGAACCTGACCGTGTTTTGCAACAGGACCCTTTCTTGAAGACATTGAAAGCTTTGAGTGGGAAAGCACTTGAAGGTATACCATTGTTTAGTGGCAAATTGGAAGCTGATCTAGTCATAGACTGGATAGAAGGCATGGAGAACCATTTTGAATGTGATGGAGTCACTGAAGCACAGAAGGTGAAGGTGGCCAAGTCTAGATTGAGAGGATCTAACTTGACATAGTGGAAATTCATTCAGACAAAGAGGGAAAAGGAAGGCAAGAAGCCTATTTCAACTTGGAAAGGTATGGTGGAAAAAGTGAGAGAAGCATACATACCAGATGATTAGGAGATTCAGTTACACAAGAAGAGACAAAGCTTGAGGCAAAGAGACCAAGATGTGAACACTTACACTGAGGAGTTTCAAAAACTTTGTATGAGGTCTAATGTTTTAGAAGATGAAAGTCTCAAGGTGGCTAGGTATCTTAACGGCTTGAAGTGGAACATCCAAGAGGAGATGAATCTTCTAAGTCCTAAGATAGTACACCAATGCTATCAATTAGCTATTAAGATTGAGGAAAGAAGCAAGAGGAAACATGATCAGGCTTCTAAGAGTAGAGGAAAAGGCAGAGATCAAAGAGATTAAAGAGGACATAGAGGTGGCTACCAAGGTAGAGGGAATGAACAAAGAAACCAAGGTGAATCTAAACTCATAGTGCATGGAGGTGAAACATCTTCTAGAGGAGGTTATGGAAGAGGTAGAGGTTCTCAAGGAGGATCAAATAGAGGAAGAGGAGCAGGCAGGAGAAATTCATATTTTGCTACTATGAAATGTTACCATTGTGGTCAAGTAGGTCATCTAGCTTATAGGTGCTCGGAGAAAGCATCTTCATCAAATGCTTAAAAGAGGGTGGCATATGCACAAGAGGACACCATGAGTACTAAATCACCAGAGATAAGTCATATTGAATCTGAAATGGGGGAGAATCTGATGTTTAGGAGAGTTTTGATCAGACAACCGGTCAAGGAAGAACCAAAACAAAGGAGAGCTCTATTTAGAGTGAGATGCAAGATACTTGGAAAATTATGTAAGGTCGTTGTAGATTCAGGTTCAACAGATAACATCATCTTAGAAGAGGCAGTAAAGAAGCTAAAATTGGAGAAGGTACCCCACACTAACCCCTATAGAATGACATGGTTAAACAAAGGGTAGAGTGTTCTTGTTAATGAGCAAGTAACGGTGGATTTTTCCATTGGAGCGTACAAAGATAAGCTAATTTGTGATGTGTTACCCATGGATGCATGCCATCTACTATTGGGCAGAACTTGGCAATATGACAAAAGTGCCATGTATGGTGGGAAGGAGAATACTATTTCTTTTAAAAAGGATGGGAAGAAATTTAAGTTGCAGTCACTATTAGAAGAAGAAGGATAGTCAAAGACACCAAGTGTCCTATTAAGTAGTGGCAAGGAGTTCCTTAACAGCCTACATCAAGGGGATGAAGGTTATGTGATCATGTTGCAGTCCAAAGAAGAAGACAAGACTGAAAAAATAGTCATACCCGGAGCAGTCTAGAAATTGCTTGAGAAGTATAAGGACATAGTAAGTGATGGTGTACCTACAACTTTACCTCCACAAAGGACCATTAGTCATCAGATTGAATTCATACCTGGAGCATCATTTCCTAACAAAGCAGCTTATAAGCTTACACCGGATCAAAATCTAGAGGTAGCTAGACAAGTGTAGGAGTTAATGGATCAAGGCTTGATTAGGAAGAGCATCAGCCCATGTGTAGTACCAGTGGTCTTAGCAACCAAGAAAGGAGGCAAGTGGAGATTATGCATTGACTCTAGAGCAATAAACAAAATCAAAATCAGGTATAGGTTCCCTATTCCTAGGATTGAAGGCTTGATGGATTGTCTTGGAGGAGCTCAGTACTTCACCAAGTTGGATCTCAAAATTGGATACCATCAGATCAAAATCAAGGATGGTGATGAGTGGAAGACAACATTTAAGACAACAGATGGGTTGTATGAGTGGAGAGTTATGCCATTTGGCCTCTCTAATGCCCCTAGCACATTCATGAGGCTCATGAATGAAGTGCTCAAGGAATTTACAGGGATATTTGTGGTGGTATATCTCGCTGATATACTCATCTTTAGCAAGATAGTAGAAGAACACCTAAAGCATGTGGAGTTGGTTCTTATAAGATTGCAAGAGGAGAAGTTAGCCATCAACCTAGAGAAGTGTGAGTTTTTTAAACAAGAGCTTGTATATCTAGGTTTTGTAGTGTCTCAAGAATCATTGAAAATGGATCCAAGCAAGGTGGAAGCTATCCTAAATTGGCATACACCAACCATGGGGAATGAGGTAAGAAGTTTCCATGGATTGGCTCAATTTTATAGAAAGATTAAAGGCTTGATTAGGAAGAGCATCAGCCCATGTGCAGTACCAGTGGGTATTTGAAAATGGTGACTAGGTAGACAAGTGTAACCCGACCCATCTTCATCTAAGAAACTCATCAGGCTTCAACCAGAGAAGAAATATGTCTGTCAACCACAATCAAATTTTGCACCAAAACTACAAGCAAGAGAAATCCTCAGAGGTTCAAAGGTGTGGGTGGCTCTAGGAAAATGGTCGTGAAGAAAAACCCTCGGATCTGAATTGGTGTAGCAAAGGCAATTTCATCTCGGTGCGAACCAACAAAAATTGGAGAAACAAAAACCCAGGAAACCCTAACAATGGAAAAATGCATCAACAGTTTGGGGATTATCGAAGAAGGCTAAATTAGAGAGACAGTGATCTTCTCACCTAGAAAGCTAATAGGAGGGTCATGCAAAATAAACCAAATTTAAACCACGGGCTATGCCCCCGAGGAAGCAAACTCTTCCAATTGCCTCTAGATACAATTGAACGAAGAGTAGATCGCCTAATGGAGTTAGCGATGTTTTCCAAATGGATGGGTCATGGATGCCCAAGTGAGGAGATTGAAGTTTGGTGGAAAAACAAATTTAAAAACTAGGTAAGCATAAGCCAACTTCCAAACTCTTTTTTCGTCATAGAATTTAGTGATCAAAACTTAAAATTTGAAATATTAAATGGAAAACCCTTGTTCATGAATGGCCATAGCTTCCATTGTATGAACTAGAAGGCTAATTTTGATCCCTGGAACTATAAAATAAATCAAATTCATGTTTGGCTAAAGCTAATTGACCTACCTTCAGAATTATGGAATGTAGATGCCCTAATTCATATTGGTGAAGCCCTAGGGGTGTGCCTAGGTGTAAATGAGGAATTCATTAATAGAGTAGAAGGAGCCATAGCATGAATTCTAGTGGAAATAGATGAAGGGGATGGGATCTACAAAAAATTAGAAATAATGACAAAATACGAAAGCTGGTAACAAGAAATTGAAATATAGGTAGGATATGAGCACAAAAAATGCCTCTTCAGAGAATCCTAGTCAGAGGGCCCCTCAAATGGTGGAAAGTTCTATAACATAGAAAAAAGAAGCACAAAAAAAAATCTAAACTCCCATGTCCCAAGCTTGTCTTCATCAGAAGCTCTTCTCAAAAAAGCCTTGAGCTCAGAGATTCAACTACCAGGTGAAATGAGGTCTATTCCCCACGATCTAGAAACACCAGTCAAGGAGCCCCTAGTTGAGAAACCTAGTAATACAGAGCTAGCTCTCAATGCCCTAATGGAAGGGGCCCAGGATCTTCAAAAAAACATAAAAATCCAATTAGGGATATTGACCAAAGAAACAGGGTCACAATAACCTAATCCCCTATCACCTCAAGAGATAGAAAAAGAGTCAGAACAAACTGCCTCAAACTCACTTATCTTAAATCCTCAAGACACTGAAGGGGCAAATGCCCAGTCAGAAGATGAGGGTAGCTACCTTCACTTAGAGGAAGAATTGGATCCATGGGAAGAATCAGAGGTAGGGGAATTATTAGAAATAAGGCAATTAGAAAAATCAAAAACCCTGATGAAAGCTCCAAACTTTAAGAAGAAATCCAACAGAGGCAGGATGTCAAACAAAGCCAAGATTTTAATAGAAGGTAATGCCTTAGAATAGCAAAAAATTCTAGTTAGGAAGGAAAAAATCCTTCCTAGAGAAGAATGAGGATTATTTCATGGAATGTCAGGGGCATTAATGCCCTTGACAAATGGTGCATGGTCAAGCACCAAATAGACCAGTCAAAAGTGGACATTGTGCTCATTCAGGAAACAAAATGGAGCAAAGAAGAAAGATAGAAGAGACTGGAATTCTGGAGAAAATGGAAAGGTTATTTCAAGGAAGTGATAGGTGCCTCAAGGGGACTTGGAATCCTTTGGAACCCCCTTTCAATAGAAGGTTCAGTGGAGAAAGAGGAAAGTAACTGGCAACTTTTCAAGTTTAAAGAACTAAAGAAAAACACCCCTTTCTTTTGTGTCAACATAAATGAACCAATCCCCATAGCAACAAAGAAACAAGTCTGGTACAAAATAAAAAGCGAACTGGAAAACAGAAATGGAGAATTAGGAATTCTAGCTGGAGACTTCAATGCAACCTTGAATAATGAGCAGAAACAAGGTGGCTTGGGGAGAATAATGGCCATCTAGAAATATTTTCACGAGTTCATAGATTCCAACCACTTAAAAGATATGATCATCAAAAATAGAATATTCACATGGTCCAATAGAAGGAAAGGCTTTACCAACATTACAGAAAGGCTTGACAGATTCCTCCTATGGGGAGATTGGGGTGACTTGGAAACCACTCTAGAAGCCCAAATCTTTCCGTTGATAGGCTCACACCACTTCCCCATCGCTCTTACCCTTGGTCATGACAAACCACCCTTGGGGAGCCTCTTCAAATTTGAAAATATGTGGCTAAGAGATGAGAAGCTTCCAAAACTAATTGAACAATGGTTGAATGAAACTAGATTTGGTGACAACACCAACCTTTTCAAAATCAGTAAAAAATTAGCCCACATCAAAACTAAATTGAAAGAATGGAACGCTTCTCACTTCAAAAATATATTCCAGGAGAAGGTAAGAGTGGAGTAGGAAATTAGAACGCTAAATGAACATGTCATAGAAAATGGAATGGATGTTGAGGACTTTGAAAATGAAAAATCCTCAAAGGAAGAACTTTTAGAACTACTAAAAAAAGAAGAATGTTACTGGCAAAAAAAATCAAGGGAATCTTGGTTGAAATAAGGAGACAAGAATACCAAATTCTTCCACAAATCAACTATTGCAAAAAAAAATATAAATAAAATCTCAGAAATTAAAAAGGAAAATGGCGAAGTGGCTCAAACCACTACAGAACTTAATAAGGAAGAAACCAAATTCTTTGCAGAACTACTAAATAAACACTATCCTAAAAACAAGGCTATTAGAGATAATCTACTGAGGTCTATTCCATCTCTAATCAATGATGACCAAAATTGTCTTCTATTCCAAAAGATCCCCTTAGAAGAAGTCAAAAAAATAATCTTTCAGATGAACCCGGACAAATCCCGGGGTCTGGATGGTTTCCCAGTTGGCTTCTTCTAGAAGTTTGGGCACATAGTGGGTGTAGATTTAGGAGTAGCAATAGAGGAATCAAGGAAAAAAAATGACAATGCTGGGAGCCATGAACCACACCTTCTTAGCCCTAATGCCAAAAAAAAAGGACCCACAATCTATGAGCAATTTCAGACCAATATCCCTCTGCAATACAGTGTACAAAGTGGTCACCAAAATAATTGCGAACCGACTCAAAGTTGTTCTAGACAAAATAATTTTAGAAGAAAAAAGCAGCTTCGCTCCAAGCAGGTCAATTGTGGAAGAAATAATCATAGCTCATGAAACCATCCACTCTGCAAGGAAAACTAGAAAGGCCTGCATGATATTGAAACTAGATATTCTTAAAGTGTATGACATGGTCAACAATTTTTTTTTACTAGAAGTCCTTAAGAAATTTGGGTTTGGATCAAACTGGATCAATTGGGTTAAAAGGTTTATCTTCATAGCTAATTTCTCAGTCTTAGTGAATGGCTTAGCCCATGGATTTTTCTCTTCCTCAAGAGGATTGAGGCAAGGTGATCCCCTCTCCCCTTTCCTATTTATAATAATGGAAGAATTTTTGGGAAGGGGAATCCAAAATCTAGTCAGGGAGGACAATTGGAAAGGAATCCAAGTAGCAAATGGTTTGGAACCAGTATCTCAGCTCCAATTTTTTATATGACACAATCTTAATGGGGGAGGCAAGCAGAAGAGAGGCAAGGACTATCAAAATCTTCTTAGATGAATATTGTAGGGCTTCAGGACAAAGCATCAATCAGGGAAAATCAGAGATCTTCCTTTTGAACACTCAACCAAGCATGCAAAGAATTTTAGCCATAATCTTGAATCTAAAAGTGGCCTCCCTCCCTAGGTGATTCTTGGGAATTCCACTGTTTGTAGGAGTCAATAAGAACTACTACAGGGAAAACCTAGTAAATAATTGCAAAGCCAGAATGGGAACCTGGAAAGGCAAATGGTTGTCCTCGGCAGGAAGATTGCTAATGGTCAAGATAGTTCTCTCAACCATCCTAGTATACTCAATGTGCTTCCTAAAGATACCCAAAGCAGTGGAAGATGACCTCAACCAAATCTTCAAAAGATTCCTCTGGTCGGGGACATGAGATCACAAAAAATTCCCCTATTGGAATGGGACAAGGTCTGTAGGCCCCAAGATGCTGGGGAGCATGACTAAGGCAGCTGGCAATAATGAACCAGGTCATGGGAGCCAAACTGGCTTGGGATATTTATGCTAAAGGGGATCAGAAATGGGTCAAAATTCTAAGGAGAAAGTAACTAGACTCAGATGCCCCGACCATAATTCTCACTACATCCAACCCTCCAAGAGGATCAGCTATTTGGAACTTCATCCTAGATAGTAGAGACATAATCTCTCAACATGTGACCTGGGAAATTAAAAGTGGCAAAAGTGCATCCTTCTAGAATGACTCTTGGAGAGGGAAACCCCCCATAAGAAACACCCCTGGTCTAGAGGCAATAAAGGAGGAAACTATTAGACCATAGGGGGACAAAGTGGTAGATTTTGGCAAAAAAAATTATAATCAAGGTGCCAGCACATGGTGCTGGAAGGAATTTTAGACCCTCAATGCCCCACAAGCTCAGAAGGATAGCCTAATAAAAATCCTTAAAGATAGATTTTTCATCCCTTCTAGATGTCCAGACACGATCCGTTGGTGTGGATCACCTACTGGATCATACAAGGTTAAACTTGGCTACAAGGTGAAGGAGATAGAATTAAAAAACCAAGAATGGCCCTGTAAATTGTTCTGGGGTAGTAAATGCCTACCCAAGGCAAGGGTTTTCGCTTGGTTGGAAGTCCAAGGAAGAATCCTCACAACAGACAAGCTAGCCACCTTCGACATCCAAGGCCCGGGCAGATGCATTTTATGCAAAGCCGGTGAGAAAACAACAAACCATCTCCTCATGCATTGCCCTATGTCATATGAATGCTAGAACATAGTAAAGAAAAAACTTGCCTTTCAATCCCCCATTCCTGCAGATCTATCCTCATGGTTCAAAATGTGGCCACAAAAAATCGGCAAATCAGTGTTTGGAGGAATCTGGTAGGCCATCCCATCATTGGTAATTTGGGAAATCTGGAAGGAGAGAAATAGGAGAATCTTCCAAAACAAGGAACTAAAAAAAGAAAGGCTTTGGGACAAAATTGAAAAGGAAATAGTAGAAGTAGTAAACAAAGATGCTTGTTCCAACACATCTAACCAAAGAATATTCACAAACTGGGATGACTATTTAATCCAAAAGTTCAGTGGCCTAAAAACACCACTTTTGACCAAGAACGGGCAAACCAAGACAACAAAAATCAAGAGGGTGGAAGTAAATTGGTAGGCACCAGAGTGAGGATGGATAAAAATAAATTTTGATGGGATAGCTTGTGGTAACCTAGGCCCAGGAGGTGCGGGTTGTGTTGCAAGAGATTCCCAAGATGATCGTCTAGCAAAACTATCCATACAACTAGGCTTCTGCACAAATAATGAAGCTGAGTTCAGGGAAACATCTCAAGGCCTTCAACTGGGAATCAATTTGGGGGTGCGAAAAGTACATTTGGAAGGGGATTCACTAATAAGAATCAACACAATCAGCCGTGGCACCACCCCAAACTAGAAATTAAATCACCTCCTTCAACACATCAAAGAATTAACCGTCAAATTCGAGGCCTTCAAAATCAGCCATGTCTACAGAGAAGGGAACAAAATGGCAGATGAGTTGGAAAAATTGGCATCTGAGTCCACCATGTAGGCTTCATCAAGTTGTGGTGCTGGGAAAATGTTCGGCGCTACAAAATCCAAAGGAAGATAACCAAAATCACACGTAGGCGTAAGGATGAGCAACGAGTCCTTTCAAATGTGAAAGATCCATCAATGGCAGGCGTAGTGTAGGCTACCCAAACAAGTCCCAAGGCTATAGGTAGATTGTGCAGATCTAAAACTTGCCTAAACATTAAACCATGACCTATACCCTAGCATTAGGCCAACAAGCTCACACGAGTCTTCTGACGTGTGTTCAAGTTCAAAAAAATCATGAAGATTTATGATCATCCATTGTTTAATATACCACCCGGAGTTAAGCATTCTCAAAAAATAAATCTCCATTCCATTGGAGGAGTTAAGAAATTATCTGGTAAGAAATGGAGATGTTGCTAGCTCTGGATACCAATAAACAACAACAGGCTTTCCGAGGGGAAATAACAAACAAAAGACTCAGTGGTATAATATCCTGCTCTCATCTGGTTTGCTCTGGGAAACCAAGAAGTTTTTGGGCCTTGAATTCCTCAAAGCATACCATAGGTTAAGGACAAATGTGGAAATCCCAGCCATGTTTCTTGTGGTTAGCCTTCACATGGGAGTCCCAAAATCTTTAGCGAAGAAGCTGACCCAAATGGTGTTTGTCCAAACTTGGTTGGGTGACATCAATGGCACCCTCGACAATGTTAATGAAAAAAATATCATCCCTATGCCCTAGCATTACAACGTGTTGAGCATTTGGGGCCACGAGGTGATGAAATTCCCATTGATCAGGACTGTTGAGCCAATAGGTTTCAAAAAAAATGTGGGATGAGCATGACCGAAGCATCACCTTTCTTCTCAGGGCGGTGAAGCTTACCACCAACTTACCACTTGGTTGGGCCCTGAGGTATGTAAAGAATGAAGTTTTTGACATAGTCCTTCCATTTGGGGATGACACTATCTAGGACTTTCGCACTGGTGAAGAATGGATTCCAATGGATGACATAGACCTAGAGGAAAAGGCTCTCGGACCTGCACACCAGAAGTGCAAAGCCGATTGCCCTGTGGTTGCAAACTACCTAGCCTACAAAAAATGGGTGGCGTCGGAAGATGCTTCTGAGGAGTTAGAGGAAGATTGAAGGTGCCTACTCTTCTATCTCTATCTATCTGTAGCAAGGGGTACTTGCTTTTATTTAGTCCTGGGTGATTACTAGTATAGTCTGTAGGGATTTATGTTCTTTGTTTATGCAATTGGATACCTTCAAATTGTTATTTGCTTCAGTAGTCAAGAAGCTCTTTTCCATTTTCAAATTGGCTTCAGTGGATAACTATCACAAATTGCAATCGTGTATTTTGTTTTGATAATCAATATAGGGTGTTGCCCCTCTGCAGCGGTTTAACTAGCAAAAAAATAAAATTGCATGATAGCATAATAATTTAATACCATTCACAAAATACATCCTTTATCAACTTCTTAGAGTGTTTTAAAAAAACTAAATTATGGTTTGATGCACATTATTAACTAGTTATTTTTCTAGGGTAAATTTACAATAAAATAGATTTGGTAGTATAAAAGGATGTGTATGACATAAAATCTTCCTCTTAGTCACTCAATTCATATCAAAAATTTGTGGTCATTGTTCCTAAACAAGGTATAATGTACCTTAACTATATATTTATAAGGCCATACAAATCTTTCACTCAATTTTATTTTTAAAAATATACATAAGATATTTTTATGTAATCATCCAATAATATATTTTTTATTAAATGGCTAGGTTATTTGATAGGCCATTAGTTGCTTCCTAGGGCCTAGCTAGTTGAGGATAATATGACAATTTTATCAAAATACCCTAGGCTATAGTTAAGAATGATAGAATCAAATATTAATAGCCCTAGTTTTCTTACTAAATTGGATTATGTAATGACCTCTCTCATTATCCATTCAAACAACCCTTAAATATAAAATAATACATGCTTATTTTTTTATTTATCTTGAAAACATACATGTGTAAAGTGCAATATCAAAATATAATATATATCACCTATGACCATTTTTTATGTTGAATGCACAAGAAAATTGAGAGGGGGGTGAATCCATTGTACACTAAAACATCAAAACCCTCATAAAAATTCATATTTGCATTAGTCTATTAAACCCTTATCATGTATTAGCAAAATACAAACATGAGAAACAGTAATACAAACACATCCAAACACATGAGAACACCATATTTACATAGAAAAACTAAGAAGGGAAAAATCATGGTGAGGATTAGCTCACAATATAAAGTAATTACAACATTGAATACAATAGGATCACTGCTAGGGGGCTGACTACCCAAAAGAGAAAAGGGCTCACTACTAATGGCTCACTCCCTGATTAGAAAGAGGAAGAAAGAGGATTGTTACAATGAGAAATATATCTAAGAAAAATATAGAATGCATACCACTACAAATCTACACCATCAATAACCTCAAGTTCACTTCTATCATAAACTTCAGGTACTCTACAAATGTAGACCCTTCTGCTCACTGCATTGGAGTCATAGGCATTAAACTCACACTTCATATTTTTGCATCTAATTAATTTTTTATATCAGCACATCCTCATATCTATACACACTTCTCCAACAATTCACCTTCCTGTTATACCATTCAAAATCTTAGAAACATCTTTCAAGGTTGGTTATGCACCTCAAACATGCAAATTCAAATTAGGTCAGCACCAAAATATTCCCATAGTAGAGAGGAATGAAGGTGGGCCACATCACACCATAACCTGAACCTAAATACAAATATTATGTCACACCATGCTTCCACAAACACTGAAGCATATCAGTAATTACTTTAAACAACCAAGTTTGGTCGAACCTATGTTAACACCATTAAACATTTAAGTAGACACTTCCTCAAATTCAAAGGTGACTCATAGAACATACACAAAACTTAAACATAATCTAGAATATTCCATCAATACCTTGAAATTCCACAAGTCCTTCACATCAACAAACACATGAAGAACATAATCATAAATTTGTACACCTAGTTAACCTTCCACACATAATAACACATGAACCCAACCTTGTGGAGCACCAGAATTCATATAAATCAGATTGACGATAGATATGAACAATATAAGCACACTTTGAGATCTATAAAACTAGAAAATAGAATGTAGAGAAATGTGGAGAAAACCCATTTCTCCCAGACAACATTGCATCACAGTTCACACATTAGTGAACAAAAATTCATCTATCGAACAATCCAAAATATGAAACTTTGGATATAATATCTTTGAACACCTCTAATCAACATATTCAAACCACACCAGTGGATTCTTAACCATGAAGAAATGCATAGAAAAACACTGAACACCACTCTACCATAATGAACTTTGTTTTAATCATTTTTCTCAAACGAACTTGGAAATGAAGCACCAAAAACAACATCTCAACATCTATAACACCTTTTCAACATCTAAACCACACAAGAGGTTGAACATCCACAAACATATACTCATCAAAGAAACACTAGAGGTTAACATCAATGTGGCTACTAATGACAACATAATGCAGCCAATCAAAGTATATTGATAGGTTGACATCAATGCAACAATAAAGATCTATTGGAATTAATGATGATAAAAAATTCCAAAAATCTCCCCCTTTGTCATTAATGGTAACATGATATGAAAAACCATCAATAACAACCAACAACTTTGATCAAAAGCATATATTGCATATCAGTGTTGCAAGTATGTGCAGTTGGTGTTGTCATTGGTGTCAACTATACAAGGAGTTTATTGCAAGGATGTGTATTTTGTATTGAATTGGTATTGTCTCTAATGATGCTTTGATTAGTTGCATTATGCTCTCATTAGTGAGCTAGTGGTGTCAACCTATAGTGTTTCTTTGATAAGCTTCTATTTATGGGTGTATGGTTGAGTTTTTATATTGTAGTTGGCTTCATGGTGATGAGGAAGTACTTAAGATGCTAAGAATGTGTCTCTAGTGTTTGGTTTCCAGGTTATTTTAAGAAAATTGAATAAAAAGAGGAAACAATGTGTTGTAGTGTATTCTATGTTGTAGAGAAGTGTTTTGGTTTTGCTCCAAAGTTCTTCTAGGTTGAGGATTTTCTTGTGTAGTTCAAATATGTTGATCAAAGGTGTTGGATTTAGAATTTGGTGTGATGGATTGTTGTGCAGAGGAAGTTGTGGTCACTATTGAGTGAACTATGTATTGTAGAGGTGTCTGGGAGAATTTTTTTCCTCTGCATTTCTCGATAGAGTGGTTTTAGGTCTTGCAAATTTGGAAGATTGCTGATAGTGTGTGTATCTTTCTTTAGATGAATTTTTTTGTGGTTTGGTGCTTTAGAAGCAATTTTCTTGAGTTACATTGTATGACAGAGTTATTTGAGTGTACTGGGTGTGTACATTATTTAGGTGAAAGTTGTTGCGAAGGAATTTTTTGGCTTACAAGGTGTTTTTGGAAGATTCTAAATCATTTTCAAGTGTTGTGTGGTTTCTACGAGTTGTATTTGGATGTGAGGAAGCATGTACTTAGGTGTTAATGGTGTTAACATAGGTTCAACGAACCTTGGGTGTTTACACTACTTGTAAAGATTCTTTGATTTTTTTGGAAGGGTGGTATGGAGTTTATGAGTGGATTTAGGTCCTAGATAAGGTTTGTTGTGGTCCTCCATCATTCCTTTCCACTACGATAATTTTTTGGTGCTAACCTAATTTTAATTTGCATGGTTGAGGTGCATAACCGACCTTGAAGAATGTTTTCAAGGTTGAAGATGATATAAATAATTGTTGAATTGTTGAGGGATGATAAGATAGATGAGTATGATGTAAGTGAAATGAATTGTGGAGTATAGGTTGTGAATTTTTGAAGTGCAATGCAAGCTTTCATGTGTTAGATTACTAAATGTAGTGAGAAAAAGGTGTTTATAATTCTTTAGAAAGACTATGAAGGTGTTGGTGATGTTGTGGTGTATTTTGTATTTCTTTAAGATGTATTTATCATTGTAACATTCTTATCTATCTTCTCTTCTATTCTCGCAATGAGCCTTTCTTTCTTTTAGTTAGTGATCCCTATTGTATTCAATGTTGATATTACTTTATATTGTTTCCCCATCTTAGGTTTTCCATGTAAATCTAGTGTTTCTTTGTGTATGGTGTTGATAAATCATTTTATTTCATGATAAATCATTCAAATAGGTTAAGGGTTAATTGGATTAATGTGGATCTAAATGTTTTTTGAGGGTTTTGAAGTTTTAATGTACAACTGATTCACCCATCCTCTCAGTTTTCTTTTGCACTCAACAATTGGTATTAAAGAAAAGTTTCTTGGAAGAAAGAATTACCGCTTGAGGTAGATCTAGGATGGCACACAAGAAAGATGTTCCTATATTTGATGGATCAAATTATGCATTCTAGAAGACAAGGATGGAGGGTTTTTTGGTTTCTCTTGGATTTTAGATCTAGAGGTCTATTGAGAGAGGATATACTATTCCTGCAAATGGTCCAAGCATTGATAATGAGATCAAGGCCTATGAAAATAATGGTAAATAAAGGTATGCTATCTTAAGTGGTCTTGCTAATTCTAAATTTTTGAAAGTTATGAATCTAAAAAATTGTTAGAGAAATTTGGGTAAAGTTAGAAAGCATGTTTATGAAGGAGATGATAAGATCAAGCAAGCTAAGATGTAGAATCTAAAGATCATGTTTGAGACCCTGTGAATTATGAGAATGAAAGAATCACAAGCTACGTGCAGAAGGTGGATGAAGTTGTTAATGGCATTAGAGGTCTTGGTGGAGAACTGAAAGAAGTGGTAAAGATGATACAAATAACTTTTACTAAAGATTATAGCCATACAGTTTTTTCTATTGAGGAATTACAAAATTTGAATCAATATACCAGAGATTAGTTGTATGGTTCTTTAACGAATTTTAAAATGAGATAATTTGGAACAAGTAATGCAAAATTTGAGACTGCCTTTAAGGGTGGAAAATTAGAGAAGAATATGGAATCAGATCAGGAGGATCTTGATGATATGAAAGCTAACTATGTGAAAAGAATGAAAAAGGGTACTGTAAAGTATAGTTGTAAGTTTCCTTTCAAATGTTTCAGTTGTGGAAAGATAGGTCATTATGCCTCTAGATGTCCAAATAGAGCTTTGAATAACAAAAATAGGGAAGACAAAGGTAAGATGATTAAGAAAATTAAATATCTTAGAGAATATGCAAGTATATCTGATGATGAATTCTTGTTCATGGCTTTAAAATATGAAACTAATTCTATTAACTCTAAGAGATGTGTGAAGGAAAGGGCTTCAAAAGAAAGTGGTAAAATCGAAGGCACTTTAGTGTCTTCTTTTCATGCTAGACAAGGGAAGAACTACTGGATCATTGAAAATGGATTCTCTAATTATATGACCGATGATAAGAGTAAGTTTGTTAAACTTGAAAAATATGAAGGAGGACTTGTTAGGTTTGATGATGATACATTTGCTAAGATATGTGGAAAAGGTTCAATCGATTTTGATGGAAAGCATAATACTAATGATGTTTACTATGTTAAGGGTTTAAGACATAACCTTTTGAGTGTTGGGAAAATGTGTAGCAAGGTATAAAATCTTATGTTTTAGGGAAATGGATATGATATTATAAAAGGCTCTAAAACTATGATTACTATTGGAAGAAATATAGATGTAAATGTCTATCAGCTCAAAGGTGTTGATGGATATTGTTTCATGACTCAAATCAATGAGAGTTGGCTACGACATAGAAGAATATGTCACATCAATTTTGATAGCCTAGTAAGAATAAGTTCAGTTCAAAATGTGAGAGATCTGCCAAAGATTGAAAATTATATCAATGTTGTTTGTAAGGAGTGCCAAGTTGGAAAACAAGCAAGAAGAAGTTTCAAAATCAAAGAACAATCTTCTACTAGATTGTTGGAATTGGTGAATGAAGATCTGTGTGGTCCTACTAGAGTAATAATTCTTTAAGGTGATAGGTATTTCATGCAATTTATTGATGATTATTTTACAATGACATGGGTTACTTATCTCAAAGAAAAATCATAAGCCCTAGATAAGTTTAAAGCATTCAAAGTTATGGTTGAGAATGAAATGGATATGAAAGTCAAATGTTTGAGCTCTAACAGAGGTGTAGATTTCACCTCCAATGAGTTCAATATCTTATGTGAGAATCATGGAATAAAGAGGCATTTATCTGCCCTTAGAACTCTCAAAAAAATGCAAAGGTTGAAAGAAAGAATAGGATTGTTCAAGAAGCTACAAGAACAATGATGAAAGAAGAAAATCTATAGGAACTTTACTAGAGAGAATAAATTCACACTACTAGCTATATACTTAACATATTGCAAGCAAGAGAAAACAACACAAAGAGTCCTTGTGAGCCATGGTGTGGAAGGATTCCTATTGTCAAATAATTTAGGGTGGTTGGAAGCAAATTTTATATCATAAAGGATGAAGAAAACTTAGGAATGTTTGATGTAAGGTCTGATTAAGGTATCTTCCTTGGATATTCTACTAAAAGTAAAGCTTACCAGTTCTACAACAAGAGGCTAAGAAAAATTGTTGAGAGTGTAAGAATCAAGGTTGATGAAGACATACAAAATAATTCAATGGTGATAGATCGATACGAATCATATGAGTCTACTTATAGAGAATAAGAAAAAACTAAGGAAAAATAAGTGTAGATTTAAGAGGAAGAAGCTCCAAAAAAGGTTCCTAAAACTCCTAAGTATGTGAAAAAGAATCATTCTAAAGAACAAACCATTGGTGATAAGAACAAAGGTGTAATAACAAGAAGGAAATTTATTGAAGAATAGGTAAATATATGTTTACTTTTTGAAGTTGAACCAAAAATAGTGATTGAAGCATACAAGGATGAGTATTGGATCAAGGCTATGGAAGAATAACTAATGCAGATTGAGAAGAATCAGATTTGGGAACTTGTCCCAAGGCCAAGAAACAAGAATGTGATTGGATCTAAGTGGGTATTTAGGAACAAAATAAATAAGAAAGGAGAAGTGGTAAGAAACAAGGCAAGGATTGTATGTAAAGGTTACTCACAAGTACAAGGAATATAGTTTGAGAAGACATTTTCTCTAGTGGAAAGAATAGAAGCTATTAGCATGTTTTTTGGATTTTTTAGCACATAAAGATTTCAAATATTATTAGATGGATTTGAAGTCTACTTTCTTTAAAGGTGAATTGGAAGAATTATAAATAGAAAAACTAGAAGGATTTCATTTTTCAAATAAATTGAATATGGTCTACAAATTAAAGAAGAGATTATATGGATTAAAGCAAGATCCTAGAGCTTGGTATGCAAGGTTTACCAAGTAAGTTTGTTAAAATAAGGATTCAATAAAGTTGCCACATATAGCAATATTTACTTCAAAGTTGAAAAAGATCAATCTTGATTGTGGTTGTATATGTTGATGACATTACTTTTAGAAGAAATGAATCTATATGTAAGAATTTTATACAAGAAATGTAGAAGGAATTTGAAATTTCAATGTTTGGGAAGATGAATTTCTTCCTTGGGCTACAAATAAATTAGATAGATAAAGGTATTTCCATTTCACAATCAAAGTGTGTCAAGGTAATGTTGAAGAAGTTTGGAATGGAAGATTCTAAATGAATATGTACCCCTATGGTTACCAGTTGCAAACTAAGCAAGAATGATGAATCTCCTAAGGTTGATGAAAGAAAGTATAGATCAATGATTGGAGGTTTTCTATATCTAACTGCTACTAGAATGTATATTATGCATGCAGTTTTTCTTGTGGTTAGATTTCAAGAACATACTATAGAGTCCCATGTTACAATAGTGAAGAGGATATTTAGATACTTAAATGACACTCTAGATCATGGCTTGTGGTATCTAAAGGATAGTAGTGAAGAGGATATTTAAATACTTGAATGACACTCTAGATCATGGCTTGTGGTTCTTGAGATTCTCTTTCACTATTTGTCCTTGATGACAATATTTGTTTCAGTTTGGGATCTTGGTGGCTGATTACTCAATTGAACTATTTCCATTCTATCATTGGCATACTTACTTCATATTATGATATTATCTTTGGTGGCACTGATCTCTTGAATCCATGTGTAGATAATAAGGAATCTTGGTTACAGGTTTATGCTCCCATGTTCAGGTGCACTTCTTTGTTAGCATGAAAATTAACCTTTATTATATTTCATAAGGCATTAGGTATATATGGCATTATATGGTGGAAATCAACTTTGAATAATGGAAAACATTTGATCATTACTTGTGCATATGTTATCAGGTCTTTTGGTTAAAAAATTACTAGGCCTTAAGGCCGACAACAGGTATAAGGTTATGTTGATTTAAAATTTCACCATGGAAGTGACATGGCCTTGATTACTTGGAAATAAATAGGACTAAGGTAATCAGAATTTGGTTTATAAAGTGGTCATGTCAAATAATACAAGGCATTATTTGGTCGGCATTTCACTTGGTCAATAATTGGTCAATGGTAATGATGTTGATCAACATGCAAGGCATTGGACGGTCCGCGGATTTCAAAATGCATTATGAGTTTTGAATTATTAATTCAGTCCTTTCAGACTTCAAACTTTATCAAAATTAGTAAAGGTCATCAGCTGTTTTGCTTTGGAAAGATTAGGGCAATCATATTGTTTCACTGTTCATGGGTTTCAAACCCTATCTTGGCCGCCACCATGGATATCTCTTCTTAGTCATTTCATTGTGTTTGTTGGCTCTCTGATTTTATTGGACAGTGAATGGGGGAATGTGAAAGACCATTACCATGGTTGATACTCCTGTCAGTCTCTTGTCACTAGGTAATAGCTCAAAAATAGAAGAAGTTTGTGTTGCTTTGATGCTATGCCAGTCTGCTAAACTACTCCATGAAAAAATCTCTTCCGTTCTTATCAGGTATTCATTTTTTTAACTGTTGTGAAGAACCGTTACTTCTACTAGCTCAAACTATTGAAGACATGTATTTGCTTCTCTTAGGAAAATGGTAAACTGGGGTTATTTGTTTGTGATAAGAAATGATGCATGTCGATTTCACATACTCCTAAATGCATATCAAATTAGTTTACCATATTAATTTTTGCTCCTAAATTAAGGGATGTTGTTTCTAGATTGTGGGTAATCATGAAGTCTGCAAATATTTTTTAGTTTCTCACCTGGATTCATTGATAATTGTTCTTGGGTGCATTATTATGTGATTTCAGTTACATTGTTGTTGCATTTGGTTTTTGAGGGTATTGTTCATGGAAAATATACATTTTTTAATGTTGTTTGGGTAAGTACTGCCTGTGTGGGCTGCTTGTGTGGACAGGGTTCAGTCTCCTTTCTAAATTTGGATACTGCTTAACTATTCTTGTCAGAAAAAAACCTTCATGATGATCTATCTCTCAAGAACATAGGAATATATGGCAAGGTTGTTCGACAAAAAGTGGGTACTCTGATAATCACCTATGTTTTTTTTTTGAAAAATGAAAAACGAGCTACTATTGTAATTTTTCTATGAAATATAATGATGAAATTTGTGTAAGATGGAAAATAGAGAGATTAGGGTTTTCATATTTTGTTTTGGAAAATTAGTGAGTGATAAGGGTTCTTAGTTTTCTGGGAAAAACAACAAGAGTATGTTAAAAAAAAAAAATTCTACCATGAGAAATGTATGAGAAATAAAGTGAAAAACCAGTGCGAGAATATCACTGTGATTGTATTGAAGAGAAGTTGAGCATTGAGATTGAAAATCTAAAATATGAGCTATTTTATCAAGCTATCTTAAGGCTTGAAAATGGTTAGAATTTTGAAGGGTCATGCTTGAACCTTGAGGATTGTAAACATTGTCTGTCAAGAGGCACTTGAGAGAAAGTAGAGAAAAAAAGAGATCCTCTGTATCATTATATGTCTTACTAAAAATAGAGAAGAGGTTGGTGCTCCTTGAAATCGATGTTTCTAAAAGATGGGTTGGTGCTCCTTGAGTTGATGCTAAAAAATTAGCCTATGAGGCATTGCCAAAAATGATTATTAAAATGAAAGCCTAAAAAGGCAGCAGTTTAGGAGTGGTTTTTCTACCTGAGGAGGGTTTTCCACTCAACATATCTTGTATCTATTTTTCTTATCTATGGTTCATCTGATTCATTTCATGAATGCTTTAGTATGCTATGTTTCACTATTATAATTCTCATTTCAGTTTATGTGATTGCATTCAATACATGAATGAGTTTATCATTGATAAATGAGAGCATACATCTGGTTTATTTTAGTTTTATTAAAACTTGTGAAAACTGTTAATAACATTGATTCACCCCCCCTCACCCCCCTCCCCTTCTTAGTGTCTTTTTCACTCCAATAGTGGTATCTAAAGGATACAAAATTTACTCTAAGTTCCTATATAGATGGATATTGGGTTGGTTGTGTAGATGATAGGAAAATTACAACTGGTAGTGGGTTAGTGAAGGATCATGGGGGTCCAAACTAGGCCCTTAAATGGCAAGGAAATTCAAAAAAATAGAGTTAGACAACTTGACATAAAAATTTAAATAAGCTATTAACATAATTTAAAAAGTATGTAAGAATAGAATTTTTAGAAAATTGTATGTAGTTTCTAAGATACCATTCCTTTTTTGGAAAAAAGTTAATCTATTTGGTGAAAAATTGAAATTTCAATGTAGTAGTACTAAATTTTTAGGAAATAATAAAAAGTAGGTTTATGTTTGACCAACCTAATTACAAGAAAAAAAAAAAAAAATTATTTGAATTTTTCAATATAAGTAGAGGAAACATGCCCATATGTATTGCATTTTTATAATAATTATTTCCAAGTAAATAATTAATTATGATTTTTTTATTAAAACTTGTTTGTTTGACTAGCATAACCTAGTCAAAAATTTATGTAATTTATTTTTTCTTTTTTTTTTATCCTATAGTATGGGAAGCATAGAATGTGTTGCATCTTTTGGATTCAAAAAATGTGAAATAGTTTAAGCATTATAGATGTTTTTCAATCAACCTATCAATCAAGGCTTTAGTCAGAATGTATGTATAAAATCAATAATAAATATCTATTTAATTTGAAATAAGGCATATCTTATATTTTTGGAAAGCTGAAAATTTTCTCAATAAACTCTTTTTCATTTCATCAAATTCGGATAAAAAAATTTTCAACCACTTTTTGGTCACATTGCCACGTTTTGGACCCCCGTGATCCTGTACTCACCCTAGTGCATTCTTTCTTGGATGTAGATGGGTGTCATAGTTAAGTAAGAAACATGATTCAATGTGTTTATCTACTGCAGAGGAAAAATATATTGCAGCAACATCTTGTTGCACACAAGTTTTGTAGATGAGGCAAACATTGAAGGATATAAAAGTGATATATGATGAACCGATTTCTTTCTTCTGTGATAATACAAGTGCTATCAATATTTCAAAGAATCTGGTAATGCATTCAAGGAAAAAGAGTATCTCAATCAGGTATCACTTTTTGAGAGAGAAGGTTGTAGAGAATGAAGTGAATCTTGAATATGTGCCTACAAAGGATCAAGTTGTTGACATATTTACTAAGGCTCTTCCTAAGGATACTTTTTGAGTTTCTTTGGGGGAAGTTGGGGGTCATTTCCCCTACTTCTTTGAACTAGATGCATAAGTATATGTATTATTCCAATGGATCTCAAGGATCATGCTTTGATCTGGATTGATGTTGGTGGCTACCTCTGAGAGGGAGTAGGTAGTGGCATTTTTTTTTTTTTTTGTCAATATGCAGTGGTTTTTGGTTGATACAATTTTGTGTGTGCTCCTAACAGGGAGTATGCAGTGTAGTAAAGGAAATAAAGTTTTAGATAAGTTATAAATAGTATGATTAATATCAAAGGGGGGCAATGATTGATGAAAATACTTTGTCCTTTTTCATTGATATCAAAGTGGATGACAACAATGTGAAAAATATCTTAGGGAGAGAGAGAGAGTAATGTGAAAAATATGTAGTTGAGAAAGGGGGAGAGAATATTGTAATTGAATAAATAATGAAAGAAGTTGAAGGAGAGTATGATGTAAGGGAGAGAAATAAATGAAAAAGGGGGAGATTGTTGTAAGTATATGTAGTAGGGTTTGTCATTGATGTCAGCAAGCTTTGGTGCTATCATTGGTGTCAACTATATGAGAAGGATTTTTTTTGCAAGGATGTGCAGTTGGTATTGAGTTGGTGTTTCCTTTGATGATGATTTGATTAGTTGCATTATGTTTTCATTAGTGATCTATTGGTGTCAACCTCTAGTGTTTTTTTGATAAGATTTTGTCTATGGATGTATGGTTGAGTTGTTATATTGTAGTTGGCTTGATGGTAATGAGGAAGTAATGGAGATGTTGAGAATGTGTCTCTAGTGTTTGGTTTCTAGGTGCTTTTGAGAAATTTGAATAAAAAGAGGAAACAATGTGTTGCAGGGTTGTATTTTGGTTTTTCTTTACAGTTCTTCTAGGTTGAGGATCTACTTGTGTAGTTCGGATATGTTGATTAGAGGTGTTCAGAGGTATTGGATTTATAATTTGGTGTGATTTATTTTTGTTCATACGAAGTTGTGTTCACCAATGTGTGAATTTTGTATTGCAAAGGCATTTGGGATAATTTTTTTTGCTCTGCATTTCTCCATAGAGTGGTTTAAGGTCATACAAATCTAGAAGAGTGTATATAGTGTGTGTATCTTTCTTGAGATGAATTTTTTCATGGTTTGGTGCTTTGGAAGTAGGTTTCTTGAGTTATAGTGTATGTACTAGGAGTGTACATTCTTCAATTAACATTTATTGCGAGGGAATATTTTGGCTTCCAAGGTATTTCTAGAATATTATAGATCATTTGCAAGTGTTATGTGGTGACTACAAGTTGTCTTTGGATTCGAGGAAGCGTTTACTTGAGTTTTAATGGTTTTAACACAAGTTAAGCCAACCTTGGGTGTTTACACTACTTACAAAGTTTCTTTGATGTTTGTGGAAGTGTGGTGTGGTGTGTATGAGTGGATTTAGGTCCTAGCTAAGGTGTGTTGTGGTCCACCTACATTCCTTTCCATCATGGGAATGTTTTCATGCCAACCTAATTTGAATTTGCATGGTTGAGGTGCATAGATGACCTTGGAGAATATTTTCAAGGTTCAAGATGATATAAATAAGTGTTGAATTGTTGAGGGATGATAAGATAGATGAGTATGATGTGAGTGGTGTGAATTTATGAAGTGCAATGCAAGCTTTCATGTGTTAGAGAACTGAATGTAGTGAGAAGAAAGTGTCTACAATTCTTTAGAAAGACTATGAAGGTGTTGGTGATGCTATGGTGGATTTTTCTATTACTTTGAGATGGATTTCTCATTGTAACATTTTTCCTATTCTTCTCTTCTATTCTAGAAGTGAACCTTTGGCAGTGATCCTTTCCTTCTTTTGGGTAGTGAGCCCTATGGAAGTGAGACCTATTGTATTAATTATTGATATTACTTTATATTGTTAGTTAATCCTCGCCATTTTTTTTCCCATATTGGTTTTTCCATGTAAATCTAGTGCTTCTTTATGTATGGTGCTGATTTGGTTCTATTTTTGTTATTTTCTTTCATGATAAATCATTCTAATAGATTAAGGGTTAATTGGATTAATGTGGATCTAAATATTTTTTGTGGGTTTCAATGTTTTAAGGTACAACTGATTCACCCCCCATCTTAGTTGTCTTGTGCATTGAACAATTTGTGCACACTACTCCCCCTTACACAAGCATCTACACTTTCCAACACTTCTCTCCCCCTTTTTCATATGGTTTTTTAGCTAAATTTCTCTCCCCCTTTGAATTTAGTGACAAAGGGAAACACATGTCTATCCTTAGCTTCTCATTTGACATAAATCTTACATATACCTATTTTTCAAACTCCCATTCACTTATTTGTACACTTCCCCTTAGGAGTACAAAAAATGTTGCATCAACCAAGAACCACTACAACCTACATTTTCCGCTTTTCTAATCATATCCTTTGACACAAATGAAAAAGGACAAAATCTACATGCTTACTCTCTTCCCTCATAATGAAAAAAATTACTCCCCCTATCGACAACAACCAACAATGCCACTACCTGCTCCGCTTGAGAGGTAGCCATCAAAACTAGTCCATAACAAGGAATGAATCTTGAAATCCACTAGACTGATGCATGACCTTATGCATCTAATTGAAAGGATGGGCAGTAACCCATAATTTATCCCAGAGATAATCCAATGTATCCTTAGGAAGAGCCTTTTTGAAGATATATACAACTTGATCTTTAGTAGGTACATACTCTAACTTCACCTTGTTCTATGAAAATTTTTCTCTTAGAAAGTGATACCAGATTGAAATATGCTTTGTCCTTGAATACATTACTAGATTATTTGAAATATTGATAACACTTATGTTATCACATAATATAGGAATTGGTTCATCATATGATACTTTTATATTCTTTAATATTTGCTCCATACATAATACTTGTGTGCAACATGATGCTGCAACAATGTATTTAGCCTCTATAGTAGATAAAGACATTGAATCCTACTTCTTTCTAAACCAAGACATCAACTTGCTTCCAAGAAAGAAAGAACCACCACTTCTACTTCTATCATCCACACAACCTTCCCAATTTGCATTTGTATAATCATTGAGAGAGAAATCAATATACTTTGGATACCATAAACCATGTTTTAGAGTGCCCTTTAAGTATCTAAATATTATTTTTAATACTTCCACATGTGACTCTTCGGGATCTTCTTAAGATCTAGCCTCAAGAAAAACTACATGCATGATATTTGTTCTAGTAGCAGTTAGGTATAACATTCCACCAATCATTGATATGTACTTTCTCTCATCAGCATTAGGAGATTCTTCATTCTTACATAGATTACAAATAGTAATCATGGGAGTACATATCGGTTTAGAGTCTTCCACTCCAAACTTATTTTCTATTTCCTTGAAATATTTTGATTGTGATATGAATATTCCTTTCTTTGTTTGATTGATTTGAAGCCCAAGGAAGAAATGCATCTCCCCAAATAGAGACATCTCAAACTCTTTCTACATCTCTTCTATAAATATCTTACACATACTTTCATTTCCTCCAAAGATTATATCACCAACATAGACAAACACAATTACGATTTTTTCTTTCTCAAATTTAAAATAAAGATTAATCTCTAAGACACCTTTATTGAATCCCTTCTGCAATAAGTACCTATCCAATCTTGCATATCATTCTCTAGGAGCTTGCTCAAATCCATATAATTCCTTATTCAATTTGTAGATCATATTAGGATTGTCTGATAACTAAAATCATTCCATCTGTTCAATATATACCTCTTCTTCTAACTCAACATTCAAGAATGCAAACTTCACATCCATTTGATAAAATTTGAAATCTTTATGTGCTACAAAATCCAAACAAATCCTAATAGTCTCCATCCTTGCCACTAGAGAAAATGTCTCCTCAAATTCTATTCCTTCTACTTGTGAGTAGCCTTTACACACAAGCCTTGCCTTGTTCCTAACAACTTCTCCATTCTCATTCAACGTGTTCTAGAACACCCATTTAGTTATAATCACATTCTTATTAATTGGTCTTGGGAAAATTTCCCAAGTGTGTTTATTCACAATATGCATAAGTTCTTCTTCCATAGCCTTGATCCAAAATTCATGTTTTCATTCCTTAATCATTGTTTTAGGTTCAACTCTGGAAAGTAAACATAAATTTACTTGTTCTTCTATAATAGTAGCCTTTCTTCTGTAGAAATTGTCAAACCAACCTCATAGATCCCAATGAACACCTTCAAGAAAATAACTTGTCACCAAAGGAGATCAAGAGACACAAGAATGTTGCTCTGCAAACATGAAGCAAAAGATGCATTACTTGAGAAGTGAATAATTACAAAGAGATCAATCCTTAAGAAAGGAGATAGAAACCTAAAGTGAGAACCCTAGGATGAAGATTAAATTAGCATGTGACAAGTGTCAAGATCATAATGAATGAGACAACATGACTAATTTAATAATATAAAATAAAGATTCCTAAGATTAGCTTAAGTGAAATAAAGTAAATGTGACTTAATTAATTAATCAATTTAACAACCTATTACTCTAACACCCCCCCTTAATATGAACTTAGGGAGAAGCTAAGAAACTAAGGAAAGATACATGAAAGCAAAGATGGATCCTGAAAAACAAGGCCTGATGAGGTACCCATGTACAAATGTAAAATATTTCTCACAATAG
Source organism: Sequoiadendron giganteum (assembly GCA_007115665.2). NCBI lineage: Eukaryota > Viridiplantae > Streptophyta > Pinopsida > Cupressales > Cupressaceae > Sequoiadendron > Sequoiadendron giganteum. Next base: position 216,288,482 of record CM021101.1, read on the forward strand.
GAGAAAAAGGAGAAGACCTCGTGGGAAAAACTCTTCTCCAAAAGAGAGAAATATAGATGAAGTTATAAGAAGCCTCAAAACAAGAATGAAGGAGGAAGAAGCCTCCAATCAAGAATAAATTTTCCTAAAATATAGGAACAAAGGATGAATGCCACAAAAGCATGAAGAAGCTGCAAACACTATCATAGAATGACTATTGAAATGTTGAAACAAGAACCTCCTCTGAAATAGATGATGATCAGGATCAAGAAGACAAGAATCTGAATGAGTGCCCTTAATGAAACTACTCAAATCCAATGGAAAACCAAGGCAAAACATTTGAAGCTCGAAGATATAGATGGCTCAAGTACCAAAAGTCTAAAGAATTGATCATGTGAAAATGGAAGGTCACCTCCAAAAATAGGAATGCAAGAGTGTCCATATGGTAAGTGCTCCATCTCACCAAAATGCATGGGTAACTAGCTACTGCATCCACCTACTACATAGGAATAAATATTGTATACATATCTCACTCCAATGAAACCAAGGAAGCATTAGCACCAACAGTAGAAACCCCCTCATAATGTTGACAAGAGAGAGGTATGGCAGTTATGCTAAAATGAATGCCTGAATGTAGTGCATGAAGAAGAATTAGGAACATCTGAACATGCAAACAAGAAAGTACCAACACATATAAAGGTTGTGCAAACAAAAGGCACACACACATGAGGTTGATGTCGTGTAAGGGACACTCACTTGACAAAGGTATGATTACAAACAAAGAAAAAACATCAAACCCCCCCATGAAACTTTATAAAATAGTGTGAGTACAATAAGGCACCAAGTGATGTGCAAGATCCCATAATACACATACAAAGCTGAGGCACTTTATTTCAGTGCAATTACAAATGAAAAGTACATGCATTGTGAGCCCATAAGGTCCAAAAAGGACTATAGATGAGAAGAATTATTTTTGGAAAAAAAAAAATCAAATATGGAAAACACTTTCACCACTGTGAAGAACTCAGAATTAGCTTTCCAACAGTATCTCATTTTCCCATTTTCGACATCATATGCAAAAGTTATGCCGAAAACACTAAAGGCAACTCTTGAAAAAAAATTGACTCTGACTGGAAATAATAGGGACTTGAGAAAAAAATATCTAAAAAGTACCTATACCATTGGAAATTACTCCAAGTCCTCTTTTTGACGATATCTCATTTGCCCAATTTTGACACCGTGGGCAAAAGTTATGGCCTCTAGAAGAAAACAACTCTCAAAGGGGAAAAAAGACAATAACTGCATTAAATTTGACGGCCATATGACTGTCACAGAAAAATTGTGAGCCTAAATTTGACAGCCAAATGGCCGTCACCACATTTGCACAACTTGGCTTATTGAAAAAAAATTGGTTTTAAAAAAAAACAATAAAAAAAGTATTTACAATAAATAAAATAAAATTAAAAATTGGGTGGGGGGGGCACGTGGGCCCACCCCCATAAGGGTGCGATCCCCTAAGGGTACCACTGGTACCTATGCAGGGCTCTGATACCATGTAGAAGTTGTCAAACCAACCTCACAGATCCCAATGAACACCTACAAGCAAATAACCTGTCACCAAAGGAGATCAAGAGACACAAGAATGTTGCTCTGCAAACATGAAGCAAAAGATACATTACCTGAGACGTGAATAATTACAAATAGATCAATCCTTAAGAAAGGAGATAGAAGCCAAAAGTGAGAACCCTAGGATGAAGATTAAATTAGCATGTGACAAGTGTCAAGATCATAATGAATGAGATGACTAATTTAATAATGAAAAATAAAGATTCCTAAGTTTAGCTTAAGTGAAATAAAGTAAAGGTGACTTAATTAATTAATTGACATGATTAAATTAATCAATTAAAAAATCTATTACTCTAACAACCCCCCTTAAGCTGAACTTAGGGAGAAGCTAAGAAACTAAGGAAAGATGCACGAAGCAAAGATGGGTCTTGACAAACAAGGCCTGATGAGGTACCCATGTACAAATGTAAAAAATCTCTCACAACAAAAGAAAAAAGAGAGCACCTCGTCGGAAAAACTCTTCTCCAAAAGAGAGAAATACAAGTGAAGTTCTAAGAAGCCTCCAATCAAGAAGAAATTTTCCTAAAATATAGGAACAAAGGATGAACGCCATAGAAGCATGAAGAAGCTGCAAACACTATCATAGAATAACTGTTGAAATGGTGAAACAAGAACCTCCTATGAAATAGATGATGATCAGGATCAAGAAGATAAGAATCTAAATGAGTGCCCTCAATGACACTACTTGAATCCAATGGAAAACCAAGGAAAAACATCTGGAGCTCGAAGATATAGATGGCTCAAGTACCAAAAGTCTAAAGAATTGATCATATGAAAATGGAAGGTCGCCTCCAAAATTAGGAATGCAAGAGTGTCCATATGGTAAGTGCTCCATCTCACCAAAATGCATGGGTAACTAGCTACTGCATCCGCCTACTACATAGGAAAAAATACTGTATACATATCTCACTCCAATGAAACCAAGGAAGCATTAGCACCAATAGTAGAAACCCCCCATAATGTTGACAAGGAAGAGGTATGATAGTTACACTAAAATGAATGCCTGAATGTAGTGCATGAAGAAGAATCAGGAACATTTGAACATGCAAACAAGAAAGTACCAACACATATAAAGGGTTTACAAACAAAAGACACACACACATGAGGTTGATGTCGTGTAAGGGACACTCACTTGAAAAAGGTATGATTACAAACAAAGGAAAAAAATAAAACCCCCCCATGACACTTTATAAAATAGTGTGAGTACAATAAGGCACAAAGTGATGTGCAAGATCCCATAATACACATACAAAGTTGAGGAACTTTATTTCAGTGCATTTACAAATGAAAAATACATGTAATGTGAGCCCATAAGGTCCAAAAAGGACTACAAATGAGAAGAAATAATTTCAGAAAAAATAAAAAATCAAATCTAGAAACCACTTTCACCACTATGAAGAACTCAAAATCAACTTTCCAACAATATCTCATTTTCCCATTTTCGATATCGTATGCAAAAGTTATGCCAAAAACACTAAAGGAAACTCTTGAAAAAAAAATCCGACTTTGACTGGAAATAACAAGGACTTGAGAAAAAAACTCCAAAAATTACCTGTACCACTAGAAATTACTCCAAGTCTTCTTTCCGATGATATCTCGTTTGCCCAATTTTGACACCGTGGGCAAAATTTGTTGCCTTTGGAAGAAAACAACTCTCGAAGGGGAAAAAAGACAATAACTGCATTAAATTTGATGGCCATATAACTGTTGTAGAAAAAATTTGAACCTAAATTTGACTACCAAATGGCCATCACCGCATTTGCACAACTTGGCTTATTGAAAAAATGGGTTTTTTTAAAAAACAAGAAAAAAAAGCATTTACAATTAAAAATTGGGTGGGGGGGCACGTGGGCCCACCCCCACCAACCCCATAAGGGTGCAGTCCACTAAGGGTACCACTGGTACCTATGCAGGGCTCTAAAAGCATGTAGAAGTTGTCAAACCAACCTCACAGATCCCAATGAACACCTACAAGCAAATAACTTGTCACCAAAGGAGATCAAGAGACACAAGAATGTTGCTCTGCAAACATGAAGCAAAAGATGCATTACTTGAGAAGTGAATAATTACAAAGAGATCAACCCTTAAGAAAGGAGATCAAAACCTAAAGTGAGAAACCTAGGATGAAGATTAAATTATCATGTGACAAGTGTCAAGATCATAATGAATGAGACAACATGACTAATTTAATAATGCAAAATAAAGATTCCTAAGTTTAGCTTAAGTGAAATAAAGTACAAAGGCGACTTAATTAATTAATCAACATGATTAAATTAATCAAGTAAACAACCTATTACTCTAACATCTTCTTGTCAATATGCCCCTACTTTTTTCCTCAATGATTTGGTCTTCAAAATAATTCTTCTATGTACATAATTAGGGGTCTTAGGAATCATTTTTGGAGCTTCTTCCTCTTCAACTTGCACTTCTTTTTCCTTACCATCATTTTTCCCTTCTTCTCTACAAGAGGACTCATTTGATTTATATCCTACTATCAGCATTGAGATTTTATGTAATTCTTCATCCACTGACTCTTGCACTTTCAACAATCCTTTTCAACCTCTTGTTATAACACTAGTAAACCTTTCCATTTGTGGAGTATCCAAGGAAGATTCCTTCATTAGACCTCACATCAAACTTTCCTAATTTTTCTTCATCTCTTCTGATATAGCACTTGCTTCGAAACAATAAAATATTTTATCGCAGGAGTTCTTCCATACCATAACTCATAGGGAGTCTTCAAACTATTTGTGCTTTCTTGTGCTCTATTAAGTATGCAGACTACAATATGAATTTCTTCTCTCTAGTAGACATCTGGTAGTTTTTCTTCCTTCATCATTTTCCTTGGTGCTTCTTGAATAGCTCTATTCTTCCTTTCCACAACCCCACTCTACTAAGGAGTCCTAGGAGTTGAAAATTATCTCTTTATTCCATGATATTCACAAAAACTGTCACCTTAAAAACTTCTTGTTCTCTTAGGTTCACAAATTTTTGTATGCATCCAAAGGTCCTATGGTAGAATATTCTTTGACATTGAACCTTTTTATTGTTTTCTTCCCAACCTAAAATTTCTTGCAAATTTCATTTATAGACTTTGTAATCTTTGTAAGATCTCTCACAGCTTGAGCAGAGTCGATACTCACTAGGCTATCAAAATTGATGTGATAAATTCTTCTATTCCATAGCTAAATTTCATTGATTTGAGTCATAAAGCACATACTATTAGCACCCTTAAGCTAATAAACATTTCCATATGTCCTTGCAACAACCAAAGTTCCAGAGCCTTTTTCATCTCACAACCACCATCCTGAATTACAAGATTATTATAAATACCCAATGATGTAGAGCAAGGGTACAAATGACAACACAACCACTCACAAAGATATTTTGACATCAAACAATGGGATTCACTACACAAACCTTCATTCTTACTTGTGGCCTTTCAAAAATTCCCTTTTAGACACAACTCTTGGGGTAGACCTGATCAACAAGAAAAGAGACCTATTCTAGATATCAATTTGGCCATTCTCAAACATATCTCAAAATCAAGTAAGGTATCTTTGAACGAAGGGGCTCTAATTTTGACTATCCTCACTCTAACTAGGCCTAATAATGCAATTAGGCTTGGTAGCAATAGGTTATTTGGGTTCTAAGGTCTCTACTCCTATTCCAATGCATCAAACATATCCTACAAGGTCTCAAACAACTTCTCCCAACACATAGATCATTCCTCAATTGCAAACAACAAATTTATTCCACTCGCTAGGGCTTCTAGGTCTGATACATGAAAATATCAAGCCTTCAGACTTCTCTACACATGCCACACTCCATTTCCTACATTTGCAACTTTGAAATATCAAAATGCACATCAACACCATCCATTCCACCAATTTTCAGAAGTTTCTACTAGGTGGAATGGAGATTATTACATTTTATTCCCTCACTCGTTACCCTAACTAGGGTTTCGACCAGTCTAAAGTAAAATGGAAACAACTCCTATGAAAATCAATGAAATTACATGCATCTGGTGGAAAAATAAAGTAGATTTAGTGTAAAATCATCCAAAATTGGTTTTAGATCATCCTTGGATCGTACAAATCCATACAACTTTGAATAGCAGCAAGGAAACATTAGAATTTACAAAAAAAATAGAGTTTTATCACTTCAATATTCAAAAACATCAACAACCAACCTTTCCTTCGACCACACAAGGCCTTTTTAAAAATTTGCAATCATTTCCCAATGGTCCTCAACCACTTTTCAAATTAGGAGCTAACACAACATGATTATGTTCACTTCTAACAAAAAATGCAAAAAGTTGCTTGACAACAATGTGCAACTTTGACAATTTTGCATTTACACACTACCTTAACACCTAATGACCCAAACTAGACTCCAAAAAATTAAATACTCCAAGAATACCTTATTACCTAAAAACAAAATAAAACAAAATAAAATTCCACTTCTTGATCCTTGGAGGCATGAAAACTTGTGGGTGCCCCTGCACCATACTCCCAAGGAAAAGAAAGCTCAAGTTCCACTTGAGGACAAACTTGCCACTGTATAACCCTCCTCCTTGTATTCTTGAGTTCCTTCTTGTCCAAGATATACTCCAAATCCAAATCCTTACTTGGTTGAATATCTATGACCCAATCCTCATACGTGAGCACTAATGGACCTGCATTATCACCTACAACATCCCCTTTATAAGGGTAAAGATTAGAAACATTAAAAATAGGAGAAATGGAAACTTCAGGAGGAAGTTTTATCTCATATGCATTCTCTCCAAAAAATTTCACCACTTTACATGGCCCTATCTTCTTCATTTGCATTTTAGAGTACTACCCCTTAGGAAACCTTTTCTTCCTCAAATGAGCCAAAACAAAATCCCCAACCTTGAAGTCAACCTCTCTCTTCTTTAGATCAGCATTGTGATTATATTTTTCCACATTCTTCTGAATATTATCCTTGACCTATTGGTGGATTTATTTCATAGAAACAACAAATTGTTCACCTTCAGCATGGTGATCCCACAATGCTGGTTTACAATTTCTAGAAGATTCTGATTTTTTTTGAAATCACATATTTTTAGAAAATATAATTATTTAAGCCTTAAAAAGTTCCATTTGAAGGATTATAATTGAAGAGTGTTTGATCAAATCACCTTAGATCAAACCCCCTTGGATAGAACCCTGCTAGTTTTAAACCATACCTATAACGGAGTCTCCTTTACACCTATCAAAATGCTGATAAAAAACCACTTTTGATTTACCTTTTGGGGGATCAAATGAATTCATTTAAAATTTATTTTTTGTAATTATGTAGTCCTTATTATAAGCTTCCCAAAAAGTATAATTTTAAATAAATTTAATTTTATTATTATATATATTTTTTATTTCTTGCGAATGTAGGTTTTTCACTGAAAATCAAGCTCTATGTTCTACACATGCGAAAAAATATAATATTATCAATTTTTTTAAAAAAAATATGAGTACACCAGATATTGAAGTCCTTGATCCAACAAAAAAAAAATTGAATTTTGATACATACAATTTTTACTTTGTTATACAGTCCACCTATATTTGAATTGTAATTGGTTTGACTTCAAAACTTTATTAAGGAAAAAATATTCAATAAAACACTATGAAACCAATTGGAAGCATTAGATATCATAGTTACAAGTCTAAATTTGAAAAAAATAGAATTTTATCCTTCATGAAAAACAAGTTATGTGTTATACGGTGAGTGTCACTCCTTAAAAATGGTGTTTATTGAAAAGAACTAGTTTTCAAAGATGGAAAAGGAAGTTAAATTTGATTCCAAAAATTTTGAAAAAAATATATTTAGAATATATAGACAAAATTTCACAAATCACTAGTTTGCATCATCTTCAAATTCCTCACGGTTTAGCCGCTATAAGTGTCCAAAAGTGAAGATTTAGTTAGAAAAACTCAATTAAGTGTCCAGTTTGGCAAAAACATTGTAGAGCAATATTGTGGGATCACCCAACACTCCTCCTTTCCATCCCATTGAAATATCTCAACTCAAACACACCCCTGGGCTGCAAACCATAAACAATCTCAAAAGGACACTTGCCTACATTTTTGGTCACCAAGTCATTATAGGCAAACTCTGCTTGAGGAGAAACCAGATCCCATTGTGTTGAATTATCCCTTTTTAGGTATCTTAGGAGGTTTACAAGGCTCCTATTCACCACTCTGGTCTTCCCATCAGTTTCAGGGTGATTGTTAAAACTGAAACTCAAATTGATGCCAAGTTTCTTCCATGAGGTTCTCCAAAAATGACCAACAAATTTTCTATCCCTATCTGAAACAATGCTAAGAGATAAAGCATGGATTATTACCACCTCTTTGAAGAAAGGACCTACTATGTATGAGGCATCATTATTACTTATACAAGGTATAAAGTGTGCCATCTTAGAAAACCTGTCCACAACAACATACACCGAGTCAAAACCTTTTGGAGTTCTAGGTAACCCCATCAAAAAATCCATGATAATTGATTCCCAAGGCCTATTGGGAATGGAAAGAGGTTGATATAACCCTACATTGGTGCTAGATCCTTTGGCCCTTTGAAAAATAGTGCACTTATCCACAAAGTTCCTCACATCAGTTTGCATTTTTGGCCAATAGTATTGCCTCTTCAACTGCTCCAATGTCTTATCAAGACCAAAATGACCAACAAGGCTGCCACTATGATTTTCTTTGATTAAGTTATCCCTCACTGAACATTTAGGAATTTATAATTTTTCCCCTTTGAACAATAAATCATCTTGGATCATAAAATCAAGCCGTTTTTCATTATTGTTGCTACAAGGTTGCCTACAACTTGCATAAATTTCTTTGAAATCTGCATCTTCAAGATACATACCATTTAAAGAGTCAACTCCTATGATTTTCAATTTAATTTCTTGCACCATGAGAGCCCTTCTACTCAATGCATCTACCACCTTGTTATATTTCCCGTTTTTATGCTTAATGGTGAAAGTAAAACCTTGCAAATATTCAACCCATTTCACATGCCTATTACTGAGTTTATCTTGACAACTAAAAATTAGAGAGCATTATTGTTAGTATATGCTATAAACTCCTTAGGAAGTAAAAAATGTCTTTATTTGTTTAATGCTTGCACCATTGCATACATTTCAAGATCATAGGAAGAATAATTTTTCTTGGCTTCATTTAATTTTCACTGAAAAAGGCAATAGGTCTATTTTCTTGACTTAGGACAACATCTATAGCATGGCCACTTGCATCACATTCAATGGTAAATACCTATCAAAACTAGGAAAAGTCAATATGGGCTGCTCAACAACCTTCTTTTTCAAATATTTAAAACTCATATCATCCTCATTAGATCAAACAAAATTCTTCCTTTTATCACCCTTAATGGTATCAATCATGGGAGCACAAACATGACTGAAACCTTTTATTAATTTCCTATTAAAACTAGCCAAATCGTGGAAACTCCTTACCTCATCAAATGATTTGGGTGTAGGCCAGCTTAGGATAGCCTTAACCTTACTTGGATTCATCTTGAAAGTGCCATTGGTGACCACAAAACCAGGATAAATCAACTCTGTTTTCAAGAACTCACACTTTTTCAAGTTTATCATTATTTTTCCCTCATGCAATCTACTCAAAACCAAATCTAAATGATGAAAATTCTCTTCTTTTGTTTTTCTAAAAACAAGAAAATCACCAAGATATACTAACACAAACTTACCAATGAAAGGTTTAAGCACTTCATTCATCAACCACATGAAAGTACTAGATGCATTTGAAAAACTAAAATGCATAACAAGCCATTCATACAACCCTTCATTTGTCTTGAAGGCTATTTGAATCCATTCATCACCAGGTTTGATTCTAATTTGATGATATCCACTCTTGAGATCAATCTTGGAAAAGTAGCATGCACCATCCAAACAATCCATTAGATCTTCAATTCTTGGAATAGGAAATTTATATCTTATTGTGATCTTATTGATGGCCTTGGAATCAGTGCACATCCTCCACTTACCTCCTTTATTTGGTGCTAAAACTATGGGAATTGAACAAGGACTCAAACTCTCCTTGATCAGCCCCTTATCAAGTAATTCTTGCACTTGCCTCTTAATCTCTTCACTTTTCCATTGAGTCATCTTGTAAGTAGCATTGTTGGGAAAACTAGCCCCTAGAATGAAATCAATATGGTGGTTAATGTCCCTCATGGTGACAAGGTGTTGGGAATCTCATCAACCACTATATCACCATATTTCTTCAACTATGTTTTGACCACTAAAGGAAACTCCTCTTTTTGTTATGCTACCATGATAGAATTAGGCCTTGCTATGATGGAAAAATCCACATTCTCCTCTTCCAAGGTTTTTAGGAACTCCTTTTCATTGACCAACATCACACTAGGCACTACTTGAGAATCAAAGCTTCCATATTTCAATGGTGTGAGGATGTAAGAAACCTAGTGTAGTCATGGTAAGGAGCGTCCTCAAAGAGAATAGGTTGAACCATGCAGCAAGAGTAACACAATAAAAGCAACACAATTTATGGAGGCAAATGTAGGTGCAAATATTCTCATTATCTGAAATATTGATTACATATAGTCAGCCACACCCAGGCTTATAGATTCGGCAAACAAGCCTGATTACAACATGCTCAAAATACAATGCTCATACATACTAGAGAAATCCTACAGATCCGATCTAATATACAACATGTCCTTCATAATAATCTCTTCCCCCCCTCTTCTAATGATTCATTACTAGCTTTATAACATATCTGCGAGTTTAGAAACATCCACGTTGGCCAAAGATCATTACAATCTCCAATGAAGAAAATTGTAAAGATTGCAAGAACAAGTCGGCCTCAAATATGAAAGTCATCCATGGTAGATGCATATGATGAACTGTGGACCTAAGTGTAAGTTTGGGGACACTCCATCGAACAAATCTAAACACACCGTGAGGATCCGCAAGTTATGAGAAAGGTCCATGATCGATCCAACTAGCCGTTAGGTTTTGAAGTTATTCTGGGGCGAGCCTCAAAACTGTCACATGCGTTGGAAGTGACAACTTGCCAAAAAAAGGTCCAAATGGGCTGAAAATTTGGAAAATAAAAACTGAACATGTCCACAATGCAATCCTAGGTACACACGATCTGGCGAGAAAACATGAAGAAACACTAGATCTACCAACTCGAACCAAAACAAGAACAAAACTGAATGAAGTTATTTTTGGTTGATGCAAGATTGCCAAGAACCAAGGATGTTCCTGCATCAGACATCCAAGGTTAATGAAAAGTGAGCCTCTCACTTTTCTGGGGCCAAAGGAAAACTAATACGATCTACCTTAGCTTGATAAATCCAAGAAGAATCCTCCACTAGTATACCTTTCCAGTTCATAAGATATTCTTTGTACTTTGTTCCGCAAGTCTTTCTCCCATCTCTGACATTCAAAACTTCATCTATCTCATTTGATTATTGTTTAGGAAGTTTTTCTTCCAACTTCATCTTACTGTCCTCACTAAATTCTGCTTCTTGGTATTGATGTAGGTTTGCAATGTTGAATATAGTTGATATACTCATGCCATATGGTAACTCCACTTCATATGCATTCCCTGAGTCAAGTTTCTTTAATATCCTACAGGGTCCAAACTTCCTCATCTTCAATTTACTATATGTTCCAATTCGAAATCTTTCTTTCCTCAAGTACATCATCACTTCATCTCCAACTCTGAACTCCTTATGTCTCCTATTTTCATCTACTTTCTCTTTATACTTTTGGTTCATGTTATCCAAATGTTGCTTCACTTGAGTATGCACTGTCTTCACATGTTCTACAAATTCTTCCACTTCTACACTCCTCTTATCTTCCTTACTAATGTCTCTTAGCTCTGATATACCTCTAGGATGAACTCCTATAATAATCTCAAAAGGGGTCTTTCCAGTACTCCTGTTCACTAAATTATTGTAGGAAAACTCTGCTTGTGCTAGGACTAGATCCCAACTTCTAGTATTCTCTCCAACCAAACATCTCAAAAAATTTCCCAAACTTCAATTCACTACCTCTATCTGTCCATCTGTATGCAGGTGAAAAGTAGAACTAAACTTCAAATCTGTTTTCAACTTCTTCCAGAGTGTCCTCCAAAACTAGCCAACAAACTTTGTATCTTCGTCTGAAACAATACTCCTAGGTAATCCATGCAATTTGACCACATCTCTGAAGAAAAAATCTGCTACATGTACTGCATCTGTTGTCTTCTTACAAGGTATGAAATGTTCCATCTTAGAAAATCTGTCCACTAGCATAAATATTGAATCATTACCTCTATGTGTCTTACGCAAACCAAGTATGAAATCCATACTTATATCCTCCCAAGGTCCTTCTAGTACTGTTAGAGGTTTATTCAATCCAACATTCTAACTACTTCCTTTTGCAACTTGACAAAATCTGCAACTTTGCACAAATCTCCTTACATCCTTATGAATCTGAGGCCAAAAGTAGTTCTCACTCACCAATGCTACTATCTTCTTAATTCCAAAATGTCCTGCCAATCCTCCACTATGTTTCTCTTTTACCAAGTTATCCCTCATTGAAATTTGGGGTATACATAACTGGTTTCCTCTAAACAACATGTCCTCTTAGATGAAATAATCCAATCATTGAATTCTATCCTCTAGGATTAGTTCTCTACATTCTCTCCAAGGTTCTACAAAGTCTGAGTCTTCCTTATACAAGTTCCTCAATTCATCAAAGCCTAATACCTCCACTCTCATCTGTGCTAGTAAATTCCTTCTCCTACTTAAAGCGTCAACAACTTTATTTGAATTTCCACTCATATGTTTGAAGACAAAAGTGTAACTCTGTAAGAAATCTACCCATATCATGTGTTTCTGATTCAACTTACCTTGACTGTTCAAATACTGTAAATCTTGATGATCTATATACAACACAAACTCCTTAGATGACAAGTAATGTCTCTACTTTTTCAAAGCTTGAACTATGGCATAGAAATCCTAATCATATAGTGAATACCTTCTCCTTGCATCATTCAACTTCTCACTGAAATAGGCTACTGGTCTTCCTTCTTGACTTAACACTGCTCCAATTGCATTTCCACTTGCATCACGGTCTACTTGAAATACCTTATCAAAATTTGGTAAAGCCAACACAGGTTGCTCAGTCACCTTCTGCTTCATCAACTCAAAAAAATTGTTTGCTCCAGATGTCCATCTAAAATCCTTCCTGTCTCCTCTCATCATCTCTGCCATGGGGTTACAAATAGAACTAAAATTCCTAATGAACTTCTGGTAGAAACTAGCCAATACATGAAATGATCTTACCTCTCCAATGCTTTTAGGTGTAGGCCATTCAACAATAGCTCTCACTTTCTCAGGATTCATCTTCAATCCATCCACTAATATCACAAATCCTAGATATACCAATTCCTCCTTCATGAAACTACACTTCTTTAGGTTTATCAACAACTGTTCTTCGTTCAACATTTGCAAAACTTTTCTTATGTGCAACAAATGTTCTTCTCTAGTCTTACTAAAAATAGAAATGTCATCCAAATATACAATCACAAATTTACCCAAGAATTTCTTCAATACCTCATTCATCAAACTCATGAAAGTACTCAATGCATTTGTCAACCTAAGAGGCATCACCAACCACTCATACAATCCTTCATTTGTCTTGAATGTTGTTTTCCACTCATCTCCTTTGTTTCTGATATGATGATATCCACTCTTCAAGTCTATCTTTGTAAAGTACTTAGCTCCATTCAAACAATCCATAATGTCATCTATCCGGTACAAAGGAAATATATACTTCACCATGATCTTGTTTATGGCTCTAGAGTCAGTACACATTCTCCATTCTCCATCTTTCTTAGGTGCAAGCACAATAGGTACTATGCAAGGACTTAAGCTTTCTTTGATAAAACCTTTCCTCAAAAAATCTTGCACTTGTCTGTTCAATTATTCATTCTCTGTCGGTGTCATCCGGTGTGCTTCTTTGTTAGGAAAACTAGCTCTAGGAATCAAATCCATGTAATGACTAATACTCCTTATAGGTGGTAATCCATTAGGTACATTATCTGAAATGATAGCCTCATATTCTATCAGCAACTCTCTTATCTCTTCTGATTGTCCTTCTATATTATACAATTTTGTTCAACTTTCTTAGGCACCAATGCATAGAACAAGTTCTCATGTCTCATTCCATCTAGAAATCTTCTTCCATCAACTAAATAGATTCTAGCAGTCGTGCAAATCTCATCCTTAGGAACATATTTCAAGGGTAACAAAGTCTACTTCATCCCATTAGCAACAATGGTGTATATGTTCTTCTTTCCATCATGAATATCTTTTCAATCATACTACCAAGGCCTTCCCAACAAGATATGGCATATATCCATGGGAATAATATCACACAAAACTTCTTCATGGTAGTTTCCTATCTTGAATTTCACCAAACATTGTTCACTTACTAGTATTTTATGCTCATCTTGAATCCATGCTATCTGATAGGGTTTAGGGTGTTTCAACCTTTCCAACTTCAATTTGTTTACCATTTCTTCAAAAGTCGGGTTCTCTGAACTTCCACTATCAATGATCACTTTGCAACATTTACTAGCTACCTTACATCTGGTCCTGAACAAATTATTTTTCTACAATGGTTCTTTCACCAATTCACTTTGACACAATACTCTCATATTCACCAATACCTCTCCTTCTTCTAGTTGACTAGATGATCCAGCATGATCCTCCTCAACAAGGGTTGTTCCCCTATTGTTCTCAAACTGTCTTTTTTCTTGACTCTCCTTGTTTTCATTCAAAGGCTCTATGTCCTTCTCCACCACATTTAAAACATGTTCCCCTGAATACTCTTTTCTCTTGTCCTATTTAATATTTTCTATACCATTCATTTATGTAGCCACCATATCCTCCTCTTCTGTAAGATTTTCCATCATCTCTTCGGTATGAATTTTCACTCTTATTGACCTCCTTATTCTGATTCTTAAAGGTTCCTCTTCCTCCTCCAATAAATATTCTTCATCTCTAAAATCTTCCACCTCTTCCTCTCTATCTCTGTTCATGTCTTTTATTCAACTTCTCCTCTTCTTTTAGGGCACACTGATATGCCTCTTCCACACTCAACAACTTAATAAAACTGATCTCATCTTGAATAGATGAGCTCAAACCATTCATATATCTAGCTACTTGTTCAATATCATCTTCTGAATGTCCAAATCTGGTATTCAACTTATAGAATTCCTCAGTATACTCTATCACACTTGATTCTTTCTGCTTCAGGTTCTGCAATTTCTTGAAAAAACTAATATGATAATATGAAGGCATAAAATTTGTGTTAAATTTATTCACCATATGATCCCATGATCTTATCTTCTCCTTTCCTTTTCTTTTTCTATCTTTCTGCAAATTTTCCCACCAAAGAGATGCATGTTCTCTCAATTTTGTATAGGCAAATTTCACCTTCTTATCATCTAGGGTAACTTCAAAATGAAAGTATTTCTCCATTTATGTTATCCAATCCAACAATTCATCTGAATCCAAATTACCATTATAGTCTTGTGGATTAAAATGTGGCTTAGTGTTTACTCTGGTTAGGGCTCTTATAAACCTCTCTTCTCCCTAATCAAGGCTAGGTTTCTCTTCTCTTGCAACTTCTTCTTGTTCTTCTACTTCTTCATCACTTACATCATCAATTGGTCGACCTCTTCTATGGGTCATTTCAACCACTTCTAATCTAGCAACAATTCCTCTCAACATTTCCATTACAGCAGGGTTTGCATTTCCACGTGCTCCATTTCCTCTACCATTTCTTCTTCCCGCCATATTTACACAAGTCCTCTGCAATTGCAGGTTGAATCTTCAATCTGCCACTCTATAGCAAATCTTCAATAGGACTACACAACTTCTGACAATCTCACTAGGAATGAATCTCACTCTGATACCAATTGGTGCAGTCACGGTAAGGAGGATCCTCATAGAGAATAGTCTAAACCATGCAACAAGAGTAACACAACAAAAGAAACAAAATTTATGGAGGAAAATCCAAGTGCAAATATTCTCATTATCTGAAATATTTATTACTTATAGTCGGCCACATCTGGGCTTACAGATTCGGCACACAAGCCTGATTACAACATGCTCAAAATACAATGCTCATACATGCGAGTGAAATCCTACAAATCAGATCTAATATACAACATGTCGGTCATAATAATATCTTCCCCCCCTCTTCTAATGATTCAATACTAGCTTTATATCATATCTGTGAGTCTAGAAACATCCACATTGGCCAAAGATCATTACAATCTCCAATGAAGAAAAATGTAACGTGTGCAAGAACAGGTCTACCTCAAATCTGAAATTCATCCACGGTAGATGTGTATGATGAAGTGTAAGTTTGGGGACACTCCATGGAAAAAATATAAACACACCATGAGGATTCACAAGTTACAGGAAAGGTCCGCAATCGATCCAACTAGCCGTTAGGTTTTGAAGTTATTCTGGGGCCAGCCTCAAAACTATCACGTACGTAGGAAGTGACAACTTGCCGGAAAAAGGTCCAAATAAGCTGAAAACTTGGAAAATGAATATTGAACAGGTCTACAATTAAATCCTAGGTTTGCACGATCTGGAAAGTAAACATGAAGAAACACCAGATCTACCAACTCGAACCAGAACAAGAACAAAAACAAGAACAAAATTGAATGAAGGTATTTTTGGTTGATGTAATTTAATAGAAGATGTGGATGCTTTTGTCAAAAGACAAAGATTGAGTCAAGATTTGTACAAATCTACTAAGAGGAATGCAAAAGAAAGAAAATTAGAAGGAAATAATTCATTCTTTCTTGAGGTATCAAGAGATGGTGAGCCCATTGGGCCAAATGCTGCAAAGTGGGCCACCAAGTTGGGTGTAAGATGTGGGGCCCATTTGGATATTTGGAAATCAAATTTTGTAGATCAAGATCCATGAGTTGTGGAAAATTTTATACAAAAAATAGAAAATTCTTTTGAGACTACTAGTGGACAAATCTCTAGAAAATATTACAAGAAAAGAATGAGAGTTTCGATGAACAATTATAGATACATGTGAAAAAAAGTAATCATGTTGGGAAAAGAGAGGTTAGACTCCAATCTATCTCCCAAAGAGTGGGAGGCATTGAGAGAAAGTATGCATTTTGAAGAATATTTGGTAAAGAGTAACAAAGGTAAGAGAGCAAGAGATAATGTGAAGGGTGGATATACATTTGGTCGAGGTGGGTTGCATGCCAAAATAGATAAATTTGTAGTAACTATAAGGATTTTTGGGCATCCAAAAAATTCATCATTAGAAATTTATCAAAGGAAAATTCACCACCAGCAATTCACCAATATTTTCCATTGAATTTTACTTGGTGGTGAATTTTCTGTCAGTGAATTTTCCATGACAGTGAATTGTTGGGAGTGAATTTTCCTTCCGTGAATTTTTGGCAATGATTTTTCCTAGAGCTAGCTTTTTGGCTCAATTTACATTGTGTTATTTAGTTCATTTTTTTATTGAACTGGCTATAGGCTGAAATTGACATTGTATTTTAGGTGGAAAATAGTAATAGAGAAGTAGGTGCAAAAGATATTATCAATTATATGGAAGCACTAGATGCTAGTAAATTTAAGAGTAGGATGAAGTTGGAATCTAGTTCGTCAATAGAGATTTCACAATCATCTATTCAATGCTTAGTAGGAGCCTTTTTAGATCATGTCAACTCATATGGATAAGGGTACCAAAAGGTAATGAGTTGCATATTAGGTCTCAGTCACCAAGTTTCACAATTGGTTGAAACCATTGACCCTATGAATGTTGCATGGAATGAGCATAAATCCATGGATTTAGATGAGGTAAGAGGCTCTATTGATATCATTTCTTCTTGTCAAACAGTTCTATATATAAATGCCTCTTAATACATAGATTATTTAAATCTAAGCTTAGGAGAATCCAACCAAGTTTCTTTACTATTTGAGTGATCTAGAAAATGTTATTTTGGACAAATTTATAGCTTGCATTCCTTACTTGACTATTGAATGCTTTGTATTATTTTTTGCATGATGGTTAAACCACATGCAGAGAATTTTTTTCAAACTAATAGGAAAATGAAAATTCCTTCAAGGTGTCAATAGAGCTACCAATATTGATAGTGATGAAGTGGACAAGAATGCACAACAAGATCATCTTAGTTGTCATGAAGTTGAGGTAATTAATATAATAGTTTTCAATTATTTGTCCCAATGTTTTTTCATTCTTCATGCTTAAAATGTTCTTTTGGACAAAAATTTATAACTTTTGCATTCTTTAGTTGACTTATATTAATTTTTGCATGATGATTAAACCACATGATGCAGAGCAATTATATGAAAGAAGGACAAAAAGAAAAAGGCCTTGCCAATAGAACTCTCTGCAAAGTTGTACAACTTAATGTCTATAATAACATTGATAGTGGTTATGATGATTAAATTGATGAGCATGCACATGATACTCATAGTGGTAGTCGTGTTGAACTCGAGGTGAGTGCTATGAAACCACATGCAAGTAAGTACTATTCAAGTAAGTAATGGTTGTTTTATTATGTAAATAAGGGAAATCATTACCTATTTGATAGAAGTTGGATGTTAGAATAGTGGTGAATTTTAATTAGCTAGTATACATAGATTATGGAATTAGGGAGAACATATAACTTACATATGGAAGCTTAGAGCTTAGTTGTAATAGAGTGTTTTAAGACAAAAGAAATTACATATAACTGTCAAAAACAATATAATGTGTGTTTTATATCTCAATATAAGGTGTATTTTTTTTGTTTTTGCAGACATTTATTGATAAAATCCAAGAAGGGGATACAATTGAGGTGTTGGATCCGCATGATGGTGTTGTTGCAGGAATTGGGCAGATTCAATCACTATCTATTTTACATGGAGTTAAATTGAAAGGAGCAGGAGATACAAATGTACGCATTTTAGAGGTCTCAAGTATCTATTGTACATGGAGTTAAATTGAAAGGAACAGGAGATGCAAATGTACGCATTTTAGAGGTCTCAAGTAACATACCCCTTCCTCATGTAGACAAAATAGATGGAACTATCCATCTAAAAGAGAAATTAGGGACCTTCACACGGTGGCTACTAAAATATTTAAAAAAAATCACAGAGTTAGTCGTAACTGCAAAAGAGAAAAAGAAGGGTTAGCAGTAGCAGAGTGTGGGGAGTGAAGTTGTAGAAAGAGATTGTACTAAGCCTGAATAAGTTGAACCCAAACAAAAACTAGAAAATCTGATTTGGGTGTACATTCTGTGAGTAGAATAGAGAATTTTTTATCTTATTGGACCTATAATGTAAAATCCCTTGATTATGTTTTTCTCTTTTTGTTTGGATTCCACTCATTCAAATTGGTGCATTATAGAAGAAGGGATATGTTGATGTGTAATAAGTAGACATAGAGAACAGGGGTGCAAAAAAAGAAGTAAATACAGAGCATATAAAGAGGTGTAGAGAAGAGGAAAATTTGCAGAGAGTGCAACAATATACATGTATCTCAAGTTGCAAATAAGTTGCAACATAGAATTGTCATCAAAATTGTAATATCTTGCATAACCAAAAAAAGGCATTGTAACTTAGTTTTCTCAGTCACGACATTGAGAAACACACTTTGTAAAGTACATTTTTCAAAGAAAAGACACATTTTTGTCTTGTGTATGCTGTAAGAACGTGTTTTATCAATAAATTCTTAGTATTTTTCCATCTTAATAGTCGTTTCATTATGTGCAAATGAATGATTGATTATTTTTTTATGTGTTTTTATATGCTTAAACCTTAGTTAAGCATTGTCTCATTTCCAACACTTATAGGCAGAAATCAGTGAACAAAAACAATTAAATAAACTACCAATTGACTAAATATATTACCAATTGACAGAAATCAATGTAAATAAATATGACTAAATATAATGATTATGCAATTAATAAACAATGTATCAATATACCTATTAGTTGAAAAAAATAAGTGAGAAAAAACAATTAAATAAACTACCAAATTGATCAAAATTTTCATTAAAATTAATGACTAAATACACTACCAATGGATAGAAATCAGTGAGTAAAAATGACTAAATAAGTGACCATTTAACATCAATCAATCAATAAATTAACAACAAAATATACCACTGAATAAAAAAATGACTGAATAAGTGACCAGTTTAAAACATTCAATGACTAAATTAACAACTAAATTACACACTGCCAAATCAATCAAATTAACGACTACATCAACAACCAAATCAATCAATTAGATGACTAAATTAACGAGCAAGTCAATTTCTTAGATGACTAAACAAATGACAAAGTCAATCAATTGGGCGATTAAATTAATGACCAAAATCAATTAGTCGAATGACTAAAAATTGTGTATTCATCGATTCGGCCACGTTATAGATGACTAGCAATAAAATATTACTAGTCACATGACCATGTTCGGTCATTTATAAGTGGTTTTTAGTACTTTTTTCAGTCTTATATTGTTATTTTTGTACTAGTGTGTGTGAAGTCGATAAAGCTATTTTTGAATCATTTTTTGTTACATCTTATTAGGCCAAAGTAATTGATGTGTGTGAATGTAATTTTTTATATATGTATAAGATATTTTGTAGTTGAGAAGATAGATGAATGAGCATAAATGACATACTAGGTGCAAGTGATCTTGTATGATGTGAACATATGAATTCAATGGTAAGAGATCAAAATAAGAGAAGAGTTGTTGAGAGACTACTAAGCAGAGCAATACTTTATATATAGAGCTTGAAAGGAACTAAAATATAATGCAAGGGAGGTGCACTTTGTATCAGTTCATACTTTGGTAGTGATCCATTTTTTTATTGCATTTAACTCTAGTTGTGAGCCTTATAAGGACAATGTGTCTTAGTAGTGAGCCCTTGTAATATACTATATCTATATATAATCTATTGTGATCTAATCATCACCATGGTTATTCATTTTTGGGTTTTCCACATAAAATCCTTTGTGTTCATGTGTTGTGTGACTTTTTTGGATGCTTCATGCTTTCATTATTTATTTTTGTTAATGTGTTTTGGTGTTTGGATAAGTTGTGCTCAAAATTTTAATACAATACTGAGTCACCCCCCTCTTAGTATTCTAGATGTTCAATAATTGGTATCAGAGCTTAGTTCCTTCAAAAAATCCTAATAGCTTGAGGAAGATCTTGGAAGCTTGAACACATGGCTAACAAGAAGTTTCCTATTCCTCTAGAAGAATTTTTTGCAATTGAATATGTAGAAGATGACTACATGTTTGACAAAGAAAAACTTAAGACTACTCTTGAAGATCTTGAAAAAGTTGAAACTAAGAAAAAAATTATGAAGGAAAGCCTAGGAGAAACAAATGAATGCATCAAAAAGATGAGAGAAAAAATCAAGAAGTTCAAAGAAAGACATAGGGAAGTCAATGTATATTTGAAGCAAGAAAATGAAGAAATCACCGGATTGAAAGTGAAAATAGAAGAAAAAGGAAGGATTGAGGAATGTTTGAATGAATTGGTACAAAGCAAGAATGAATAATGCTCTAGACTTGAACAATAAGTGATAAATCTCAAATCTGATCTAGAAAAGACAAGAATACATGAGGAGAAATTTATAATAAGCACCACAATACTTGATGAATTGATTGCAATAAAAACACCCTCTAAGGAAAAAGGTAGTTTGGGACTTGAAGAAGGACAAATTTCAAAGGAAAAAAAGACACCTAACAAGGTTGATAATCAAAAGAAGATTCAAGGTAATAAGAGACAATTCAAAAATCAAAGAAGCAATGCTAGAAGATCTTCTATAAGATAAGAAAATGCTCAAAGGTACCCATCTTTCAATGGTATTTTTTTTTCATGCAATAAATTTGGACATAAGGTAATAGAATGTAGAGGTAGAATGAATCAAAATGTTGGATCCTTCAAATAATGATTTGCATGCAAGAAATTTGGACATAGAAGTACTGATTGCAAAAGTCAAATGACGAATAGATATAATAATGAGAGAATGTTTCAATCTTTTAATGGCTACTATTATTCATTCAATATGTTTGGACACAAAGATAACCAGTGCAGATCAAGAATGGATAGAAGTTAGTTTGGTTAGAAAAATATTGTATGCTACTCTTGCAACAAGCTTGGAAATATTTCAAGATTTTGTGGAAGCAAAAATAGAAGATAGTCTAATCTGATAAAGATAAATGAACTTGTGAAGAAAATTTATCCTATTGGGTTAAGAAGGAATTGGGAAGAATATAGAGAAAGAAAGAAGATCCTGAGAATAGAGATGAATAAAGAACTTTAAATGCATCTATGCCTCCCTCTGGTGTAGATAATTTGGTCAAAAATTAAACCAAGATATGGGCATGGGGGGAGGGTATGTGCAAGATCATGATGGGCCAAAAAGTGGCGATATGATGGGTATGTGGCTGACGACCTTTTTTTTACCCAAAATAAATGAAACAAAAAGGGCTTTTAAAGGAGATTCTCAGCTTTCCACCAATATAAATTATGCTTTACTTTGAATTTAATAAATAATTATTATTCATTTTCTATTTGAATTATGACTAAAGTCCTAATTTATAGGCTAATCGAAAAATATCTATAGCTTTCAAATGATATCACATTTTTTGAATCCAAAACATGTGTCACATTCTATGCTTCGCATACTATTGATTAAAAAAAGAAAAATTGAATTTCATGAAGTTTTGACTCAGTTAAGGTGGTGACATATGAGTTTTTATATTTTTTAAAAGTTGTAATAAAAAAATCATAATTAATTATTTACTTGGAAAAAATTACAAAAAAATATGCATCACATCGGGACATGATTCCTCTACTTATATATAAAATATTATAAAAAAATATTATTTTTTTATTGTGGTTAGGGTGGTCAAATAAACACTTACTTCTTATTTTTTCCCTAAAATTTAAGTGCTACTGCATTGAAATTTCAAATTTTCACCAAATAGATTTTTATTTTTTAAAAATAAACCTAGTAGTTTAGAAATTACATTCATTTTTTTACAAATTATATCCTTACATATTTTTGAAATAATATAGATAAATTATTCAAATATTTATGTCAAGTTGCCTAACTCTGATTTTTTTGATTTTTTTGCCACTTAAGGGCTTGTTTTTTCCATGATGATCCTACACATACCTGAGAGATATAATAAAAATTATAATAGTCCCCTAGAAATATGAGGTGTAAAGATATGGCATGATGACATATAATGAGAGTGGAATTTTTGAAGCTATAGAAAAAAGTTGTAGAAGAAAATATTGCAACGTGGAAATTTGTGGAGCTTGGAAAGATGTCTATACACACAATTCTAGGAGCATCAAATTTTTAGTTTGAAGAATTTATTACAGGGATAAGGTTAGTTCGGAGAGATAAATTCATTTGTGTGAAGGAAAATTCATTTATTGCAAGGAATCCAAAGAAGAAATGAAGAATAAAGAGGTGTAGAAAGGTTTGAAGCATCATCTGAAAGATAAATATCAAGACCCTAGTTCATCGAGCTATTCAAGAGGTATTTTCACCAATCTTGCATAATTTTGTCCTCTAAAACAATTCTTTGGAAGAAATTTAAATTTAATGGAATTACCAAAAGTGGTAGACAATTCACAAAGACTGTGTCCTGTACTTAAAAGGCATTCTGCTAGAGTATTGTTAGATGATCCCTTGGGTGCATTTTCTCATACTCCTATTGGAATTTTAGCTACTAAAGATATCAAAGCATATATTCATGGAAAAATTAAAGAGGTATAACTTGAAAGTTTTTTTTTTTATGGATAAACAAGTTGGGAGAAAATGGTGATGATGCCCTAAAACCTAAGTACAAAACCCTAAGTGACAAAAGATTGGATATTTAGGGAAAGTTTCCAAAATTTGAAAATCAAGATATATATATATAAGAATGGTACTGAGCATAATTCATAGGCAATCCAATGGATTGATGGTCCTCACTCAATAATAAAGGATGCAATAAAGGATGTTATCGGTTTGTGGTCCATCGAACTAGATCTTGATTAGAAGTTAGTTGATACAAAGAATATAGTGGAGAAAACTGATTCCACTCTTGAACAAAAGAAAATTGTAGCAAAACCCATTACAAACCCAATGATTAGATTTGCAAATATACTTATTGGTCAAATAGTTTGGGCATTATCCCTCCTATTATAGTTCACATGGCCCTTGATAGGTTTGAGAACAATGTTGACTATGAACTTTGTGAGTTGCTCTAGAATAAACTTATGGAGAACCTAAGAGACATTAAGAAAAGGAAGTTTACATTTCAGTATGGAACACTAGCAATTTCCTATTTCTCTACTTCATGAAAGAAGTATTGGTGGTTGGACAAGTAAATTGGACAAAAGCAAAGATTATTTCACATCAAATATAAAAGTACATGAGAAAAATTGGAAGTTTGGATGCTCAGGAAGAGGCCCTTTCTGCTTTCTTTGGAGTATTCTAGAGTAGAATGAATAAGAGAATGAGGATTCCTAGAGAAATGGTAAAGGGATATTCAAGAGATATTACCTTTCTTGTCTCCACAATTTTTTTCTTTATTGAAGCTATCAAACCTAGAACCATTTGGATTTTATAATTGGAATATGAAGTATCTGAAGATGAATTAGTTAGCTATGCAAAATATCTTCTAGGTAGTCTTGAAGATTTTGATAGAACATAGGTAAGTGTAGAGGCCTTCAGTAGCTCTAAGAGAACTGGTAAGAAGAGAAAATTCACAAATAGTCCTTCGGTTGCTAGAAGAATCAAACAAGAAATTGTTGATATTGAAATAGTTCATGATGTTAGTGTCAATCCTACAAAAGCACAAAGTTTGGATGAAGTAGTAAAATCCCTACAAGAGGTAATTCTTGGTACAAGTAATGATGTTTCATTATATACAATAGAAAATATAAATCTCTTAGTCAAATCCTTTAAAGAGTATGTCCTTGGAGTAAAAATTCAAATTGAAGTTGAAACTGAGACATGGGTTGAAAAAATGAGTTTGGTAAAAACCTCATTTAAGAAATGTACATAAGCACATCAAAAGGTCACAAATGCTTGAGAGAAGTGCAAGACTATGCAAAAGAGGAAAGGAACATACTGCCATATTGCATGAAATGGCTAAACATCACTCAAAACCTATGAAGGATCACATGAGTACAATTGAGACTTAGATAAACATGGCTACATATTTCTATGTTCATGTGCAAGATAAGGATGATCAAACTTGGATCTCTATAATGGAGCTGTATGAAATATTCTTCACCCTATGGAGTCAAAGACATGAAATGATCAAGAAAATTATAATGTTAAGGGACTTAGTTAAGGAAAAATATATACCAGTTTTGAATGCTCTTGGAAATATTGATAAAATATTAGAGGTAAACTATGATCCCAGTAATCTAGAAGAAGGAGAAGAAACTCTACTAGAGCTTGAACTTCTATATAGAACTCTTACTACAACAAAGAAATAGTGGGAAGAAGGTAAGCCTGAATGGCGAGATACTTTTCAGAAAATTCAAGGCTTTGTATTCTCAGGGCAACTATATATCATGACTTAACAAGTTTTATAGATTTTGATACATGCACATATATACATAAAAGGAAAATATTTTTTCTGGGTTGACCTCCTAAGGGGGAGCTTATGAATTTTTGGCACACTCTTTGACATTGATGTCAAGGGGGGAGATATAAGAGGAAAAGGGTATGATGGTAATGAAGGGTGAGATCTCCTATTCTTACTATGCGTGTTTCCATCAATGACAAAGGGGGAGATTGTTGGAAGTTTTGGTCTATTGGCAACATAGGCATGAATCGTGTGATACTACTTGATTTGGTTTTGTCATTGATGCCAACATTGTTATGATTAGCTTAGTATGTTTTGGAAGTGCTACAAAAGATACATATATATAGTAAGTTGGTCTGACAAATATGGTTATACAAGAAATTAGCTAAGTGCTTCTATTGACTTTTTGTGGTTTAGTGTGCCAGGTTTTGGGTCTACACTCCACCACATTACATGATATCGCTATGTGCTTTTAACCATGGGTTGATGTCTATTAGATTAAAGAAAAATCAAGGTTTTGTAATGTTTTTCAAAATATTCTGGAAGTTATGCATGACAAAGTTTAGCTCTATGTATCCCAACCTTTCTCTAGTTGGTATATCAGTGTGGGAGATTTTATATTTCCTTGAAAAGAATTATTTTATGCTACGATTCTAAAGATAGTCTCATTGATGTCAGTGAAGTGTGAATTTGAAGGAAGATCAAATCTAGACATCACTTGTTTGAGAAGTGCATGTATGAGTGTATGTGTTGTGAAGATCAAACATACATTGCATATGCTTTTTAGGATCTATTTTAGGTCGGTATTGACATAAATTATGTATTGCGCATTTAGTCTAAGCGCGAAGAAGGTTTTGAATCATGTGTGAAGCCGACAAAGCTATTTTTGAATTATTTTTTGTTACATCTAATTAGGTTGACCTAATTGATGTGTGGGAATGTAATTGTATATATATATATATTAGATATTTTGGAGCCAAGAAGATAGATGAGTGAGCATAAATGACATATTAGGTGCAAGTGATCTCATATGATGTGAACATGGAAATTCAGTGGTATGAGATCATAATAGGAGTAGATTTGTTGAGCAAATTCTAACTAGAGTATTACTTTATATATAGATCTTTAAAGAAATTGAAATACAACACAAGGGAGGTGCAATTTGTATCAATTCATACTTTAACGATGAGCCATTTTTTTTTTACTTTTTTTTATTAGTCCAAGGTATCCCTATGACTCAACCCAACAACATAGGTTTCCCATTATGGGGCGAGCTAAGGCAAGAATAATCCCTAGAGATGTACCAAGTTGTTGGTAAGCCAGGTGCATCGGTTGATTTTGGGCCTCAATGTCAAACCCGGGACAAATGGGGAGAAAACCCATGGTCCAATCCAACTCTACTACCCATCTTGGCTAGCAATAAGCCATTTTTGTATTGTATTTAACTCTAGCTATAATCATTATAAGGACAAAATTTCCTAGAAGTGAGCCCCTGTAATATACTTTATGCGGATATAATATATTGTAAGCTAATCCTCACCGTGGTTTTTCCCTTTTTTGGGTTTTCCATGTCAATTCCTACTATTCATGTGTTATGTGACTTTTTGGATGCTTCATGTTTTCATTCTGTATTTATGTTAATGTGTTTTGGTGATTGCATAAGCTATGTCCAAAATTTTAATAGAATATTGGTTCACCCATTTTGGATGTTTAAAAAATTTAAAGGTGGGTTTCAAGCCTACAATTATTAATTATATACCCCTAAATGAAAGTGACCTTGGTGCACTTCTAGTAGGAAGTGTGGTTCTTAGGGAAGTGACTCAATATTAGATTAGTCCCAATGAGTCTAAGGCTTCTTCCAAAGCACATAACTATTATGTGATAGATTCCTACCTCATTTTAGGTAGATACCTATTCGAAATATATAGAAAATGTATTCCTATTATGTATGAATAGATGAAGTGAATTCCTATTCTATATGAATAGATAATTGGTTTTTATTAGCTTTTATCCTAAGTTGACAAATACCTATCCCATATGGATAAAAGTTACCAAGTATACTTATGAATGAATATTTTGAGTAATTAAAAAAAATATTACTATTTTTAGGTTAATTGAATGGGTCTTTCAAAATTTCAAGGATCTCACCATAGGATTTCTTGATTTTTTTAATTTTATTGATGTCCCTACACACTTAGTTACATTACAAAAAATATTTGGAGTTTTAATCTCCTTCACTGATCCAAATTTCCATACATCTTTTCCTCCAAAACATTTATTCTTTCGATAATTCTTCCTTGTAATCACTTATTAATTTATTTTCTTTCATAAAATTTCCTTGATCCATCCAAAAAATAAGGACTTCATCATTAAAGGTCCATATTTCTTCTTGTAGACCTTTTAGTGCTTTAAAGATGTTTTCAAACTCGTTTTTATTCCATTCCTTTAATTGTTCGCTGACCAATTTTAGCTTTGTTACCACATATAGAATCTTGGTTCACCTTTAGTATGGTTTTTATTTTTTTAATTTACACTTACTTTTATTAGGTATTAGTCCTCTTGTTTAATTTAATCAATCTTAATGACCCTAGCATTATACATGGGTGACCTTCTCATTAAGGTACATGTTAGTTCCCCAACCTACTATTAATAATCTCTTAAAAGTTTATATTTTATATGATCAAGATTATTACATGGTTGTTGAATGAATGAAAGAAAGATACTATCCCCTTCACTTTATCCTTTGATTATTAGACATATAAGAAATATCGATTCAATAAATATAACATGATGTTATTATGGTGTATCACATACATAATATTCATATAATATAATAGGGATTTGTGAGATTATAGAAAATAGTAATTGCTTCCCTTTTAGCTATTGGACTCAAGGGAACACTGAGAGGGGGGGGCCCTGAATTAGTGTTTAGCAGTTTATAAACTTTTCTCTTCTAATAACCTTAAACCATTCAGTCATTATATTAAGATAAGATGCAAGCATACAAAGCAAACTTTAATAACACCATGACACACAATTTTTTTTGTGCGGAAACCTTGTCAGCGGAAATACCATGGTGGAGGTTAATCCACAATTTGAGTGCTCAAAATATAATGTTTATAAAAGGGGAATGCACTTGCATTCAGGCACATTGCCTAGAGCTCATTGCTCAAAAGAAGAAGGTTTACTGCCTACAAAATTCAGATTAAAACCATTTGAGGGGATGAACTGAGATAATAGCATCTAACAATTCTAGGTAACAGTTTCGGTGAAGCTCATGAATGTTATTTAGGATCTGCTTGTTGTTTTTCCACTTCGCTTTTCCCTACTCTGGCCTTTTCTTCTTTCCACATTAGATTCACATTAATCCTATGCAATGAATTGCAACTCACAAAATACCACCTCTTTACTGCATATACTTCACACACACATTTTTAAATGATGCAAGTAATCCCTTATATATATCCGCAATCAAGGATTAGTTTATCCAACAATCGGCTTCATACGGTATCAAGATATTTATAACTTGTCAGCCAGATCCATCACCAAACCATTTTGCACATCCTCCAAGAACTGTTAAGACCAAGAGAGGACCCAAATAAAACTTATTCAAGCATGAAAACTTCCAATTAATTGTATCTCATACATTCGCAAATTCCACTTTTGTCAGGTCGACCTTTTAGCATAGATGATGAATAGATTATTTTTCCAAACCTTCTAGATCACGTACTAGAGAGTGCGCATCAAAAAAATTCTTTACCAAGGTACCAAAAACATCAAAATATCTTCCTTGAAGATCCACAACTCGAAATACTTATCTAGTGAGGGGAATAGATCGCCTTTTAAGCCTTAAACCGGATCTTCTGTGTTCTACCCTATTTTTTCGGTAGTAGCCAAAATAGTGTTGCTCATACAGATGCAAGAATTGAGTTGCCAGACTTGGGTTGCACCAGGGTTTCCATCAATGACAACACCTACCAACCAAACTCCTTAGCCATATGCTAATAATCTCCCCCTTTGGCATTGATGGAAACACTTAGTGAAAAACCTTCACTACACTTTCTCCCCCTTAGAAATTTTTCATTGTAATCTCTCCCCCTTTGACATCAATGAAAAAGTTGGGATGCCATATTCCAAAAAGACAAAATATGTGCTCAAAAAATTTTACTGCATATATGCTGGCAATTTCCTCCTTTAAACAAAATTTTCAAAAACTTGAGTGCCACTATACCTGCTATCTTTAGAAGATTATCATGTGATTATTCTTCACTTCGAGAAGAAAATTCTTCCAACCATCAATTGCAATTCCAATGCTGATAATAAAGCTATTGTTTTTGGATGTTTTGTTGATAATCTAGATGAGATATTCTAGAAAAGTTATTTCTTCTTCTAGTTTTTTACCATTTTGCAGAATTTCCACCAACTACTCTAGCTTGCATTCAATTAAATCTTTTACCTTCCAAAAGGTTTCCACAAGAGCATTCTTAGATAGTTGAATCTTTAATTGAGCTATCTGTAATTCCCAAATTGTCCTTTTGATAATGCCATCCGGATCTTGAGACATGTTGAAGCTTTTACCAATGTCGTTCAGTTTTGTCTCAATCTGATCCAACTTCTCTTTGTAGTTACTAACTGCATGGGGCCAACAGACACAATAGTTGTAGATTCCTATTGCTAATTTAATGCATTTCCTTAACTCACTCATTTTCTTCTTGAGCTTGATAAGGGATATTTTGAATTGTTCCTTCAGGTGAGAGATAATTTCACCTTCTTTGACTTTGGATCCCAATGATTTTCTACTACACTCAATCATCTCTTCAGGTAGAATATCCTTCACAATTTCCAATCTTATCTTATAGTGCTCAATATGAGCATTCAGAACTTCTAGAATTAATTCTTGATCATATGATGGTTTGACTAACCATAACTTTGCAATTTTCTGCATACCACCTATACTTTGGATAAGCTGTTGTAGTTTTTCTTTTGACAGATCTTCCTCACCTTTGCTGCCTTTATATATACTGGAGTCATTTTCTAGTGCATTCTCAGGTTCTTCATCCGAGATGTTCACAATTTCTTTCCCTTTTCCTTCCATCTTGGGAACTTTCCTTTCGGGAGAGTTGTATGCGATAATCTCTTGTCTTCTTTTTCGTCCTCTGTTAGTGATACTAGAAGGGGAACTGACTTCTATTATCCTTACTAGAGAGGAAATGACTGATCCACATTTCACAAGCACATTTTTACAGAAAAATTCAAATTTTTAATCCCATCTAGACATATTCTTAGAATAAGAGTAGATTTGAGTGCATATCGATTTATCTAATGTCCATACTACATTTTTTAATTTGGACAACAAATTCAGAAAATACATAGCCAAACATATAATTAAAGTACCAAACCTGAATGGATACCCTGAATCCTTCAACAATTGAAAATTTTCCAACATCTGATCTTTCAAAAATCCACATAGGTCAAAGTCACAACCTTCAATTATCATTTTATGATCAATGTATACTACACCAGACGATGTGGCTCTTTCCCAATTTTAGTAGAAGATCTTATAGGTTATGCCATGTGCAATGTACTTTGTAATGAGATTCCTGATTGTTGCAATCATCAGAGCTCTTTGAACTCCGATTACACTAGTTAGGGTTTAGACTTCCTTGTTCTAGATAGATTTCTTCCTAGGAACTTCACTGACTTTGCAAAATCCAGTTAATCTCTCAATTACCCACTTTGAAATTTAGTAGGATTTGTCCAAAGTTAAAACATCACCATTCAATCTGCTCAATAGAAATTTTACAAATTCTGCATTCTCAAAGTATGAAAACTCATTCCACAAATCTAGATTTCCATGCTCGACTATGCTCAATTGTTTCAATTCATTAGGAAGCAATAAATTTCTCATAGATCTAATTTTTGCACTATTGTATTTGTCCAATGGGATCAAATTTTTAATTTTCTCCATTTTATTTTTCACATTTTAGGGTTTGCAACTAAACACCAAGTTATATGAAGATTTAGAGAAGGATTCCAAGTACCTGATAACTTTCAAGATTTGACGATGAATTTGGTTTTGCTGCTTTGAAGTCCACTTGACGAGCACTCTTCCTTCTTCACTTGATAATGCAAGGTGATAAATGGTGGCTTGGACTTGAATTTTATGGCTCACACAAGCAAAATAAATGCATTTTCCCTATGATTTATAGATACTCTACTTTCTCTGACTACTATAGAAAAATATTCTACAGACCAACAAATTTGTTGAATTTATTTTGCTAAGTTTTTCCAAAACTTCTGTACACTAGGAGTACACATTCTTGAATATTTTCTACATCACTGTACCATCTGTAGATAAGGGAGGAGAGATTTTCTTGTAAGGCTCCCCTTAGGCCAATGGCCTCAAATTAATTACCGAAAGAATTACCATAAGAAGGTTCCGGTGCGGAACCATTTCCAGCATCATAATCAATTTTCTTTACCCATTTCCTCTTCATCTAATCTCTAATATCATCCGTAGTTGTCTTTTCTTTTCTTTTATCACTTTTCTCTGTATTTTTGTCTCTATTTACCGGACCTCTTCTGTTTGTGTTCTTATTCCTACAAAATCTAGCAACATGACCATACTTGTTGCAATTGTAGCACACAATGTTCCTTTGTCCATTCCATTGACTTCTTCTCATTCTGCATTGATTAGCAATATGTCCTAACTTTCCACATGCATAACATTCAACATTTCTTCTATCAATAAAGTGACTTCACATATTTTTGCATTCGATTTATTTATGACCATGCCTTTTACATTTAAAACACTGATCAGAGAATGGTGAATCTTTTGACCTCAAATTAATTTTACACTCAGCAACCATATGACCAAACTTATTATAGGAAAACCAATATCCATTAAATTTTTGAGCATTAGGTTGTCTTATCGGATACCTTTTGTTCTATCTGGAATTATTCTGACAAGATCGAGAACTTTCTCCCTTCTCATATCCAAGACCTCTCCTATCATTTGTACTCTTTTTTGCTTGTGTTAGTTCATCAAGCTTTACTAAATTAATCTTAAACTTTTCGTTATATTCATTTGCAATGACAAGATCATTCTTAAGAGTAGTAATTTTCTTACCAAGTTCTTCTTCATTGTTTTTGGTTCTTTGCAGTTCACTTTCCAACTGAGTGAATTCTCCACTTATTCTATTGCATTCATTGGATTTCTCTTTTAGAGTCTAAGCAATATTTTCCTTATTCTTCTTTCTTTCTTCAATTTATTTAGTCATCTTCATTTCCATAGATTCCATCTCATGTTTTAGGTTTAAATTGTCTCTAGCAAGCTTTTCACATTCTTTAGTTATTTCCTTCAGGGCTTGATTCAAGTGAGCATCATCCATATCTTCACTTCCTTTCTGCTTAATCTGATCACAGAGATATTTCCTTTTCACCCTAGATTTCACTATCTGATCCTTCAACGATTTAATGAATTTCTTAGCATCCTCGAAATTTTCTTTCAATTCTTGAACTTTTGCTTTAGACTGATCAAGGTCAACAAGGGCTACCATAAGTTGTCGTTGAAGACTGCCAGATTCCATTACATTCCAAGATCCACCTCAAGCTGCAAAACTTCTTTAGAGGAACTACCAATTTTTGGACTCAAGGGAACACTAAGAGGGGGGGGGGATGAATCAGTGTTCAACATTTTATAAAATTTCCTCTTCTCATAACCTTAAACCATTCAATCATTATATTAAGATAAGATGCAAGCATACAAAGAAAACTTTAATAACACCATGAAACAAATTTTTTGCGTGGAAATCTTGTAAGGGGAAAAAACATGATGGAGGTTAATCCATAATCTGAGTACTCAAAATATAATGTTTATAAAAGGGGAATGCACTTGCATTCAAGCACACTTCCTAGAGCTCACTGCTCAAAAGAAGAAGGCTTACTGCCTACAAATTTTAGATTAAAACCATATGAGGGGATGAACTAAGATAATAGCATCTAAAAATGTTAGGTAACAGTTCCGATGAAGCTCATGAATCTTATTCAGGATCTTCTTGTTGTTTTCCACATCGCTTTGCCCTACTCTTCCCTTTTCTTCTTTTCACATTAGATTCACATTATTTCTCTGCAATGAATTGCAACCTACAAAATACCACCTTTATACTACATATACTTCACACACACCTTTTTAAATGATGAAATAAATCCCTTATATATATCCGTAATCAAGGATTAGTTTATCCAACAGTCAGCTTCATATGGTATCAAGATATTTATAACTTTTTGGGCAGATCTATCACCAAACCATTTTACGCATCCTCCAAGAATAGTTAAGACCAAGAGAGGACCCAAATAAAACTTATTCGAGCATGAAAAACTTCCAATTAATTGTATCTCATACATCCACAAACTCCACTTTTTTCGGGCCATCCTTTTAGCATAGATGGTTAATAGATTATTTCACCAAACCTTCTAGATCATGTACTAGAGAGTGCACATCAAAAGACCTTCCTTGGAGATCTACAACTCAAAATACTTATCTAATGGGGAGACTAGATCACCTTGTAAGCCTTAAACCAGATCTTCTGTGCTTTACCCTGTTCTTCCAGTAGTAGCCAAAATAGTGCTGCTCATATAGACGCAAGACTTGAGTTGCTAGACTTGGGTTGCACTAGGGTTTCCATCAATGAAAAAACCTACCAACCAAAGCTCCTTAGCCATATGCCAACAATAGCATCATCTTTTCTAGCATGAATGAAATAATAATTTAATTCTTTAAATTATTCTCTATAATTTATTCATAGATAAAAAATCATGGGTTTGGAGAAGGTATTCAGTATATATATCAATGACTTATATGGAGAAATAGAGACCCTAATTTATGTTAGACATATAAGAAAAATTAGAGGGGGTTTTAATCAATTGTACATTAAAACATTATAACCCTCATTAACCTTCAAACCCTTATTATGCATCAACATGAATGTACAAACTAATGAAACATAAACACATTCATAACCATACACCATAGAACACTAGATTTATGTGGAAAACCATAATTAGGGAACAACCGCGGTGAGGATTAACACACATATATATGAATAACAATAGTGATTACAAAAGGCTCACTGTTGAAAGGGCTCATTTCCTAGAAGAAAAGAATGGATCACTATGAAGGGCTCACTACCCAAAGGACTCACTATCTAGAATAGAATAAAACTTTTACTAGGAGGTTCACTGCCTCAGAGAGACATGAAGATCCACCACAATAACTCGACACCATCCGCAACCTTCGGCTCATTTCCTCCTTCAACTTCAAGTACAATGAAAATCTAGGCACCTTTTGCTCACTACTTCTTGTAGCCTTAGGTGTTTAAGCTTGTACTCAGGTATCAACACCTGATCACATAATTGTAATTTTGCACCACACAACACACCACACACATCTCCAACAATTAATTTTTCTTATATATCAACCATGACCTCAAACAACTTCTCTAGGTTGACCTCAATGAAACACATGCACCTCAAACATGCAACCACCAAATAGGTTGACACCAAACACTTTTGTGGTGGAAATAAGTGAATTTGGACCACACTAAGGGTTAACCATGGCCCAAATCTACACTGAAATGCTACACCATTCTTCCAAAAATAACAAACCATCTCCACAATCAACACCAACATTCTAGGTTGGCCAAACTTGCATTAACACTAATTAAAAATCACATTCAAACTTCACCAGGTTTGAAAAAACCCTACAAACCATGTGACAAAAACACACAACATCCAAGAATATTACAACATCATCAAAATATTAAGAAACACTACTACAACCACTTGAAAATAGGAATACTATCATCCTATGCAACCAACCACAACACAATAGACATACAACTCACTAACCAACCTTATAAAAAAATAAACACCAAACACTCTAGGAGAAGGTAGATACAAAAAGTATTAGCATGTTCCCAAATTTCCAAGACAAGAAACCTCAAGGTGGAGCAATTCCATTTCTCCCAAACAATCTTCTTCATAGGAAACACACTATCAAACACATCTTTCATTGTCATATGATTCAAAACCTAAAACTCTAGATATAACACCTATGAATACCTTTGATCATCTCATCCAAACCACACAAGCAAATCTTCAACCATGAATAAATGTGAAGAATGATGTAAAACACAACTCTATCACCTTGTACACTATCTATTTAAATTTTCTCAAAAGAACTTGGAAACCAAGTGAACCATCTACATCAGCAACACTTGCTCAACACCACAAACACCTACAACAATATCCCCATCTGCAACACTTTCTCAACACCTTCTTATCACGACCACATTAGAGGTTGACATAGGTGTAGACACATAAAAATGGCCTAGACCCGCAAACCACATTTTTCTATATCATGCTTCGTCTCAACATAATTAAAATATTTAATTATGTCCTATAGTCCAATGCCAACTATTAATTAAATAATTCTTAAGTATTTAATTAATTCACGTCTTTTTAGTCCATTACTTCCTTCTGATCATTTAAATAAATAAACTTTATTTATTTATTTAATACGCCCTTAATTATTTCTGTCTGCTCATAATTAAATAAATTCCTATTATTTATTTAATTATTATCCTCTTCAATTTCTTTCTAATTTTAAATAAAATCATATTTAAAATTACCCACTTTCTAATTTTCCTCCACAATTGAATACGTTTAATTATTAAATTGTCTTTTTGATTTTCTTTCTAAATTTAAATAAAAGCAGTTTATTTAAATTGGCAATTTCCCTCTTTCCAAGTAAATAATTTTAAATTATTATTATTTATTGTCACATGAATTCACCATTTTGGAATTAATTTAAATATTAATTTCAAAATAGCTTTTCTCTCCACAAAGTAAGTTATTTCTAAAATGACTGGATTTTCTAACTCATCATTTTTCTACTTGCTAATTCTCATCTCACTATCACAGCTAATCTCATTCCTTGATTTAATTTCTTAAATTAAATTTCATCCACTCAATTTGAATTTCACCCTAAATTTTCCCTAACCCTAATTAAGGGGTTGTTATTTTGAATCTTTACCATAGATTCTAGGGCACTTGTGAATCCTTAATCTCATTCCTCCATACAAAATTGTATTTTCTATAAAATGCCAATTTTGTCTTCATTTCAAGATCGCTTAATCTATGAATCTTGCATTTTTCTTAATTTAATCTTTGAATGACGTTTTGTTTTTATCATTTGGTTACATGCATATAGAATTTAATTTCTTTGCATAGCTTATAGGAAATCCTTCAACACTTGGCTTAGGACTAGTCCATAGCATAGAAGTTTTCTCATCACAATCTGAGGGCATACTTTACATTTCAGCAAGCTAGAAGGTACAATAGAAATCAGTCTTGGAGGATAAGGGATTTGGTGAGCTCATTTCATCTATTTCTTTTATTTATTCCTATGCATTATATTGATATTTGTAGATTTGATTAATATAATTGTATGTTGCTAACAATCTGATCTTGCAAAAAATACTCAATTATAATAGGTTGATATAAATGACAACATAGTGCAACAATCTCCTCATTGACATCAACGAAAACTCCAACGTCCAACAATATCCTCCTTTTTCATTGATGACAACATCAGATCTAAAAAACCCATGAATAATAAAAGAAAACTTGCATCAAGAAACACTCTCACATACATGGGAATTTTTAAAATTTTAGACTTCATTCTCCCTTATGTTTATTAGACATCACTTTATCCCCCTTTGACATCAATGGAAAAGGGAAACACCTACATACTTCACTTTAGGTAATACTTGCAAACTACTTTGTCTCACTTTATCCACTAATCTTTCTCTATTTCTCTCTTTCCACTGCTATCTCCCCCTAAGGGGCACAACATATGCTCCCCCTTACTATAAAAACCAAATACATGACTACCTAATCCCACTGAGAGGTAGCCTTCATTAGTCCAAGACAAAGAATAAATCTTGAATTTCTCACTTGGAAAAATGCACCAAATCATGAATCTAGTTGAAAGGAGGGGCAATAACCCCTAGCTTCTACCTGAGATACTCAAATATATCTTTTGGAAGAGACTTTTTGAAAATATCTACAATTTGATTCTTTGTAGGCATATATACTCCAACTTCACTTCATTCTTAGCAAATTTCTCTCTTAGAAAGTGATACCAAATAGAGATATGATATCATTAAATGCATTACCAAATTTCTTAAAATTTTGATAGCACCTGTATTATCACATAAGATAGCAATAGGTTAATCATATGATAATCTGATATCCTTCAGTGTCCACTTCATCCACAACACCTACGTACAACAAGATGTTGTTGCAATATATTTTTCCTCTATAGTAGATAGTGACACTAAATCCTACTTCTTACTTAACTAAGAAACTAGTCTACTTCAAAGAAAGAAATCATCTCCACTTGTACTTATTTTTTTATATATACAAATTTTCCAACCTACATCTATATAAGAACTCAAAGAGAAATCAGTATCCATAGGATACCATAGACCAAAGTCCAGAGTGCCTTTCAAATATCTACATATCCTTTTTATTGCTGCCATATGTGATTCTCTAGGATATTGGAATCTTTCCATAAGACATACTATATTCATGATACCTAGTCTAGTAGTAGATATATATAGCAATCCACCAATCATGGATCTATACTTTCTCTAATCTATCTTAGGAGATTCATCATTTTTTCTCCACTTACAACCAGTAACCATGGGAGTACATATTGGTTTAGAGTCCTCCATTCTAAACTTCTTTAACATTTCCTTGACATAATTTTATTGTGAGATGAATATACTTTTATCAGATTGAGTGAGTTTTAGCCCAAGGAAGAAATTCATTTCCACAAAAATTGACTTTTCAAACTCATTTTGCATCTCCTTTGCAAACCTTTTACACATTTCCTCCAAAGATTATGTCATCAACATGCACAACCACAATCAAAATTTGATCTCTCTCAACCTTGAAGTAAAGGTTACTATTTTTAGTACCCTTTTTGAATCCTTACTACAATAAGTACTTATCCAATCTTGCATGTCAAGATCTAGGAGTTTGTTTGAGTCAATATAGAGCTTTCTTCAACCAACAAACCATATCAAAATTTTATGAAAAATTAAAACCTTTTGGTTGTTTAATATATACCTCTTCTTCTAACTCACCATTCAATAATGCAAACTTGACATCCATCTAATACACATTGAAGTCTTTATGTGCCACAAAAGCCAAAGATATCCTAATAGCTTCCATTCTCGCCACTAGAGAAAAATTTTCTTAAAAATATATTCCTTCTAATTGTGAGTAGCCCTTACACACAAGCCTAGCCTTGTTTCTAATAACTTCTCCATTCTAATTCAACTTGTTCCTAAAACCCCATTTAGTTCCTATCACATTTTTATTTTCTAGTCTTAGGACCAGTTCCCATGTCTAATTATTCTCAATCTACCTCAGTTCTTCTTCCATAGCTTTGATCCAACTCTCATCCTTGCATTGTTCAGTTAAAAATTTAGGTTCTACCTTAGAAAGTAAACAAAATTTTAGCTATTCCTCTACCATAGCAACTCTTCTTGTTAGTACATCTTTTCTCTTAGCTCTAATGATTTGATCCTCATAATGATTTTTCTACACATACTTAGGAGTCATAGGATTATTCTTCTTGAGATTATTCCTCTTCCAATATTGTCTCTTTTTCTTTATCTTCTTTTCCTTCTTTTCAAAAAGGGGGTTCATCAAATTCATATCCTTCTATCAACACTAAATTTTGGTGTGATCCTTCATCCACTTTGACACTTTCTTTTTCAACTATATTCTTTAACCTTTTTTGTAGCATTTGTATGCCTTGCTCTTTGTAGAGTATCCAAGGAAGATTACTTTATCTAATCTTGCATCGAACTTTCCTAGATTTTATTCATCTCTCATGATATAAAATTTTCTTCCAAACATAGAAGTATTTCACAATAGAAGGTTTTCCATACCATAGTTCATAGGGGATCTTTGAACTATTCACTCTTTCTTGTCCTCTATTAAGAATGTACACTACAGTATGAATAGCTTCTTTCAAATAGATATCTAGTAGATTTTCTTCCTTCATCATGGTTCTTTTTGCTTCTTGAACTATCATGTTCTTCCTTTCCACAACTCCATTCCATTGTGGAGTTCTAGGAGCTAATAAATTTCCCTTTATCCCATGATCTTCAAAAAATTTGTTAAACTAATTGGAGGTGAACTCACCACCTCTTTCCGACCTTAAAAAATTGATTTTAAAATCCATTTCATTCTCAACCATAGACTTAAATACTTTGAACTTATTTAGAGCTTCTTATTTTTATTTGAGAAATGTCACCCAAGTCATTCTAGAGTAGTCATCTATCAACAACATAAAATACTTGTCACCTTAAGAGCTTCTTGTTCTGGTGGGTCCACATAGGTCTATATGCATCAATTCCAAAGGTCCTACAATAGAATATTCCTTATTTATTAACCTCTTGTTTGTTTGCTTTCCAAACTAGCACTCCTTGCAAATTACATTGATAAGCTTTGTAATTCTTGGAAAATCACTCACATATTGAGTAGAGTTAATCTTTACTAGGCTATCAAAACTGATGTGACCCATTCTTCTATGACATAGCCAACTTTCATTAGTTTAAGACAAAACATTTAACATGACCACCTTTGAGCTAATAAACATTTCCTTTGTCCTTGTTCTGGCTACAACCAATGTTTTGAGGCTTCTTTTTCTAATTTCACAACCATCATATTTAAACAGTAAATTATATCCTCTACTACACCTTTTTCCTACACTAGGAAGATTATGTCAGAGACCCTTGACATAAAGAACATCATCTATCTTATGTATTCCATCAAAAATAGCTGAACCTTTTCTATACAACTTAGTAGATGTATCATCGCCAAACTTAACAAGACCACTATCATACTTTTCAAGATTAATAAAATTACTCTTATCACTTGTCATATTATTTAAAAATTCACTATCAATTATCTAGTAGATTATCTCCTCTCTTGAATGAAAATTAGTCATCATAGTTCCTTCAATATTGTGACCTTTTTCTAGAGTAATTTCCTTCACAATCTTTCAGGGTCAATAGAATTAGTTCCAACATTTAAAGCCATGAACAAGAATTCATCACTTCCATCTTTTGGATAGTCTGATTCCTCATCATCAGATACACCATTATCTTCTTTAAAATAATAACTCTTCTTGATAGATTTACCTTTACGATTTGTATGTTTGTCATTTAAAACTTTGATTGGACACTTAGAAGCATAATGACCTATCTTTCCACAATTGATATAATTAAAAGGTAACTTACCTTTGTATTTTCCAGTGCCCATTTTCAACCTTCTTACAAAATTTTCTTCCACCTCATCAAGATCATCCAAATCAAATTCATCATCTCTCTTGCTGACTTTAAAAGCAGTTTCTTTCTTTGGAGCATCTTTTTCAAACTCTCTTAATTCAAAAGTAGTTAAATCACCAAACATTTGATCTCTAGAATACTAATCAAAATTTTGAGCTTCCTTAATAGTGGAAACTTTAGCACTATAATATTTAGGAAGAGTTCTCAATACCTTTTTCACAACTTAACTTTCCTCCAATTTTCCACCAAGACCATTGATGAAATTGACAATTTCATCCACTCCAAGCATGTAGCTAGCAATATCTTCATCTTCTGAAATCCTTAGGGTTTCAAACTTGGTTTTAAAATTTTGTAACTTTTCTTGCTTGATATTATCATCTCCTTCATAAATGCTCTAGAACTTTATCCAAATATCTTTAGGATTTTTGAGGCTTATCACCTTCACATGTTCTGAATTAGAAAGCCCACTCAAGACAACATTCCTTGATTTTCCATTATTCTCATAATACTTGATCTCATAATCTGACAAGGGTGCTACCCTAAGACATAAAATATCACACATAAAAACCAAAGAATATTATCGTATTGCAAAGAATGAAATTCTTACATGTAGAGGATCCCAAATCCTCAAGTCCTACAATACATGCCATTCAAAAAATTATAGAAGTTCCCTTTTCTCAATATGCACTCTTTTCCCCAAAAGTCCCACCTGAAAAATCAGAAACTGGCCCATAAATAACTCCTTTTCAGTTTGGATCCAAAAACAACATTCGAATTATGAGTTTTAGCAGTTTGGCACCAAAAGTTATAAATTGAAATTGAAATTTTAAAACCACATTAAAAAATTAGCACATTTTGGAAAATGCACCAACTTCCGAGAGCCATAAATTTTGATCTAAGACTCTGTTTGAAAAACCATTTGAACCGTTGGAAAGGTCTCAAAGTGAAGAACGTGCCCATAACCCGATTTGCCAGTTTCAACAATTTTTGGGTCCCTACGGGACCATTTAGTGCCTCAAACTAGGCTCAAAATATTTTTCAAGGCAAAAAGTTGAAACTGGAACTTGAATAACTTTCAAACCAGGAATGATCTTGACTTGATTCTTTCACCAAAGTGCTTGTTTTTCTGTCCTGAAGCTTCCCTTAAAGTGTTCCCTCCTCATG
The DNA here is from genome assembly GCA_007115665.2 of Sequoiadendron giganteum. Taxonomy (NCBI): domain Eukaryota; kingdom Viridiplantae; phylum Streptophyta; class Pinopsida; order Cupressales; family Cupressaceae; genus Sequoiadendron; species Sequoiadendron giganteum. The sequence continues at coordinate 216,330,378 of CM021101.1, forward strand.
CCTTCAAATTCACACTTGCTAAAAATAACAGTTGAGTAGAAAAAGCAAAAATGCTGTTCTAAAAGTTGGGAATTCTTATTTGACAAAAAGGGTATCCAAAAATACAAAAACATCTAAAAAAGCTAAAAGAAATTAAAGATATTTTGGGTGATGTCGAATTTCCCTTACACCATTGGATGCTAATACATCATAATCACTTGCCAAAGGAGTAGTAGGCATAGTTTATCTATTTTAAATTGACTTCTAAACACCAAACCCTAATGAGAAAAGGAAGGATTCCATCTTGTCTTTCTAGAAATCATAATTTATTCCATCGAAGATGGGTACCTTGGCACAATTCCTATGCACCATCTAGATCTACCTCGAGAGGTTAAGCTTCTTCTAAAGGAAATACAACTCTGATACAAATTGTTAGACACGCAAGACAACTTAGAGGGGGTTGAATTATTTGTAAATTTAAACATTCAAACCCTTATTATGCATCAACATGAATGCAAACTAATGAAATATAAACACATTCACAACTATACACCATAGAACACCATATTTATGTGGAAAACCCTAATCAAGGAAAAGCCACAATGAGTATTAACTCACATATAAATGAATAACAACACTCATTATGAAAGGCTCATTTTCAAAAGGGCTCATTACCTAGAAGGAAAGAATGGCTCACTATCCAAAATAGGAAGAGAATAGAAGAAGACTATAACAAGGAGGCTCACTATGTCAGAGGAATAGGAAGATCCTCCATAAAAACTCTAAACCATCCACAACCTTCAACTCGCTGCCTCCAGTGACTTTAGGTACACTAAAAATGTAAACACCTTCTTCTCATGAATTTTGGTAGCCTTAGACATTTAAGCTCCCACTCAAGTCACAAAACCTAATCACATACTCATCATTTTGTACGAAACAACACACCACACACATCTCCAATTATTAACCTTTCTTATATATCAACCATGACCTCAAACAACTTCTCTAGGTCATCCTCAATGAAATATATGCACCTCAAACATGCAACCAATAAATAGGTCAGCACCAAAAACTTATGTGATGGAAATAAGTGAAGGTATACCACACTAAGGGTTAACTAGGACCCAAATCCACACTGACATGCTACACCATTCTTTCATAAACAATAAACCATCTATGCAATTAGTGTTAGCACACTAGGTCAGCCAAACCTACATTAACACCAACAAAAAATCACATTCACACTTCACTAGGTCTAGAAACACCTTGTAGACCACGTGACAACAACACATGAAATCCAAGAATATTCCAAAATCATTAGAATATTCAACAACATTGTCATAACCTCTTGAAACTAGGAATACTATCATCTTGTGCATCTAGCCACACTACCATAAACATACAACTCACTAACCAATTGTGAAACGACTTGTTGGCCTTGTTGTTGCACCAAAAGATCAACCTGTCAATGCCCAATACAAGTCAGAGTTAAGATCCATGGGAGGCGGTCAAACCATGTCACAATCCCCAGTGCCACGTTGAAAAACCAAGGATATTAATGGCATACACCTTGCAACAATCCCCCTAGCACAAGTGAGGGATTCAAACCCATGACCAATTCTAATACCAATTGTCATTCTTGCCATTGCACCAAAAAATTGACCTATCAATGCCCAATACAATCCAAAGTTAATATTCATAGGAGGTGGTTAAACCATATCACAATCCCGAGCATCGTGTTGAACAACCAACGAGACCAAGGGCGCACACCTTGTAACACAACTAAACATGAAAAAATCTCGGAGAAGGTAGATATAGATACTATTATCATGTTACCAAATCCACAAGAAAAGAAACCTCAAGGAAGAGAAATGTGGAGCAATTCTATTTCTCCCAAACAACCTTCTTCACAAGAAACACATTGTTAGACACATCTTTCACTATCACATAATCCAAAATCTAAAAAATTCTAGATATAACACCTCTTAACACCTTTGATCATCTCATCCAAACTGCAAAAGAATATATTCAACCATGAAGAAATTTTGAGCACAAAGAAGAACACAAATTTGTAACCTTGTACACTCTTTATTCAAATTTTCTCAAAAGCACTTGGAAACCAAGTGAACGAACTAAATCAATAACACCTTCTCAACACCAAAAGCATCGGTAACAATCTCCCAATCTCCAACACTTTCTCAATGCCTTCTTATCATGACCACACTAGAGGTTGACATAGGTTGGCATCAATGACAACACTAATCTCCAACAATTCATTGTAGTCCTTACATCATAATACAAAACTATTATTTATGGTTTACTTTCCTATTACTATATTACAGTAATCAAATATATTATATGTGGCCTTATAATTTTAATCCTACTTAAATATCCCTAGTAAAATAATATCCCTTACAAAATTAATAGTGAAATATTAATTTACTCCTTGAGTAATAACTAACACTAGAAAATAATTTAGCAAAAAAAAAAAGTGTAGTAATTAAGTAAAACTTAGTTACTTCATTCACAAAAATAGATGAGTAGAACTGGATATAATTCAAACTATAAATATTTATTCATATTATTAATTTTAGAAACAATATTACAATACAATTTCAATGAAGATATACATTATATATTCTATAACTTGTACATTTTAATATAACTTTTTTGTTGAACACCTAGAATACTGAGAGGGGGGTGAATTAGTATTCACTAAAATTCATAACTTTATCAACTTAAACATGCATTCAAATCATCTCATCAAACTTGTAGAAATCGAAAGGAACAATTAAAGCATGCATCAAATCAATGAATACAAGAACACCAGATTTATGTGGAAAACCATTAAAAGGGAAAAATAGTGGTGAAGATTAGCTCACAATATATTATAAATGGTTACAATGGATTTATAGAATGGTGGACTCACTATCCAATAACTCACTGTCCATAAAGAATGGCTCATTGCTAGAGGCTCACTGTCAAGGGCTCACTACCTAGAATAAAAGAGATAGAAGAAACGGCAGATCACTACCAAGGATGAATTACTAACTATGCATCTACAACATGCTAAATATATAGTTCCAATTAAGCTTAGAAAATTGACTTTACACACTTCATACTTCACCACTATCACCTTTTGCACTCCAAAATACATTAGATCTTGCACACACTATTAATTACATCAAATACACTCATTCACATCTCACATCCCCACTTCACACACTAAATCAACCTTCTATATATATGTAGATTCCACAAACATCCACAACATCAATTAGGTTGGCCTAATTGTATGAACCGTGTAACACCATAACTTATCGGCACAAAAATACAACACACATGCTTTTCAAAGAATAAAAATATGTACCACACCAAAATATATCAGCATGACCTATAATCACTCCCATGATTCTTGTCTATACACTAATCAACTCTACACAACTCGAAAACCTTTAGGTCGACACCTCTAGTGAAGCAACAATTGAATGAACCAATTTTTCATTCACAACTCGACACATAGACCACCAAACCACTTGCCATCAGGAGTGCATACACTTATGACATCCTCAAAACCACACAACATAATATTCATCTACAGTGGAATATGGAGCATTCCAACATGCACTATGGACCTATAAGACTACCATTACTAATCCCAATACACTATCATTGATATCTTTGAAATATGAAATGCATACAACCTTGAAACTTTGGATGTACACTCCTTCAACACATGGCATCGATACTTCAAAAACCACATGACAAGATGATGCTCTACAAAGCAATGCAGACCATAAAACTATTTCTTTATAATACTAAAAATGCATATTGGTACTTATCCAATTCTTCAGTACACTTGGTCTTCTCTAGACCAATGATTCTTCATTTCCATCAATGACAACACCATATGCCAACATTCTCTTGTTACCAACAATATCCCCCTTTTTCATAGATGGCAACACACTCTTCCAAATAACTCCCCCCCTTTGACATCAAGGGAAAAGGGTATCAAAATGATACTTCTCTTCTACACTTAACACACTTCTCCAAAAATATCACCCTTAGTGAAATATTTACATCAGAGTGGCTCCCCCTAATAATGTTATCCATCAAAAATGAATTTTTTTTTACTGCAACACCATCAGCTACTTCCACATATGTATATTGAAATCAAAATATTGTATATACAGAGAAAAACTGTATAACTTAACTAGCAGAGGGTCAAATACCATTATAGGACTTCTTCAGCTTTGCAAGGTGTGACTCCTAGTCTTTCTTTGCAACCTTCCAATCCTTTTTAGAAAAGACTTGTAAGCATATGTCACTGATTTTCAAACTAAATATGTAGGTCTTCTCCTTCTTCTAGAGAAGTAAGTATTGGTTTAATTTATACCACCTTCTCAGCATTAGCTAAAACTCCAATTAAGTGGGTAAGCCTTGCACTTACCATATCTCTAAGTTGACCATACTAAATTGTTTTCTCCTTTTGTTCTTGTAGTAGAAATAATTGACCATGCAGATTTTTAGTGATATCCCTTGTAGCTCCATATTTATCATTCATCGTATCATATAATCCTAAGGCTTGAGAAATTTGTGACTCAATTGTGTTCATTTGATCTTTGATGATCCTTGTAGATCTTGGCCACTTCAAATAGAATTGAAACAATTGTTTGGCTTCATACAAACACTTATTGACATCCTCCAAGTTTCCTTGCAACTAGATGTGTGTAGCACCACATTTATCAAAAAATTCTACTAACCTCTTATTATTGACCTTCTTTATTATTTTATTATCAATATTTTCTAGCAAACTAGTAGAATAATCCTTAAAATAATCAAGCAATAATTTTATTTTTTGCACAATAGATAAGGAATTATCAATAGTTATTTTGGGAATACCTTCTTGCAACACCTTCACTACTTTATTTACCAACTCTGCACTCTTTTGGTGAGTTTGTAGAATTTCCTTCCTTGTAGAGGCATGAAATACTTTACCAAGTTGTAACTTCTACAAAGGGAAAATTTAATTTAAGTCCCCTTGATCTTGTTGCATGAGAATATGTAGGAGTTGTGCAAACACCATCAGTTCAAACAATAACTACATGTCCAATAGATCTTTCAGTGAATCTCTAGAGGCTCCAGAGGATTCACCATTAGTCTTTGCACTTTCTTCTTCCTTTTTCTCTCTTCTCCTTTTCTCTAGTACTGCAACATTCTTCAATATTCTTCTCTACTTTTGTAGGAGATGAAGTGTCTTCTTTTTATGCCTCAGTCTTCTCTAGGAAACCTTGCATGTCTTCTTTATTTTTCTTAATATTTGTCTCCTTATCTAGAGGGGGAAAATTCTATTCATTTTGAAATTCATTCTTATGTAGGGAATCTTTCTTATCCTCTTCCTTCTCTTCATCAAAAATATTCTCCATAACTAGAGGGGTGTTATCAGTCAGCATGTCTTCTTATACATGTTCATGATCATGTTGTTCTATAGTAGGCTCATTGATTTTTGAAAGGGGATTGCCATCCTACATTTGATCTTCATTTTCCAGAGAGGCTCCCAACTTTTTAGCAATATGTTCACTTGTCTTCAGTGTTTCCTTCCTTAACTTCTTAGTGTCTTTGTTATCTCTACTGATAAGAACACTAACTCTTTGTTTTGTCCTAAATTTCTTGTTATATAACTTGGACAACTTGTGTCTATCTTCTTGATATAGTAACCAATCTTCTCCAAGGAAAATACCTTTATCTTAACATCTTCATCAATATATTCTTATCTTGTAGCATTCACCACACCTTTTAGATCATCTGGAAATTGATCCTCTATCTTATCTAGGATAGCATTGAATTTTACCATATACTTAATAATAGCCTCTTCTATGGTTACCTTATCTGCATTATCTGCATCTAGATACATTGCAGCAATTTTCTTCAACAAACCAAACTATGCAATCCCACTAAATAATGCCTCTAACTTCATGGGACTATTCTTCCTAACTAGAGAAGTCTTCTCTTTCTTCTTTCCCTTACCTTTAGGTGATTTTTCTTCTTTTCTATAACTCTTTTCTCTTCTTAGAAAAATAAAACATTTATTTTCTTTTTCCTCTCCCTCTTCACTTTTTGTGTCTACCACATCAAATTTTATTATTTTTGAAATGGTCTCTTCTTAAGAGACTTGATATTTCCTTTATCAGACAAACTAAATTCCTTCCTCTTGTTCATCTTCAAAACTGGTGTATTTCTCCTTGGTGGCATTTTCTTTCCTTCTCTTAGGAGTCTTCTGTTGCATATAGATGCTAGATGTTTCTTTCTTCTTAGAACTCCCTACAAGCTTTTTCTGGAGGACTTAGAAACATCAGGAGAGGGGGAAGAGGTTCTAACTGGCCTTGTTGTACCTGAAGTAACCTATAGAGCAATAGATGTGGCTTTGGATTTCTCCACAAAACCCTTGGGTGAGTTCACCATATCCTCCAACTTAGCCTTCATCTTCTCAAAATTCTCTGCAATATCTTTCTTTTTCCTCTCTAGGTTTACTTGATTCTTTTTCTCTTCATAGGTACCATACTTGTCAATATAAGGACCTCTAGGTTTACTCAATAGAGTCTCTACAAGGCTAGAAAGTTGAGCTTATGTTACCTCATTGAAAACATCTAAACCAAAACTATTTTGGGTTCAATTGCTTCCATATAGTAGTAGTCTCTACTCACCATGAAATTTATGTCACTTATATTTCTCAACAAAAATTTCCGAAATTATGTACCTCTCTTTCATCTTATCTTGAAATTTTCTAAAGAATTGCCATACGGTTGACTTGTAGGACTCAAAATCTAGAAACCTTATTAGGTGATCTCTTATTTGTAAAACAACATGAATACTATAATCCCATATAACATTCTTTGTTCTAGGGAACTCTCTAAGAAACTAAAATAGAAAAAAAATAGCAGGAGTACCATATCAAAATGGGTACCTAGACTCTTTTGTCTCTTGTAGGTTCTCCATCAATTGCAATCTTAGGAGCTGACACAAACCTATGTCTAGGCCTTCCTTCACGATTTGGTGATTTGTGTGAATTGTGGTGGCCGAAACAGAGTTCTCTTTGTTTTCATATAAGATCATGTAACCTATCACTATTGAAGTATACTTTATTGTCAGATCATCAATGCCATTTATTGTTAGGGCATGTTTATCAAACTTCACTCTGGTAAGATTCATTACTACCTCATTCTTCCTGTCCTTCAATGTTTGAACTAGTCCAAGAGAGCACAAACCAATTAAAACCCTAATTGCATCCTTGTTTATTATGTGCAACAAGTCCAGCCACTTTAGTTTTTCATGTATTCTACTAAGCACATACTTCACCCACTCATCTTCATGATAGGAATTGGGAAACTCATTCCACACATCTAATTTATTCTCTATTAGACTCACATTATAGTTTTATCTCAAAGTAATCTCTAGTCAACACCTTCTCCCATTATTCTACCATCTTCAAATGATGATACACTTCTATCCTCGTATGAATGTAGATCCACACATCCTCTACGTGCATTAAACTACTTGGAACCCTAGATAATTCACCTTCAATGTCCATCTCCATAGATTTATACATGATTACTTCTTAAATTTAGGTCTTGATTGCTTGAGCACATCAATCACTTGAGGAGTAAATATATTGAATCTTCATTGAACTAGGCTTTGTAAGAAACTAATAAATACCTTTGGAATTTATCGATAGGGTTTCAAATAACACTTGAGAATCACTCCAACACTTTGTTTTATCTTCTCCTCACTTCAAATTATCAATTGCAAATGACTTTAGTAAACTCAAAATGAAAATATAAACCCTTTTCTAGTGACCTATTATGCATTAATTTCAATAGTGAATTTATTTAGGTTAAAAAGTTGGCAAACCCTCACAATGTTGTTATAGGAATCTTCAATCACGCCACAACTTACTACAATAAGATATTTCACACTGAAGATACCACTAACAAATCAAGCATAACAACCTACACATATATCAGTATGTTGAAGAAATTAGCATCACATCCTTGGCAAAGGATTTGAAAGTTTTATGTTTAAACTCCCCTTGAGCCAAGGCTCTCTATCTAGTTTTCAAAGGAAACATTTGCACTAGGAGTTGGCACTAACTCATTCTTCACCATATTCTCTTCATTTTTCTCTAGATTTTGTTCATCTCCTTCTTCATCTCAACCAGATCAATCTTCTTTATCGGATCAAATTTCTTTTGTTAACCAGAGGGTTTCACATTCTTTCTTCTGCAAAACTTAGCTATGTGTCCTAGCTTATTACATTTGTGACATATGAAAGATTTTTTTTGAACAAACTTACTTCTTCCCATTTTATATTTGCATTCAAAAGACTTATGCCCAAACCCATTGCATGTATAAAACTAACCATGTTGAATGATTGGAACATCATACCATTATTGTAACCATTCATCATTTGAATTTTGCATTCACTAGCTTTATAACCAAATCTATTGCAGGTATTGCATTGATTAGAAAATGATTAAACATTCAAATTCATTTTGGTTCTACACTCTACTACTTTATGTCCAAATTTATTAGAAGAATAACAATAACCATTAAAAGATGAATACCCTTGTGCAAGTGGTTTTCTAATAGGAGGCCTTTTGAAATTTTTCTTCTAGTTCCATATATGTTTGATATTGCTCTTCTTATATTTAGTCTTTCTTTGTTCATGATTCTTCTTTTCAACATTGTTTAAAGTTTGATTTTATTTTGAGATTTCTCCTTTTTCATACCTTAATCCTTCTCTATCCTTTTAATCTTTTGACTTGAAAGAATATCATCAAGCAAGGTGGTTCTCTTCTTGAAATTTTCCTCGTGACTCTTTAATTTATTCATATCTTTCCTCAAAGTCACAAATTCTTCTTCAAGTCTTGAAAAAATTTCATACTTGTCTTTCAACTTGGCATTCAAGAAATCTTCAACCCTTTTTCCTTATTCAACCTACACTTTTAGACTGGTATTTATCTCATTTGATTGTTTGAGTTTCTCATTTTTTTCCTTGAGTCTTTATTTAAATTTCTTGATTTGATCCCTCAACTTCTTGATGCACTCATTTGATTGCTTAATATTTTCTTTCAAATATCTATTCTCACACTCCACTTTATCTAGATCATCAAGGGTTGATTTGAGTTCTCCTTCCATATCAACTTCATAGTCTTCTTCAATAAACACTTCAGGGATGATCTCTTCTAGAGGAATAGGATACCTTCTAGGTTCCATGTGTTCAACCTCCAAGATCTACCTCAATGATTAAGCCAATTAAAGGAACCAAGCTCTAATAATAATTGTTGAACACCCAGAATACTGAGAGGGGGGTGAATCAACATTGACTAGAATTCATTAACTTCATCAACTTAAACACACATTCAAAGCATCTCATCAAACTTGCAGAAATGGAAAGGAATAATTAAAGCATACATCACATCAATGAATATACGAACACCATATTTACATGGAAAACCCTTGAAAGGGAAAAACTATGGTGAGGATAATCTCACAATATATTATAGTTGATTACAATGGATTTATAGAATGGTGGACTCACTATCCAAAGAGAATGGTTCACTACTAGAGGCTCACTGCTAAGGGCCCATTTCCCAAAATAGAAAGAGATGCAAGAAAGGGTTGCCCATTGTAAAGGGTGAAAGTGATAATTGTGCATTTGTAACATGTTGAAGATACAACTCCAATTAAGCTCAGAAAACTGAGTTTACACACTTCATACTTCACCACTATCACCTTTCACATGTCACACTAGATCAAATCTTACACATACTCTTAATTACATCCAATACACTCCCTTTCATCTCACATCCACACTTCATACACTAAACCAACCTTCTATATATACATATATTCTACAAACACCTATGACATCAATTAGGTCGATCTAATTGCATGAACCATGTAACACCATTATTTGTTGGCACAAAACTCCAACACATGCTTTGCAAAGAAAAAATATGTGGATGACACCAAAATATGTTGACATGACCTATAATTGTTATAAATTAAGATCTTAGGATACTAATCATTATAAACAAGATATAAAACAAATAAAATGAGAATCATACAAGAAAAGATTTTACACATTACACAAGATACACATGGGGAAAACCCTTTTGGGTAAAATACCCCATTAAGCATCATTCTATTAAAACACTCACAATAATGGTCTATTATAACATAACTAGAAACCTAGGGAATACTTCTCCATAATTCCACATGGCTAATAATACCTCATGTGCATAGTGATATAGCTCACAATATAATCTCCAAATTCCTCATCTCTCAAATGAGAGAGAACCTCCTTAAATATAGGAGGAAGGGTGACCTATAGGTCTTATATTATGCCTATTAGGTCTTACACCTAGGATTTATCCATGAGGTGGTTTTATACACACTCCCCCTCAATGGAACCACGTAAGGCCAATCATTGCACAAAGGTTTTATAAGTGATGGCTAATATTTCAATAATTTTCTTCTTGCTCATGACATTCATTTGCTTGAATATAACTATAGAGAATTTTTTTATGTTAAAATACTTTTTCTTGAATAAAATTGGAGAGAACTTTTTATGATAAAATAATTTCACTTGAGCAGAAATTTAACGATGGAATACTTTCTCTTGAATAAAATTGGAGAGAAATTTAATGACAAAATACTTTTGCATGAATATAACTAGGGAGAACTTTTGAAATGGATTATTTTTTCTTGAGTGAGGTTCCCATGATTTTCAATGTTATTTTCTCTCTATGAAAATGAGACTCTTTGGTAAGAGTAAAATAAATCTAGTTATCATATAGTAAAGTGGTACTTCTACAAGTAACCATTTGAATCTCTTTAATAGATCTTCAAAGTTGCACTAATTCTTTAGGAGCCACTTTTGTATTTTGGGCTTTGATTTAAAAAAATATAGAAGATAGATTTACTTAAAAGTATTACACCATACATGTAAGAGAACCTGCACCATTTATTTTAAAGACATATTCTAAAATAGAGTCATGAATATAGTTAGTAAAGAGTAATCCAATTGTTAATTCTTGGTGCAAAAATAAATAAATTTAATATGCTTTTTCTAGTAAGCATATAGTATTCCTCATAAATAGTCTAATGATCATAGAAAATAAGTCATGGTACTAATCATATAGTAGTGATGCATAAAAAATTTAAGCAACGGGTGAGCTATTCTTTCGAAGCTTGCTCCCCGAATGGTTTATGATGGCGATAGCCACCCATTATAAGTAGGTGATTTACACCTAATAATTTTAGAGGATACCTCAAGCTCATAAAAGAAAAGTTAGCATAAGTATGTATTTTTTTATATATACCCAATAAATTTAGAGGGTACATGAAGATCATATTAATACAAAATGTATCAAATATTTGTAAATAAATCTCTTTACAACTAAATGAATTATTTTTAAGTGGTGAGGATATTTATGAACCAAATGAATAACCTCCTTGGGTCATTCAACATCTAGTTTTTCATAGTGTATATAATTGAGATACAAGTGTTAAGTGAGACAATGAAAGAACACTTGAATCATATGAAATGTACATGTTACAAATATTCAACAAGTAAACTTCAAGAGTGGATTTATATTATAATCTTAATTTTAGAAACACATTAGAGTACTCACTCTATTTAAGAATGATTTTAATGGTAAAATATATAATAGTAATTTTACAATTCATCTACATTTGACAATTATTTTTATTGGTTAAAAAGTTGACTTTCATAGTCTTTTTCGACATTTTATATGTTTAAGAGAAATCATATTCAAAGAAAGGAGGACCGTAAATACTAGGTCACTCTTGTCTTATAAGATACATAAGGTGAGTCTCTACCATTCTTATAGGAGACTAATATCTCTCTTGCTAGGAAAGAGATGAACAACCTTATTCATGAGTTTTATTTTAGTGACTGCATTGCTAAGAAGGTAAGTTTAAATGAGATTCATTGCTCACATTTTAAATTTTCATATTTGGAATGTATCCTCAACACAAATAAAATGGCTTTGGATGCTTCATAATAGTTAAGATTTTATTATTCCTTCTTGGTGTATATTATTGATAATCGCAACATCCATAAGATATCTCAAGAAATGTATTTGATAGGATACAAGCTTGAGAGGCTGCTACATGATATCCCTGATAGAGATCCATACAAGTCAAACAACATTAAAGGAACTCCCGAATAACATTGGATAACTCAGCAAGTTGAGAGTATAGTGGATGAGAAGTCAATAATGAAAGCTTTGTTGCTTTTGCTCTATATTTTATACAAGAAATTAAGTGTTAGGATTTCAAGATAGTTAAAAAATTTCATTGATTATAAATTCAATTGCTTCCAATGAACATAATGAAAAAGATTTTGATTATGTTAATCATAAAGACATTATAGGTACACATTTAAAAATTTATGATAAAAGGATTTTTAAATATGCACTTATTAAACTACAAGAGATAAATCATTGAAATTACACATCAGGCCAAAAATATTTGACTGGAATTGCTGATTATTGCATTTTAGTAGCTAAATAGAACTTATGCATATAATCCTAGATATCTCATTCCTTCGTGTATATGAAAAATATATTGGAAACGCCTTTCTTATACTTGCAGTTTGTGTGCACTTATTCAAAATCATGTTTGAATAATACAGTATTTATAATTGACAAGCAGGTTGTTGGATTCATAATAATTCTATACTATTCTTCATTCAATTTATGATTATAACACGATAACAGAGCATTTCTGATTTATATATGTATTCGATTGTAATTTGTTAAATAAGAAGAAAATGATATATCAACCTATTTTATTTTGACAACATGAAAGTATGATTTACAACCCTACTCACCTCATGCAGTCTTTCTGAAACTATATGCGCCATTTAAAGAGCTCACATGGCTCTGTGAGCAATTGACTATGACTGTATCGAATTATAAACAATAATAAATAGCTATAATTAGAGGTTGTGGAATGGATGTTGAGTTGATAGTACCAAGATATCGGAGATGCCCCATCTCGTGGGAGATGATTAAGGATCATGTCACTCGCCGCATACGCCTTACTTATGATCCCCATTGTTTTGAGATCTGGTTAGATGTCGGTAACAATGTCTGCCCAACAGTGACTAAGGATTCAAACGAACTGCTATGCCCAAGGCATCTCTCGATCTCGACTATCTCAATGTAATTCGTGCAGAGATATCTACTGGTGAGAAGGAATCCATACGCAGACTGGATAGACTGCGCAAGGAAATAGGTAAATACTTGGATGATAAATTCATTATCAGCAATTCATCAATAGAAAATTCACTGTCAGCAATTCATCATCACGAAAAATTTATTGTTAGTAATTCATCACGACGAAAAATAATGACTACAATGAATTTTCCATCGATCGATAAATTTTCCTAAAACTGTCTCAACCATTGTTTATGAACATAGTGTAAGGCTTTTGAATTGATCATAATGGTCTATAGATATTTGTGACTACAGTGAATTTTCCATCGATCGATAAATTTTCCTAAAACTGTCGCAACCATTGTTTATGAACATAGTGTAAGGCTTTTGAATTGATCATAATGGTCTATAGATATTTGTGAATAGGCTATGGAAAAGGATATTAGAGCAAGTTTCTGGATTGTTCCTATGGTGGTACTGGACATTTTTTGTTATTCCATGGAGGGAGGCGCTTCGACCAGCATTTTGATCAGAGGAATCTTTTGTCAAAACTACAATCCTACAAAAGTTCCCGCAATACTGGTAGGGATTAGTTCCATTTTTTTTGGAAAGCCAGCTAAAACAAAACTAATTGCCTGCTCGCCACCTGATCGAAAGCCTTCAATATCATAGCATCCTTCGCAAGGGTAATTCTATTGTCCACCTCAGTATCACCCTCACGTTTTCATGGATTTGCAGTAGAAAGCCTCTACATAAGAGGCAAAATCTCTACGACGATGGCTTTTTAAATTTAAGTCTCCTGCGCATTCAATTTTATTGACTAAGTGTTATTTTAGAAAGGTCGTGTCCTTCCACCTTTTCAACCAAGTCTTATATTTTAAAAATGGTGTCTTATCTTCAAAGGATGTGCCATTTTATTACAGCTTTGTTCGAAATTTGTATTATGATATGTAGGTAAGTTGAGTAAATGTTGGCATTTCTATATTTGATTAAAGAAACATTTGGAATGGAGAATGGAAAGTATTAGTAAGGAAATTAAAAAGTGAATATGATCTAATAATGGGTTGTATTTTTCATATGTAGGTTCACAAAAAATATATTATATAAATATATAAATATGAGAGATTTTATTTATTAAAAAAAAATTGTTGTTAAGCAATTTTGTCTTTAATTGTATTTTTTTTTATGATAATTTGTTTACTAACAAATTTGTCAAGTAATTTGTTAATTTTTGTTTTTTTTAATTGTATGTGGATCATAGCATTATTTGAGGACAATGCATAATAAATTGAGAATATACTATGATTTATTTTATTTTATTTTTTATATAAATACATTTGATATATTTTTTTTATCAATTATATTTAGAGGATGTATTAATTTTTTAATAGATGATCTTTTTGTTTTGATCATTCATTTGTAAAATGTAGTGATATTTCAAGATTAAAGATTTTCATGAAAGAGGGAGGATATTTTATTTTGTATACAAATGTAAAATAGGGGTCAAATAGCTTAAAGGATAAGTGCATGGATTTGTGACACAATTTTGGCTCTTAAGATGCCACTTTTTATTTTTATTTTTTTCTAAAATCAACAAAATCTGATTTGCACAAGAAAATGAAGATAGTTACGCTTAAAATTTTAAGATGTGGCAAGAACAAAAATTGAAGTGTTGTATAGTTTCTAAGCTCCTAATTATTTTTGAAATTAATGAAGATTAAGGGTCTCGAAAGGGGGCAAAACAGGTCTTGTTTTTATAAAAAAACAACATAGCACCTGAGGGCTCCCCCCTTTTTGATTAACTTTTTTTTTAGAATTTTAAAAATCTCGACAGTGAGAAATTAGCTAGCACCATGTAGTTTATCTTCGTTCTTTCAGATAATGTTTTTAATGAATATATAATATTTTATGAATTTTCAAAGTGGACACATCTTAAAAAGCTAAAATTTTAGCATGTGCCCCTCTAAAGTTTTTGAAAACTAATCAAAAATTGAATTTGTTTTCATCATGTGTAGAATGGAGTCTAGTTTTAAAATATGTAATTCGTTTCACATTTCGATGAATGAATACAAATTTATCCTAAAACTAGCACATGTTTGTTTTTGACCAAAAAATAGAGGCATTTACAAGAGAATTTATGGATCAAAACCTTAATTAAATCAAAATAAAAAATTAATTATATATTTAGATAGCTAAGAGAGGTTAACGCCATCACAATTTTTTTTTATAAACTTGGATTGAAAGACGTGCAAACGTGACGGTGAGCACAACCAAAAATATGTGAAATTTTGTTACCCTTTCAAAAAATCACGTCTTTTGCATGAAATGGTTGTCCAAACCTTTGGGTCGAATGCCCAATGCAAAATCCAACCCATTAGGTTGGTATTTCCCAATGCAACCCATTTGGGAAGTGCCAAATTTGGCGCTCACCAAATGGATTCTTTCATTTGGCTAGCGCCTCACCAAACTTGGTGCTCACCAAATTTGGTGCTCGCCAAATGTCATTCATGACTTTTAGAATGCATTTTTTTAAACTCTTTGATTTTCTCTTTCTTTGATAGGGAGACTATTGATATTTATATATGGATATTTTTTTTCTTATACTTTAAGTTATATTTCATGTATATAGATAGGATGTTTAAGAGTGGTTTCAGATCTCTAGGAGTTATAATGCAAATTCTAGTTTTTAGAAGATCTTAAAAAATTTAGACTTAGTCAAATTTCAGTAATCAGTATGTCAAATTTGTTGGAGTGAAAAAGACACTGAGAGGGGGGGTGGTGAATCAGTGTCATTAACTGTTTTGACAAATTTTACTCAAACTAAAATAAAACAAATTCATGTTCTCATTTATCAATGATAAACTCATTCATGTATTTGAATGCAATCATATATAACTGAAATGAGAAGTATGATAGTGAAATATATCATATTAAATAATTCACACAAAGAATCATATGAACCATAGATAAGAAAAATGACACAAGATATGCCGAGTGGAAAACCCTCCTAGGGTAGAAAAAACACTCTTGAACTGCTGCCTGTCTAGGCTTTTATTTTAATAACCTCTTTTAACAATGCCTTATAGGCTGATTTCTTAGCACCAACCCCTCAATTTGAAACACCAATTTCAAGGAGCACCAACCCCTTTTATGTTTTCAATAATACATATAGTGATACAGAGGATCTCTCTATTTCTCTCTTTTCTCTCAAGAGCCTTTTGACAGATAATGCCTAAAATCCTCAAGGTTCAAGAATGAACCTCCAGAATTCCAGTCATTATCAAGTCTTATGACAACTTGATATTGAACATATATTCCAGATTTTTAATCTCAAAACTCAACATTTCTTCAATATAATGGCTGTGATGTACTCACACTAGTTTTCACTATATTTCATACTCAATTCTCATTGTTTAAAAAATAGTTAACAATATCTGTGTTTTTCATGAATCTCGAAAAAAAATTATCTCTCTTTCTTTTTCTTCTTACATATTTGTACATTACATCTCAAGAAAAATTACAACACTCTAACGTGTCTCATATTTTAAAATCAACAGAGGTAAATTTTTAATGTTCCAATCTTCTATTGAATCATGTTGCCAGGTATTGCAATGATTCAGAGAAATGTTCAACATGCAAGTATTCTTCTGATAGAGTGGTCATGGAATATTTAATATTTAGAAAGAAGACTGAACCCTGTCCACACAAGGAGCCTGCATAGGAAATGTTAACTGAAACAACATTAAAACAAAAAATATTCAATGTACAATACCCTCAAAAACTGTTATAACAAAATGTAACTGAAATCCCATTATAGTGCACCCAAAAACACTATCACCAAATCCAAGTGAAAGACTAAAATGATTTGCAGAAAGTATGATTATCCACAAATCGAAAACACCATCCCTTAAAGTAGGAGTAGAAAAGATATGATAAAATATTTTGGTATGCATTTCAAATTATAGTAACCAACATGTATTATTTCTGACCACAAACAAATAAACCCATTTTATCATTTTCCAAAAAGATGCAAACACTTGTCTTCTATTATTTGAGCCAATAGAAGTAATGGTTCTTCAAAAAATAGTTGATAAGGTGAATAACTAAGGAGAACGATAGAGAGAATGTCATGTAGATATTTACCAGGCCGGTAGAGAGCACAACAAAAAAGAATTCTTCTAGGTTTGAGCCTTCATCTAGTGACAAGCGGCTGACATAGCCATCGACCAAGGCAAGGATCTTGCAGACCCCCATTCACTATCAAAGAGTTACAAAAATCCAACAAACACTTTGAAATGACTATGAGAAGATCTCTATGGTGGCGGCCAAGATAGGGTTCCAAACCCTCAAGCTAGAGTAGCACAAAACATTGACCTAATTTTATTTAGCAAGGTAATCGATGAATTTTCCAAGTCATAAGATCATTTCAATTCCATGGTACATGCACTTCGATATAATCAAAATTCATCCATGCAAAAGACTGACACCATGATTAAAACATTATCATGTGAATTCCAACATGCTAATATCCTTAATCATCAAGACAATATACTTAAGGGTCGAATTTAGTCACTTTCCAAGTGACTTGACACATAATAGCTCATACCTATTGTCGGCCTTAAGGCCTACTGAATTATCAACTATAAGACCCGATATCATATGCAAGTGTAAGGTTCAATTTATTGACCTTTATTCAAAGCCATTTTCCATGATAAAAAAGCCTAATATAACCAATGCTTTTAGAAATATAATAAAGTCTAATTCCATGCCAATTTCAATATACCATATGCCCATGCCATTATCAAATGTTTAAGGAAACCAGATAGGAAATTCTTAAAATGAAAAAAAAAACTGCATTTGATAATTCCAAGAACCAAGAGAACTGAAGGCATTACCTGAATGAGGTTGAATAGAGAAAAAAATAATTTTGATGTAGATCAAAACATTATAAAAGCCATTATGTTAGAAATATGAACATGCCAATACCACATAAACCTGTAGAACATTGTAGCCCAGTAGCACAAAATGTCAAACTAGAATTATACCACTTGAACATGGAAACATTATCCTGTAGACAAGATTCCTTATGATCTGCACATGGAGTCAAGAGATCAGTGCCATCAAAATCAACATCATAATGCCGAAGTAAGTATGCCAAGACAAAATAGAAAAAGTGCAACTAAATAATCAACCACAAAGATGCCAATATAAAACACAATATTTTCATCAAGGATAAATAACAAAAGAGAAGCTCAAAAAACTCCCCCTTTGTCCTTGATGGAAAAAACTAGGCCACCAAACCGAAGTACTGAAGCAAAACCAAGAGCTCATAATTCTCCCCCTTTTTGTCACAAGGATAAAGGGAAGCCAATAGTGAAATGCCAAGAAGCTGCAAATATAGCAATGGAGTAGCAAAGTATGAGTTGTAAGGAGAGCTGACCAGCTCCCCCTATCATCAAGATAGAGTATTAAGATAGAAACTATTGAGAGATAACTCCCAATCTAGACCGAAGTCTTTCAAATACCTCTTTAGCCAAAGGCTTAGTAAATATGTCAGCTACCTATGCTTTTGTAGGAACATATTGCACAAAAACCTCATTAGCCAACACCTTTTCATGAACAAAGTGAAATTTAATAGCAATGTGTTTAGTGCGAAAGTGCATAATAGGATTTTTGGAGATATTAATCGCACTAGTATTATCACAAAGAATAGAAACCGGTTTAGGAATTTCAATACCCATGTCGGATAGAGTTTGTGACATCCAGATTACTTGAGTACAACAAAAGGTGGTAGCTATATATTCTACTTCAGTAGTGGAGAGTGAAACAGATTCTTGTTTTTTGTTGTGCCATGCCACTTATCGATCACCAAGAAAGAAAGTAGCACAACTGGTGTTTTTCCTATCATCCAGACAACCATCCCAGTCAGAATTAGTATATGCAATTAATGAGAAATCATTGCTTCAGGGATACCAGAGTTCATAATTAGGAGTACCTTGAACATATTTAAGAATCCTTCTAACAACATTAATATGAGATTCCTTAGGAGATGACTGAAATCTTACAACCATGCAAATAACTTGTATTATGTCAGGTCTTGAGGCTGTTAGATATAACAGGATACCTATCATTGACCTATAGTCAGTTGGATTTATAGTAGGAGAATCATCAAACTTGTTGAGTTTGGAGCCAATAACCATTGAAGACCTAAGAAGAAGGACAGTTCTCCCAACATTGACATTTCAAACTCAGATTCCATAATCTGAGAGAATTATTTACTCAAAGCAACATTGTTGCAGCCAAAGATAGTATCATCAACAACCATAATATCAAAACCTTCAATCTTAACATAAAGATTGTTGTCTACACCTCCTCTAATAAAAACTTTTGACATCAAATGATTATCCAGTCTAGAGTACCAAGCTCTAGGAGCTTATTTTAGGCCATATAGAGCCTTTTTCTGCTTGTAGACATGATTAGGCTTATTTTTGCAAGTAAATCCTTTAGGCTATTCTATATAAACTTCTTCATCCAAATAACCATTTAGAAATGTAGTTTTGACATCCATTTGATATTAAGTAAAGTTTTTGAAAACATAATAAACCAAGAATATCTAATGCATTCAAGTCTAGCTACAGGTGTAAAGGTTTCACCAAAGTTAATACCTTCTTGCTGAGCATATCCTTTGCAGACAAATCTAGCCTAATTGTTAACAACATGGCCTTTTTCATCATGTTTGTTTCTGAATATCTATTTTCCTCCTATGACATTTTTGTCATCTAGTCTTGGGACTAACTCCCAAGTCTAATTTTTCTCAATTTGATAAATTTCTTCTTGCATTGCATTAAGCTAGCATTCATCAGTTAGAGTTTCATCAATTTTTTTTGGCTCAAACTGTGTAATTAAACAGAAAGAAATAAGCTTAGCTATGTGAGATTTTTCATCAGAGTTAACAGTTCTTCTCCTTGTTTGAACTCCTGCAGATTTATCTCCAATAATCAGATCTTTAGGATGGTTTCTAGCAAGAGATTTTGGAGTTTTTGTTACACATTTTTCAAGACTTAAATCAACACTTTTAGAATTTTTTTCAGCTAGTTTAGGACTTTCTAATTCTACTTTGGTCTTTGTTGTTTCACATCCTTCTGAATTTATTTCAAGTTCAAATTCTTCTTCCTCATCATCCTACATAGGTTCAGCATCTAGAAACATATTTTCATGAAATTTGACATTGACATATTCAATAATGTTATTCAGCCTATTATTAAAGAATTTATAGGCTTTGCTATGAGTAGAGTATCCTAAAAGGATACCTTCATCAGACTTAGATTGAAAGCTGCCTAAGTTATCATCATCTCTCTTGATAAAACATTTACAGCCAAATATTTTGAAACATTTAATTGAGGCAAATTTACCATACCACAGTTCATATGGAATGAAATTGGATTTCACTGTGATTTGTACTCTATTCAAGATATAGAAAATTGTATGAACAACTTCTTTCCAATACATGTTTGGTAGTTTTGCTTCATCCAACATAGTCCTTTCCATCTCTTTTACAGTTTTGTTCTTTCTCTCAACAACCCCATTTTGTTGAGGTGTTCTGGCAGTAGCATATTATCTTTTTATGCCATGTCTTTCAAAGTAGTCAATCAATTCTTGTGAGGTGAATTCACCACCTTTGTCAGATCTTAGACATTTCAATTTTAAATTTGACTCTCTTTGAACCATTTTTCTAAAGACTTTAAAACATTCAAAAGCTTCAGATTTGTGCTTGAGAAAAGTAACCCATACCATACGAGAGTATTCATCAACAAATAACATGAAATATTTCTCACCATTGATAGATCTAGTCCTTGTAGGACCACATAAATCTGTATGAACAAGTTGCAGAGACCTAGTAGAATAATGTTCTTTAGATTTAAAGCTTACCTTTGTTTTCTTTCCCTTGAGACATTCTTTACAAACTACATTTTTAGGTTTTCTTAAGACGGGCAGACCTCTTACATTCTGGTTCTAGTTGATCCTAACCATATTTTCAAAATTAATGTGACCTGTTCTCTTCTGCCACAAACAACTTTCTTCAACATGACTCATTAAGCACATAGGGTGATCCCACAAAGCTGGTTTACAATTTTTTAGAGGAATTGATATTTTCTGAAATCACATATTTTTAGAAAATATAATGATTTAAGCCTTTAAAAGTTCCATTTTAAGGATTCCAATTGAAGAGGGTTTGATCAAACCACCTTAGATCAAACTCCCTTGGATAGAACCTTGCTGGTTTTAAACCATACCTATAAATGAGTCTCCTTTACACCTATCAAAATGCTGATAAAAAATCACTTTTGATTTACCTTTTGGGGGATCAAATGAATTCATTTCAAATGATTATGGCAGTCCTTGAAATGAGCTATCCCACAAATATAATTTTTAATATGTTTTTTTTATTATGTATGTATTTTTTTAGTTTTATTAAACATAGGTTTTTCACCGAAAATCAAGCTCTTTGTTTTGCACATGTGGAAAAATAGAAAATTATCAATATATTTAAAAATAAATAAATGTTCATGCTAGGTATTGCTATCTTTGATCCATTCAAAAAAAAAATTGAATTTTGATACATACAAAAAAAGTTATGTTGTATACAGTGCGCCTATGTTTGAATTGCAATTGGTTTGACTTTGAAACTCTATTAAGGAAAAAATATTCAATAAAAAACCATGAGACCAAATGAAAGTGCTAGATATTGTAGCTAAAAATATAAATTCGAAAAATTAGAATTTTATCTTTCATACAAAAAAAGTTATGTTGTATACGGTGAGCGTCACTTTTTAAAAATGTTGTTTTTTGAAAAAAATCAGTTTTCGTGGGAGATGGAAAAACAAGTGCAATATTATTCAAAAAAGAAAAAAGAAAAAAATATTTTTAGAATCTACAGAGAAAATGTGATGAGACTCTAGTTTGCATCATCTTCAAATTCCTCATGGTTTAGCCGCTATAGGTGCCCGAATGTGAAGATTTAGTTAAAAATAATAATTTCAGTGTCCAGTTTGGCCAAAAATTGTAAACCACTATTGTGGGATCACCCCATACCTTGATTATTTTCATTTTCAGATGTGTCAAAAAGATTGTAGACATTTCCCTTAGTCCTTCCAGCAATAATAGCTTTTCCAAGCTTATTTTTAATCTCACATCCTTGTGAAGTGAACAAAACCTGATAGCCACTATCACAAATTTGACTGACACTTAGAAGATTATGTTATAAACCTTATATGTAATACACATTGTAGATAGGAGTGTCTTCATTCAAAAGAAGTGAACCTCTACCTTTATTTTGTATACCTGAATTATCTCCAAACTTCACATATCCACCTACATAATCTTCAAGGTTAGTGAATTTTTCTTTGTCACCAGTCATGTGGTTTGAACAATCACTATCCAAGACCCATAAGTCCTTTTCTTGGAGTGGAAAATAGTTCTAACTAACATAGATTGTTCTATGTTATTGATAGTCTTAGGTTTCCAAACCTTTTTAGTTTTTTGTTATTTATTTTGCAGATCAACTTTGCATTGCTTAGCAGAATGACCCATGGAATTGCATTTGAAGCATGTAACCTGTCTAGCAATGACAAGATTTTTCCTAAGACCAAATCTAGATGTTCTAGGATTCATAAACCTGCAAGAGCTCACTTTGTGGCCAAATCTGTTGCAGAAATAATAGTACCCATAGAAGAAAGGGTGAGAATTATATGATATTATGTTATTCCTAAAAGGATGAACATGATCCTTATTAGAATTAGGATGATTAGATTCAAAAAATTTGTTTCCAGTAACAATATTATCCTTTGCACTATCATTTGAACATTCACCCTTCATGAATCCAATACCTGTTTTGTCCTTGTTCAATTTTTGCTTACTGAACATGTCATTCAATTTTAGAGTACTCTCATATGTATCTCAATGGTCTTCCTAAGATCAAAAATTTCAAGTTCAAGTCTTTGAATTTCTTGATCTTTATGATTTAAGCCAATACGAAGACAATCCTCAACTCTCTTGGCTTCTTCAATTTGAGTCTTCAAGGAGACTATCTCTTGATTTGTGAGTTGCTCTTGTGCAAGATCTTGAGCAAAATTTTGTTCTTGAGCACACATTTGTTTTTCAAGTTTTCTTAGCTCTTTTAATGCACATTTTAGTTCACCTTCAAGATCCACTTTGCCATCTTCGACATCATTGTTGTTATTATCTTCATGCTGAATAATTTCAGCCATGAATAGGTTTTCATCTTCTTCATCTAGAGAATCTTCAGATTCAGTGTCTGTTTCATTTTTGCTGAACAAAATCTTCCTCTTTTTGAAGTTGAATTTTTGTTTAGGTCTATAGGCCTTTTTCTTAGGGAGTTTTTCAGATTTCTCGTTCTCACTATTCGGATCACCATAGGGGCACTTTGCAGCAAAGTGGCCTATTTTACCATAGTTAAAGCATTTGAAGGGATGTTCTCCCTTATACTTTCCAGACCCATTTTTGAGCTTCCTAACAAAGTGGGATTCTTTGGAATCATAAAATTTTGATTCAATAGGCTCATCTTTTTCTTTCCTTTCAGTATTAAATGTAGTTTCTTTTGCAGAGGAATTGTTTTTACTGATTCTCATTTCATAGGCAGTCAAAGTGTTTCTTGTTTTTTAGAGTAGAGAACTTAGCTTCAAATTTAGTTGGTAAGGTTTTGATGACCTTAGTTACAACATAGAATTCCTTAACTTCTTCTCCCAGACCTTTCATAGCATTGACAATTTCATCAACTCTCAAAAAGTAATCAACTACTTTTTCATCATCCCTCATTTATATTTCTTCAAACTAGTGTTTTAGAGGAGGAATTTTGACTATTTTACTTTTTCATTTCCTTGATAGATAGTTTCAAGTTTAACCTAGATATCCCTAGTAGAGTTGCAATCCATGACTTTGATAAATACATCTTTAGTCAGTGCACATATGAGAGCATGTTTTTCTCTTACATTAGTTTCATATCTCTTTTTTCATTAGAAGTTGTGGGAAAAGTAGTTGGTACAGTGTACCTAGTTAACACTATGCTCCACACATTGAGGTCAATAGAAGTTAAATAAGTCTCCATTAAGATTTTCTAGAATACATAATACGTTCCATCAGATAATGGAGCTCTAGTCATGGATGTGCCTTCATAAGCTTGAGACATTTTGAATAGACTCCAAGGCTAGAATCAATCCTAGGTTGGAAAGACCTATCAAAGGACTCTAGGCTCTTATACCAATTGTTGGAGTAAAAAAGACACTGAGGGGGGGGTGAATTAGTGTCATTAACTGTTTTGATAAATTTTACTCAAACTGAAATAAAAAAGATTTATGTTCTCATTTATCAATGATAAACTCATTCATGTATTTGAATGCAATCATATATAACTGAAATGAGAAGTATGATAGTGAAATATAACATATTAAAGCATTCACACAAGGAATCAGATGAACCATAGATAAGAAAAATGACACAAGATATGTCGAGTGGAAAACCCTCTTGGGGTAGAAAAACCACTCCTGAACTGTTGCCAATCTAGGCTTTTATTTTAATAACCTCTTTTAACAATGCCTTATAGGCTGATTTCTTAGCACCAACTCAAGGAGCACCAACCCCTTTTCTGTTTTCATTAATACATACAATGATACAGAGGATCTCTTTGTTTCTCTCTTTTATCTCAAGAGCCTCTTGACGGACAATGCCTAAAATCCTCAAGGTTCAAGAATGAAACTCCAGGATTCCAGTAATTATCAAGTCTTAAGACAACTTGATATTGTAATGATGGATTTCTGCAAGGTGGAACTAGGCTAGTAACACATGCATATAATATTTAAAATCCACAAACAATCAAATGCAAAGGAGAAATAAGAAAGAAATAATGAACTAGAATGAAACAAGCTCACCAAGCCTTTCTCCTCCATGGTGGGTTTCCATTGTACCTTCTTAGATTGTTGTGATGAAGAATGTGTCCTTAGATTTGATGAGAAATTTCTATAATGCCTAATCCTAAGATAAAATTTGAAGGATTTCTTAAATATTTGTTGCACAAGAAAATTAACTCTAGAATGCAAGTAGTTAAAATGATAACAAGAATGCTAGAAGAGATGATAATAAGATTGCAATATTAAGAGATGTCCAAAATGAGGACAAGATTGCCATTTTATAGAAAATGCAATCTTGAACGGATGGACAAGATTGAAGATTGAGAAAATGCCCTAGAATCAATGATCAAGATTCAAAATGGCAACTCTTAATTAGGGTTAGGGTAAAAATCCCCAAATGTGTGGACAAGATTTAATTTAGGAAACTAAATCAATAATGGAGAATAAATGTGACATTGAGATGGAATTAGCAAAAATTAGAAGATAGAAAGATGAGATTTTAGAAAATCAATAAATTTAGCAATTACTTGATTTGTAGAAGAATATTGAATCATTTTGAATTAAATTAATTCAAAATATGGATTTTGTGAGATAATAAGTAATTAATTTTTAAATTAATTAGTAAAAAAAGAATCAATTAACCATGTGAGACATTTACAAATAAATTGTTTTATTTAAAAAGATGGAAGTGTCACATAAAACAATTAAATAATTAGGAATAATTATTTAATTTTAGAAGAGGTATTTAATTAATTAAATAAATTAATAAATTT
The DNA here is from genome assembly GCA_007115665.2 of Sequoiadendron giganteum. Lineage (NCBI taxonomy): Eukaryota > Viridiplantae > Streptophyta > Pinopsida > Cupressales > Cupressaceae > Sequoiadendron > Sequoiadendron giganteum. Next base: position 216,356,300 of record CM021101.1, read on the forward strand.
ATTTAATTAAAAGAGGATTTAGAGATTAGTGACATATTAAATAAATACATTAAAATATATTTATTTAATAATCAAGAGGACATTAATGATAAAGACTAATTAAATAAATGGGACTTTATTTAATTATGAGATGCCTTTGATAATTAGTGACACATTAAATAAATAAATAAGATGTATTTATTTAATAATCATGAAGAATAGAAGGTCATGAATTAATTAAATAATTATGCATTATTCAATTAATAGTTGAAGGTGGGTTAGAAACATAATTAAAATATCATAATTATGCTAGGATGAAAGGTGGTAAAATATTGCTTGTAGGTTTTGGTCATTTTTATGTGTCCACAGATATTGAACATATATTCTAGATTTTCAATCTCAAAAATCAAAATTTCTTTAATACAATGGTTGTGATGTACTCACACTAGTTTTCACTATATTTCATACTCAATTCTCATTGTTTAAAAAATAGTTAACACTATCTATGTGTTTTTCATGAATCTTGAAAAACCATTATCTCTCTTTCTTTTTCTTCTTACATATTTCTACATTACATCTCAAGAAAAATTACAACATTGTAACTTGTCTCATATTTTAAAATTAATAGAGGTAAATTTTTAATGTTCCAATCTTTTGTTGAATCATGTTGCCAGGTACTACAATGATTTGGAGAAATGTTCAGCATGGAGGTATTCTTCTGACAGAGTGGTCAAAGAATATGAAATATTTAGAAAGAAGACTAAACCCTGTCCACACAAGGAGCCTACATAGGCAATGCTAACCGAAACAACATTAAAACAAAATTTATATTCCATGTACAATACCCTCAAAAACTATTGTAACAAAATGTAACTGAAATCCCATTATAGTGCACCCAAAAACACTTATCATCGAATCCAAGTGAAAGACTGAAATGATTTGCAGAAAGCGTGATTACCCACAAATCAAAAACACCATCCCTTAAAGAAAGAGCAAAAAAGATATGATAAAATATCTGGGTATGCATTTCAGATTATAGTAGCCGAAATGCATTTTTTTTACCACTAACAAATAGACCCATTTTATCATTTTCCAGAAAGAAGAAAACACTCGTCTTCTATTATTTGAGCCAATAGAAGTAATGGTTCTTCAAAATATAGTTGATAAGGTGAATACTCGAGGAGAATGATAAAGAGACTTTCATGGAGATATTTACCAGGTCAACAGAGAGCACAACAACGAATACTTCTTCCAGGTTCGAGCCTTCATCCAGTGACAAGCAGTTGACACAGCCATCGACCAAGGCAAGTATCTTGCAAACCCCCATTCATTGTCAAAGAGTTGTAAAAACCCAACAAACACTGTGAAATGATTGTGAGAAGATCTCTATGGTGGCGGCCAAGATAGGGTTCCAAACCTTCGAGTTAGAGTAGCACAAAATACTAACGTAATTTCATTTAGCAAGGTAATTGATGACTTTTCCAAGTCATAAGATCATTTGAAGTTCGCGGCACATGCACTTTGATATAATAAAAATTCATCCATGCAAAAGACCGACACCATGATTAAAACATTATCATGTGAATTCCAACATGTCGATATCCTTAATCATCAAGAAACTATACTTAAGGGTCAAATTCATTCACTTTCCAAGTGACTTGACACATAATACCTCATACCTATTGTCAGCCTTAAGGCCTAGTGAATTAACAACCATAAGACCCAATATCATATGCAAGTGTAAGGTTCAATTTATTAACCTTTATTCAAAGCCATTTTCCATGATAAAAAATCCTGATATAACCAATGCTTTTAGAAATATAATAAATTCTTATTCTATGCCAATTTCAATATACCATATGCCCATGTCATTATCAAATGTTTAAGGAAACCCGATAGGGTTTTCTTAAAACTAAAAAACCAATTGCATTTGATAATTCCAAGAACCAAGAGAACTGCAGGCATTACCTGAATGAGGTTGAATAGAGAAAAATACAGTTCTGATGTAGATCAAAAACATTATCAAAGCCATGATGTTAGAAATTTGAGCATGCCAATACCACATAAACCTATAGAACACTATAGCCCAGTAGCACAAAATGTCAAACCAGAATTATACCACCTGAAGATGGAAACATTATCTTGTAGAAAAGATTCTTTATGATCTATACATGGAGTCAAGAGATCAGTGCCATCAAAAACAACATCATAATGCCAAAGTAAGTATGCCAAGACATAATAGAAATAGTGCATCTAAATAATCAACCACAAATATTCCAATCTGAAACACAATATTGTCATCAAGGACAAATAGCAAAAGAGAAGCTGAACAAAATTTTAGTAATCAACAGGTCAAATTTTAGTAGTTAACAAGTTTTATCATCTTTCTCTCTCTCCTTGCCTCTAATCTTTATCTCTTAACTCCCTCTCTCTCTCCCTTCCTCCCTCACTCCCCTCTCTCTCTCTCACACCCCTCTATCTCCTCCCTACATGTGCCTCCCTCCCTCCCCTCTCTACTTCTCTCTTCTCTTCTCTCTCTCTCTCTACATCCCCTTCCCTCTCTACTTATCTTTATCTTCCCTCTCTCTCTTTACCTACCTCTCCCTCCATCACTTTATATCTCACCTATGTCTCCCTTCCTACCTCTTTCCCTCTCTACTCTCTATCTCTCCTCTCCCTCCCTCTACCTACATATTTCTCTCACTCTCTATCCCTCTCTTCCCCCTCTTTCTCTCTAACTCTCTCCTCTCTATCTCATAATTATCTCTCCCTCCCTCTCACTCTCTCCTCTTTATCTCACCACTCTTTCTTTATCTCTCTCTCTCACACAAACCTCTATCTCCCTCCCTAACTCTCCCTCCATCCCTCCTTCCCTCTCTACTTCTCTCTATCTCTCCTCTCCCTCCCACTCTCGGCCTCACCCTACCTCACCTTTTTTTGTCTCTCCTCCCAATCTATCTCACTATTGTCCCTCCATCCCTCCCTCCTCCCTCTTTCTCTCTCAATTAATCATTTTCTCTATCTCACCATTCTCTCTCTCTCATCACACACACACACCTCTATCTCCCTCCCTACCTCTCCTTCCCTCCCTCCCCTCTCCCCTCTCTTTACCTCTCTATACCTACTCTCCCTCCATCACTCTCTCTCTCCATCCCTCTCTATGTCACTTATGTCTCAGGTTCCTTACCTCTTTCCCTCTTGACTCTCTATCTCTCCTCTACCTGCCTCTCTCTCCATCTCTCCATCCCTCTCTTTCTCTCTCACTCTCTCCTTCTCTCTATCTCACCATTATCTTTATTCCTACCTCTCAATCCCTCCTCTCTAAATCACCATTATCTCTCTCCCACTATCCCTCCTTCTCTCTCACTCCATCCTCTTGAAATCACCATTCTCTCTCTATCCCACTTTCCCTCCTTCCCTCTCTCTATCTCACCTATCCCTTTCTACCTCTCCCTCACTCCAACCTTCCTCTCTCTCTTTATCTCTCTTTCTCATTATATCCTTACCTCTGTACTCTCTACCTCTCTCTCCCCTCCCCCCTATTAATCTCATACTCTCTCATTCCCTCTCTACTCTCTCTCTCTCTCCCTTCCCTCTCTACTCTCTTTCTCTATCCCCCTTCCTCTCTCCACTCATTTTCTCTCCTCACTCTCTCTCCCTCTCACACACACTCACCTTGATCTCCTCCTTTCCTCTCCCTCCATCCCTCTACTCTCTACTTCTCTCTATCTATCATCTCTATTTATCTTTATCTCCCATCTCCCTCTCTTTACCCACCTCTCCCTCCATCACACTATCTCAAATGTGCCTCCTCCCTACCTCTTTCCCTCTCTACTCTCTATCTCTCCTCTCCCTCCCTCTACCTCTCTCTCTACCCCTTCCCTCTCTACTCTCTCTCTCTTGCACACACATAGACACTACTCACCTCTATATCCTCCCCACCTGTCCCTTCCTCCCCTCTCTACTTCTCTCTATCTCTCCTCTCTCTATGTATCCTTTCCTCTCTACCTATATTTATCTCCCCCTCCCTTTGTTTACCTACCTATCCATTTATCACTCAGTATCTCACTTGTGTTTCCCTACCTACCTAGGGTTGAGAATTGAGGGTTGTGGGTTTCATGTAGAGGGTAGAGTATAGAGGGTATAGGGTAGAGGGTTTAAGGGTTGAGGGTTGAGGGTTGATGGTATAGGGTTGAGGGATTCAACTTTGAGGGTCCAATGTATAAGGAAAAGGGTATAGGGGTTGAGGGATTAGGGTTTAAGGGTTGAGGGTTGAGGGTTGAGGTATTTGAAGGGAAAAATAGGCATGGATCTAGAGACCCAACAGTGTGGAATACATTCCCTTAACACTAATACATAGAGGAGTAAAGCATAAACTAGTTTCAATAGCTTAACAAACTACTTAAGATGAATACATGCAAGTAAAATAAAAAATTACACAAAGTTGAACATTCACAGTTTGACACAAGATATACGTGGGAAATAAAAAACCCACCACACAAAGTCAGACTAATGTATTATAGTAACAAAATAGTTACATACAAAGATACAGTCATCTCTATTTAGCTCACAACAACAATATAGAACTTAGTCTATTCTCACTGTTACAATGTTCTCATTCCAAAAACATACAGTTCGAACTCTCTCGCATGCACTATGTCATCGACTTCCTTAAGTCTAATGTTGCATTCAATTCTATTAGTCAATCGCCGATCACCAGGTACAAACATGTCTGATTCAATTGCACCCATGATCTACCCATACCAATCTCATTGCATCGAGCCACCCAAGCCATAACTACATTACCCAAATCAGGTCCTATTCGCCACCCAGAATCGACCTGCAATTACTACTGCTATGACTTGGGTTTCTAGCCAATAGTCGCTTTTGACACTAAGCCATATGTCTGCCAAACATTCATCATTCGCTTCTGACACTAAGTCCAACTCGGTCAAACCAGGCACTAAGCTCAACCGAGCTCCTCATAGTACTTACTGCGCTACTACAAACCCCACTTGATTAGCTCGTGGTATGGCGGTAAGCGGTCCGAGTCCACTCCAGCTCTGCCCAAACATTCTACCGCACTACCACTGGTAGCTCCAAGACATACCGCGGTATAGCAGTAATCGGCCTTGCTGACTACTGGTGGTCTTACCACGGCCACCATGGTTAGCCCTTTGGCTAGCCACGATATGGTGGTAACTACTAGGCCAAGCTGTTGGCAATTTTACTATGGCCACTGCAGTCGGCCCTTTGGCTGGTTGCAGTATCGCGGTAACCACCAGCCAGTCACTGGCAGTCTTACTGCGACCACCACAGTCAGCCCTTTGGCTGGCTATGGTATCGCAGTAACCACCAGCCAATCACTGGTGGTCTTACCACGGCCACCGTGGTCAGCCTTTTGGCTGGCCACAATATGGAGGTAACCGTCAGGCCAGCCGTAGGCAGCTTTACTGCGGCCACCATGGTTAGCCCTTTGGTTGGTTGCGGTAAGGAAGTAACCACCAGGGCAAGCCAAAGCCATTGTGGTAAAGCAATAAGGGCCGAAAAGATAACAAAGAATGCGTCGAGGGAGAAGGAAGGGGCAACATGACTGGAAAAAGAGAAATAGATTCTCAACAAGCTCCCACCTTGCGAACATTTCCAGCAACCCCATTGCAACAACAATCACTGTCTATCATAGGCGCCAAGGCCCATCGATTTTGCACACTATCTGAACTTTTTTGTGCTAACAGGCTTTTTCAAAGCATCTGCAACAATCGTTAGAGTGTCCACCTTTTCCAGGCTAACCTTGCCATCTTCAACCATATCCCTTATGAAATGATATTACACATTAATGTGCTTGGTCCTGGCATGAAAGGTCGGATTCTTTGCCAACAAAATGGCACTTTGACTATCACAGCAAATTGAAATCTACCCAGTAATGAATCCGATGTCTAAACACAAACGGTTTAACCAAACAACCTCTTTGCAGGTGTGAGTTCCAGCCATGTACTTTTCCTCTGTCGTGGATAAAGCAACTATAGCCTGTTGCTTTCTCATCCAACTGGTAGCTCCACCATTAAGCATGAAAGAGTATCCACTGGTGGATCATCTATTATGAATGTCCCCTACCCAATTTGAATCAACATAGCCTTGGATGCTGAGAGATTTCTATGATGCAACCATATTGCCATGGTAACACAATGCATAATCTGAAGTCCCCTTCAAATACCTAAAAACTCTCTTCACAATATCCCAATGTGATCTTCTTGGATTTTCCATAAATCGTCTTAGAACTCCCACTGCTTGGGCAATGTCTGGTCTTGTGCAGACCATAACATACATCAAACTACCAACAACACTTGCATAAGGCACACTAGTCATGTCCTCCATCTCAGTAGAAAAATTTGGATAGCCTTCAACTAATAGCTTAGCTCCATGCATGATTGGAACAACAAGTTGTTTGTAGTCATCCATGCTAAACCTCTCCAGAACTGTCTTCACATACTTACTCTGACTAACCCAAAGCTTTCTGCTTGTTCTGTCCCTGGTAATCTCCATTCCAAGAATGTACCTAGCTGCACCAAGATCTTTCATCTCGAACTTTGTAGATAGTTGATATTTAAGGTCAGAAATCATAGTCTTGCTATTTCCAATGAATAACATATCATCCACATACAAGGTAATAACAAGCACACGATCATTTTTAGATTTATAATAAATGCAATGATCAAATTTTGATCTCACAAATCCAATTGATAACACAAACATGGCAAATTTCTAGTACCACATTCTAGGAGATTGTTTTAAACCATAGAGAGATTTATAAATATTTGCAAACCAAATTTTGTTTACCTCTTTCAACAAAATGCTCAGGCTGGGACATGTAAATTTCTTCTTCCAGCTCACCATGGAGAAACATTGTCTTCACATCCATTTGCTCAATTTCAAAATCATACACAACTACTAAAGACAACAGAAATCTGATGGATGTCAGCTTTGCTATAGGGGAAAAAATCTCTCCATAATCAATTCCCTCAATTTAAGAAAAACCCTTTGCAACTAGTCATGCCTTATACTTCTCAACACTATCATCAAGACCTATCTTCCTTTTGAATATTCACTTACAACCAATGGGCTTTTGCCTTTTAGGTAGTGTTACCAAATTCCAAGTATCATTCTTTTTCAAAGAATCCATTTCTTCATTCATGGCTCCTAGCCAAGACTTTGAATCAACCATTTTGATTGCTTCTTTAATAGTCCTAGGTTCATCAGTGCTAGTACTTAAGGCATAAGCACAATTTAAATCTAACTTAGAGAAACCATACCTATCAGGTTACCTTTTTTCTCGAGTAGATCTTCTTACAGGTTGAGGTTGATCTTCATCATCAAAACTTCTAGAGCTGCTTGAGCTCTCCTCAGTCTTAGGTACACCATGCAGCTCTTCCCTTTTAGGAGTTTGGGGAATTTCAATTGCATCCTTGTTCTTCTTATCACTCTGATTTGTCCCAAGCTACTGATCACTAACTAAAGGTTTTAGCTAACGAAATATCACGCTTCATTTGTACAAAACCTTCTTAGTAACAAGGTTCCAAAGCTTGTATCCCTTCACACCAACTCCATAGCTGATGAGGATACACTTGACAGCCTTGTTATCCAATTTATATCTCTTTTCATTTGGCACATAAACATATGCCTCACAACCAAACACATAAACATGCCTCAGAGAGGGCTTCTTACCAGACCATGCTTCCAAAGGTGTCCTATCAACAAGAGCTAAACAAGGAGATCTATTTATCAAATAACATGTCATAGCCATAGCCTCAACCCAAAACTTATGTTCTAGACCAACACTGCTTAGCATACTCCTTGCCTTTTCTATCAGTGTCCTATTTAACCTTTCAACAACTCCATTTTTCTATGGAGTATAAGGCGTTGTCTTGTGCATTTTAATTCCATGATCAGTACAATACCTTTCATTGTCTGTCCTCAAATACTTAATTTTCCTTCGAGTCTAATTTTCAACCAAAGATTTGAATTCTTTAAACTGATTGAACACTTTTGATTTGATTTTAATGAAGTATACAAATGCCCTTCTCAAATAGTCATCAATAAAAGACACATAATATCTAGACTTCGATAAGGAAGGAACATTTACTGGACCAAACACATTAGAATGAACATAATCTAGTATACTAGAAGATTTGTGAGGACTAGAATAAAAAGAAACACGGTGTTGTTTTCCATAGATACAATGTTTGCAGAAATTGAACTCAAGGTTACAATCATCAAGCCCTTCTACAAGATTTCTATTCTTCAAGGTTTTTAAACCTTTCTCACCAATGCGACCTAATCTATGATGCCATAGCATAGTCTTCACAGTTGGGAGTTTTACCTCCATAGCATTTGCAGCCAGAGAAGAGTCTTCATCTTTCTCTATAGGTGTAGCATTACATGAATTTACATAGGCATTGTTACAAAGAACATGACATGCATCCATCTTGTACAAAGTGCTAGTACGAACACCCTTAGCCAGCACCATTGCACCTCTAGCCATTTTACACCCATTACTAGAAAAAGAAACTACTATACCAGGATCATTTAACTTACTGACAGAAAGAATATTTCGAGCCAGACCTGGTATGTGTAGTATGCCACCAATACCTTTGACTCTCCTGTCAGGAAACTAAATTCTGACTCTTCCTCTGCCAACAATCTCCAATGTTGAATCACTTGCCAAGTACACCTTTCCACCATCATACTTCTCATATTTAGAGAACCATTCTCTATTGGACGTCATGTGAAATGATGCACCCGAGTCAACCAACTAGATATCATCTGATGCCTAAGTTGTCAAGAATGCTACAATGAAGGCTTCTACATCACTTTGAGAAGATTCATTGTCAGAAGAATTCTTCTTCTTCTTCTCCTTGTAGTCCTTCCAGATATGACCAGGTTGCCCACAGTTCCAGCTTCTCACCTTGAAATTTTTACCAAGAGACTTTGATCTCCCTGCATATTTGGATTTTGACTTCTTATCTTTCTTCTTGCCTTTCTCCTTTGGTCTACCATGAACAACAAGAGCCTCTTTGGCCATCTCTGAAGACTTCCTCCACATATCTTTAGATATCAATGAGGCAACAACGTCTTCCATCTTGAAAGCAACAGTAGTGCTTCCAATGGCCATTACAAGATCATCCCAACTGTTAGGTAATGAACACAATAGGAGCATGCAAAGATCCTCCTCCTCAATCTTTACACCTACAGATGCTAGCTGAGTGACACTCATATTAAATGAGTTTAGATGGTCTGCAACAGATGCACCTTCGTCCATCTTCAAGGAGTAAAAATTCTTCCTCAGGAATAACTTATTTACCAGAGACTTTCCCTGATAAATATCACCAAGCTTCTTCCACAATGAAGCTGTAGAATGCTCCTCATGAATGTTCAGGAGAATGGAATCGGCTAGACTCAGTCTTACCAACCCTCTTTCTTTTCTATCAGCAAGATCCCAAGCTTCTTGCATTGTAATTTTTGGCTTAGTTCCATACACTGCAATCCAGATGTCTCTATCCACAAAAAGTCTTCTATCTTGAGTTTCCATAACTCAAAGTTATTGCCATTAAATTTTTCAATGTCTACTCTACTAGATGTACTCGCCATCTCAAACAGAAACAAGTTAAAAACAATGCAAGACTCCCACTGAAATAGTATTAGCATAAAAAACTAATCTTTCCTACAAGGATAGCACAACTAGCCAAGCTCTGATACCACTTGAAGGGAAAAACAGGCATGGATCTCGAGACCCAACAGTGCAGAATACATTCCCTTAACACTAATACAACAGAGGACTAAAGCATAAACAAGTTTCATTAGCTTAACAAACTACTTAATATGAATACATGCAAGTAAAATAAAAAATTACACAAAGTTGACCATTCATAGTTTGACACAAGAGATACGTGGGAAAACCTTTTCAGGTAAAAAAACCACCACACAAAGTCAGACTAATGTATTACAGTAACAAAATAGTTACATACAAAGATACAGTCATCTTTGTTTAGCTCATAGCAGCAATACAAAATTCAATCAATACAAAATTCAATCTATTCTCACTATTACAATGTTCTCATTCCAAAAACATATAGTTCGAACTCTCTTGCATGCACTATGTCATCGACTTCCTTAAGTCTAATGTTGCATTCAATTCTGTCAGTCAATCGCCAATCACTAGGTACAAACATGTCTGATTCAATCACACCCATGATCTGCCCATACCGATCTCATTGCATCGAGCCACCCAGGCCATAACTGCATTACCCAAATCGGGTCCTGTTCGCCACCAAGAATCGACCTGCAATTATTACTGCTACGACTTTGGTTTCTAGCCAATAGTTGATTTTAACACTGAGCCACGTGTTTGCCAAACATTCATCATTCACTTCTAACACCGAGTCCAACTCGGTCAAACCAAGCACTGAGCTCAACCGAGCTCCTCACAATCCTTACCGTGCTACCGCAGACCCCACTTGATCAGCTCGCGGTATGGTGGTAAGCGGTTCGAGTCCACCTGAGCTTTGCCCAAACATTCTACTACGCTACTGCAGGTGGCTCCAAGACATACCGTGATACAGTGGCAACCAGTCGTGTTGACCACTGGCGGTCTTACCATGGCCACCATAGTCATCCCTTTGGCTGGTTGCGGTATGGCGGTAACCGCTAGGCCAAGCCATTGGCAGCTTAACTACAGCCACCATGGTTAGCCCTTTGGCTAGCCACGGTATCGCAGTAACCACTAGCCAGTTATTGGTGGTCTTACTGTGGCCATCGTGGTCAGCCTCTTGGCTGGCTGCGGTATGGCGGTAACCACTAGGCTAGCCGTAGGTGGCTTTACTATGGCCACCGTAGTCAGCCCTTTGGCTGGCTATGATAACCGCCAAGGGAAGCCAAAGATGCCATGGTAAAGTGATAAGGGCCGAAAAGATAACAAAGAATGCATTGAGGGAGAAGGAAGGGGCAACATGACTAGAAAAAGAGACATAGATTCTCAATAGTGTTAAGGGTTGAGTGTTGAGGGATTAGGGTGGAGATTTTACCTGGGTTTAAGAGTTTAAGGGTTGAGAGTATATGGTTGAGGGTAGAGGGTATTAGATAGAGGGTATTGGGTAGAAGGTAGAGGATAGAGGGTTAAAGGTTTAGGCTTTATGGTTGAGTGTTTAAGGGTTTAAGGGTTGAGGATATAGGTTTGGGGGATTAGGGTAGAGAAGAAGGAATAGAGGGAGGGAGAGATGGAGGGGGAAGGGAGATAGAGATAAGTAGAGAAGAGGAGGGAGGGATAGAGATATATGAGAATTGAGGATCTAATGTATAGGGTAGAGTGGATAGAGATAGAGGGAGTGAGGGAGTGAGAGAGAGACCTAAGAGAGGGAGAGAGGGAGAGAGGGATAGACTTGTGAGAGAGATGGAGGGAATGGGAGAGAGATAGAGGGAGGGAAGGTTAAGGGTAGAGTGTAGAGGGTTTAAGGGTTAAGTGTTTAGGGTTTATTGTTAAGGGTAGAGTAGAGAGAGATAGAGGGAGTGATTGAGAAAGAGAGACCTGATAGAGGGAGAGGGGGTAAGATGGATAGGGTTGAGAGAGAGAGGGATGGAGTGGGAGAGAGATAGAGGGAGGGAGGGTTAAGGGTAGAGGGTAGAGAGTTTAAGGGTTAAGGGTTTAGAGTAGAGGGTTAAGGGTTTAAGGATTTAGGGTTTAAGGGTTAAGGGTAGAGGTTTTAGGGTAGAGAGGAGAGAGATAGATGGAGTGAGTGAGAGAGACAACTGAGAGAGGGGGAGGGGTTAGGAGGGAGAGAATTGAGAGAGATATGGAGGGAGTTAGAGAGAGATAGAGGGAGGTAGAGTTAAGGGTAGAGGGTAGCCGGTTTAAGGGTTTAGGGTTTAGGCTTAAGGGTAGAGGGAAGAGAGATAGAGGGAGTGACTAAGAGAGAGAGGGGGTATGAGGGAGAGGGTTGAGAGAGAGAGAGGGAGGAAGGGAGTGGGAGAGAGATAGAGGGAGGGAGGGTTAAGGGTATATGGTAGAAATTTTAGGGTTTAAGGGTTAAGGGTTTAGAGTTTAGGGTAGAGGGTTAAGAATTTAAGGGTTAAGGGTACAAGATTAAGGGTTAAGGGTAGAGGGGAGAGAGATAGAGGGAGTGATTGAGAAAGAGAGGGAGAGGCAGTAGGAGGGAGAGACTTGAGAGAGAGGGAGGGAGTGAGAGAGAGATAGAGGAAGGGAGGGTTAAGGGTAGAGGGTAGAGGGTTTAAGGGTTTAGGGTTAAAGGTAGAGGGGAGAGAGATAGAGGGAGTGAATAAGAGAGAGACCTAAGAGAGGGAGATAGGGCAGGAGGGATATATTTGAGAGAGAGAGAGAGGGAGTGGGAGAGAGATAGAGGCTAGAGGGTTAATGTTAGAGGGTAGAGAGTCTAAGGGTTAAGGGTAGAGGGTTAAGTTTTAAGGTTAGAGTTGAGAGAGATAGGATTCAGTGAGTGAGAGAGAGACCTGAGAGAGGGAGAGGGGATAGGATGGAGAGACTTGAGAGAGAGGGAGGGTAGATATAGAGACCCTCCCTCATGCTCTCTCTATCTCTCAAGACTCTCCTTCCTACCCCCTCTCCCTCTCTCAGGTCTCTCTCACTCCCTCTATCTCTCTCCCCTCTACCCTTAACCCTAAACCCTAAACCCCTATCCCTTAAACCCTAAAACCTTAAACCCTCTATCATCTACCCTTAACCCTCCACACTCTCTCTCTCCCACTCCCTCCCTCCCTCCCTCCCTCTCTCTCAATTCTCTCCCTCCTACCCCCTCTCCCTCTCTTAGGTCTTTCTCTCACTCACTCTCTCCTTTTATCTCTCTCCCCTCTACCCTTAATACTCTACCATCTACCCTTAGCCTCCTACCCTATATATCTCTCCCACTCCCTCCATCCCTCTCTCTCACTCACTCCCCTCTACCCTTAACCCTAAACCCTTAAACACTCTACCCTCTACCCTCTATCTCTCTCCCACTCCCTTCCCCCTCTCTCTCTCAATTCTCTCCCTCCTACCCCTTCTCCCTCTCTCAAGTCTCTCTCTCTCACTCCCTCCCTCTATCTATCTCCCCTCTACCCTTAACCCTAAACCATTAAACCCTCTACCATCTATCTATATCCAACTCCCTTCCCCTCTATCTCTCTCAAGTCTCTCCCTACTATCCCCTCTCAATCTATTAGGTTTCTCTCTCACTCACTCAGTCCTATCTATCTCCCCTCTACCCTCTAACCTCTACCCTTAACCCTCTACCCTCTATCTCTCTCCTACTCCCTCCCTCTCTCTCTCACTCACTCCCTCTATCTCTCTCCCCTCTATCGTTAACCCTAAAACCTTAATCCTTAACCCTTAAATCCTAAACCCTTAAGCATGCTACCCTCTACCCTATATCTCTCTCCCAATCCCTCCCCCTATATCTCTCTCAAGTCTCTCCCTCCTATCCCCTCTCCCTCTCTTAGTTCTCTCTCTCTCACACTCCCTCTATATATCTTCCCTCTACCCTTAACCCCAAACCCTAAACCCTAAATGCTAAACCCTTAAACCCTCTACCCTAAACCCCCTACCATCTATCTCTCTCCCACTCCCTCCATCTCTATCTCTACCTCTCTCTCAATTCTCTCCCTCCTAGCCCCTCTCCCTCTCTTAGTTCTCTCTCTCACGCACTCCTATATCTCTCCCCTCTACTTTTAACAATATACCCTTAACTCTCTACTCTCTACCCTCTCTCTCTCTCTCACTCCCTATCTCTCTCAAATCTCTCCCTCCTACCCCCTCTACCTCTCTTAGGTATCTCTCTCTAAGTCACTCCATCTATCTCTCCCCCCTCTACCCATAACCCTTAACTCTTAAACACTAAACCCTTAAACCCTCTACCATCTACCCTTAACCCTCCCTCCCTATATCTCTCCCACTCCCTCTCTCTCTCAAGTCTCTCCCTCCTACTCCCTCTCCCTCTATCTTTCTCCCCTCTATTGTTAACCCTTAAACCATAAACCCTTAAACCCTAAACCATTAAACTATCTACCCTATACCCTTAACCCTCCCTCCTTCTATCTCACTCCCACTCCCTCTCTCTCTCTCTCTCTCAAGTCTCTCCCTCCTACCCTTCTCCCTCTCTCAAGTCTCTCTCTCTCACTCACTCTTTCACTCACTCAGTCCATCTCTCTCCACTCTACCCTATACATTGGATCCTCAACCATCATCTATCTTTGTCCCTCCCTCCTCTTCTCTAATTCTCTTTATCTCACTTCTCCCTCCATATCTCCCTCCCTCCATCCATCCCTCTCTACCCTAATCCCTCAACCCTATACCCTCAACCCTTAAACCCTTAAACAATCAACCCTAAACCCTAAATCCTAAACCCTTAACCCTTAACCCTTAAACCTTGAACCCTTAAACCCTCTACCCTCTACCCTCAAACCTATACTCTCAACCCTTAAACCCTTAAACCCAAGTAAACTCTCTATCCTAATCCTTGAACCCTCAACCCTTAAAACCTCTACCCTCTACCCTCTACCTTCAACCCTCAACCCTTAAACCCTAACCCCTCAACCCCTATACCCACTACCCTATACATTGGACCCTCAACCATTTATCCTCTACCCTCTACCCTCAACCTTAAACCCTCAACCCCCAACCCTTAAACCCTCTACCCTATATATTAAATCCTCAACCCTCAATTCTCAACAATCAACCCTTAATCCCTCAACCCTAGGTAGGTAGGGAAACATAGGTGATATACATAGTGATAAAGGGAGAGGGGAGATAAATATAGGTAGAGAGATAAGGAGACATATAAAGAGGAGAGAAAGAGAGAAGTGGAGAGGGGAGGGAGGGACATGTAGGGTGGATATAGAGGTGAGTGTGTGTGTGTGTGAGAGAGAGGTAGAGGGAGGGAGAGGAGAGATAGAGAGTATAGAGGGAAAGAGGTAGGGGGGAGACACAGTTGAGATATAGAGTGATGGAGGGAGAGGTGGGTAAAGAGAGGGAAAGGGTAGATAAATATGAATAGAGAGGAAAGGAGATGTAGAGAGAGAAACAAAGTAGTGTTGATGGTGTTTTTTGTACATCAACAACTCAGACAAAATATGATATCCTATCTCTCTTGAAAGGTAAATATCTATGGCAAAAGAGATAACCCCAAGGTCTCTAATGTCAGGTCTTGACAATGCAGTGAAACAACTCAGAGATAATGTGAAAATATTGGTAATCACAAGGGGCCGTACAAACAAATACTAGATCTTCAAACTTATCAGATTTTGTAATATATTGATACTCAAATTCTTAAATGCAGCCCAGATAATAAAAGAACTAGCAAAAGATAAGAGTTTAAAAGAGATCCTAAGAATAAAATTACTCCTAAAATCAATCACAACAATGATGAATGCTGCAAATGGATAAATCTCCAATAAAACCAATTTCTACTTAATCAAGGACAAGCCTACAACTCTGCGAAAATGGTGCAATCTTCTGAGGAAAATGAAGATTTTTAGACTATGAACATTCATCCACATACCCAGTAAATATCACAATGTAAACAAGCATCCACAGTTGAACTTAGCACAAAATAAGGCCCAGACTAACTTTACACAACAACTTACATTCAACAAATTGCTAAAAGTATGGACCAGAGATTGATCAACATCATTAACATTTCACCATTATCATGAAAGAACTAAAAACTAACATCTAACAATGAGAATCAAGAAAAAGAAACCATAAAACTTTTGAAACATAACACAATGTTTGTCAAATCAACAACACATTTGCAATATCTTCTCTAGCATTACATAAAAATTTCTAGTCTTTCTCCTCTCCTACAATTGCTGACTTGCACAATCTAACTTCTGACTTAGCCAATTCTGGCTTTGAAGCCTCTGATCAACTATTCTATAACATTTTCTCCCTTTACAAATGAGAAGGCAGTGGCCTTCTATAGATATTACATTTTTAAATCAAGGGTTAGGATTAAATTCAATAAAATGGATGCAATTAATCCTCAAGAAACCCTAATAATTTACATTAGGGATTTTTAAAAAAAATTGGTAGATCATCATCTAATAGCACAAAATTAGTTACATCTAGGAGAAATAAGAAATCAACAATCTACCACCTCGATTTTAATAAAAAATTAGGATTGGAGAGTGAAAACAGCATCACACGTCACTCCATGTTTGAAACATATATTTCAACTGTAGACAGGTTGTGGCACAAATTCTTATGTAGATGCATTTTCAATATTTTCCAGATTTTCCTCTTGGCATGAATCCATATGCAAGTCCTCCTTTTTTTATTTATTTAATCCTAAAAAATAGATATAATCATTAATAGCTCACATTTGAAAATCCAATCGCAAAATATTAAAATTAAGCATAAATAAACCCTTGGAAATTTCAACTCCGTCATAAAATTTCAGAAATTTAACCTTGTAATAGTAGATTAAAATTAGATGTATCTTCCAATGATGATGAATAATATGCAACTAGAATAACAATCTTAAATCCTAATCTAAACAATAATCTAAAATCTAACAACAAAGAACGAAGAAATAAACTAAAAAAATTAATGGAAAGCTCTCACCAAATATGCGTTCACTCCTTCGAATTATCTTGATTGTTCTTCTTCTCCATTTTTCCTTTTCAGTATTCTTGCCCTCAGATTTTTGTGTTTGAATGCAAGTATAACTTTGTCGAGTGTCTAATAAAAATATCAAAGATGAGTCTCTTCTCAAAAATGAATGATTTCGGGAGGAGGAATAATGATAATGACAGGCCATTTTATAGATTTTGGGTTTTCAAATGATCGGCTAAGATTGAAAGAGAGATTGACAAACAAGATTGATGAATGCCATGCGATGTGAGTTTTGTGTCAAATAGAACGTGAGTTAGAACATGAGTTAGAACACAAGTTCAGGAGAGACTAACGATAGAGACTAAGTTAGAACGTGAGTTAGAACATGAGTTCATGATCTTAATCTCCAAAAATAGCAGAAATAGACTTTGTATGCAAAATCCAAAGTTGGAACTTGAAGACTAATGCATTCGAATGCAAAAATGAGTTAAT
Organism: Sequoiadendron giganteum; assembly: GCA_007115665.2. Classification (NCBI taxonomy): domain Eukaryota; kingdom Viridiplantae; phylum Streptophyta; class Pinopsida; order Cupressales; family Cupressaceae; genus Sequoiadendron; species Sequoiadendron giganteum. The sequence goes on from CM021101.1 coordinate 216,373,383, forward strand.
TAATTAAATAAAGATATTTAATTAATAAACACATCATGCATATGAGTTAGAACTAGTTAACTGACTAGTTATGATGGAGAGTCTTCTCGTAGAGATAAACTAGTGTTGAATTCAAAGATAACTGGAGAACTAAAAATAGATCTCGAGTAAGAAGGTGAGTGAATGACTTAGATAACTGAATGATAGAGGAATGTGACATAAATAATTAAATATAAAGTAAATGTTAATTTAATTCAACATTCCAAAATAAAAGACTTTAATTAAATAAAAAAAGTAATTTATTTAATTTGATTGCTTGAAAAGGATAATATAAATAATTAAATAATAAATATTTAATTATAGTTCAAATATGATAAAGGGGGTAATTAAATAATAAACTATTCAATTGATAGATAAAGGGGGAAGAATTAATTAGTTCGCAACATAATTAACTAAATATAATTTATTTAATTAATCAAGTTGAATAAAGGAATTAATGAATTAATTAAAAAGGGTATTTAATTAATAGAGGAAATATGTGTTAGAAAGGTAATTAAATAATAAACATTATTTAATCAAGACCACGAACTATAGAAAATTATGTCGAATGTGTACTCACAGGCCTAGACCAATTTTCGGTATCTACAGTTTGCCCCTCTTTGTTACAATGTTGGTATGACATTGTATCAAAGAAAATATGCCCCAATTGTGACCCAAAATGAAACATGTTAGGGTATGCCCCCTTGGGGAAATTGACAAATTTTGGAAAGTTTCAAAATAATCAGGAAATATTCTTGATAAGTCAATTGGATAGTCAGAAATGTTGTGGAGTTGACGAAAATGAATTTGGAGTTGATATAGATGAATATGGGTCATTTGAAGTTGAAAGGTTAAGCGGCCAATAGATTAGGTCAGAAGAAATGCCATTTTAAATCCACCTATAAATAGGAATTAGGGCTAAATCCAATTCATTTTCACCCAGAGGAGAGAAGAAAAGAGGAATTTTTGCTCTGACTGGCTGATGAAATGGCACCCATTCCATACGCTGCACATCACGGTTATCAGATCCAGACATTCAAGAGGCTAGCTGATGTAGGACCACCAGTATGTACTCGAAAATGAACTTGTCCAAGTTAATTTTGCACGTATTTTTATGCAGTTAAAAACTAAGCAAGAAAATGTGGTGCGTCATAAACGACGCATATGTCATTGTATTCGTTGCATCTGATTGCAAAACGATGCATTTGCTAAAACACATTTAGGCTAGATTAGGTTGTTTAGGGAATGATCACATGTGAAGTAGAATGCACCGCATGTGTAGTTATGCAACACATTTGCATGAGGAATAAATGCAAGTGTAGTTGTGAACTGCATATGCTGTTGTGAAACGCATATGTTGAAGTTAAGCAGGCTGATGAAACTCCACCGCATTTGTTAAAAATGCACCGCATGTGGTTTAGTGAACTGCATGTGTAGTTGAGTAGAAAGGGGTATAGAAAATATGTGATGCATGTGTCATATGCACCGCAAGTGAGGCTCAGTGCACCGCATCCATTAAAGTGAGCCGCATTTGACTGGTAAAATTTTCCAAACAAAATTCTAAGGAAAACTTAAAAATTCTTGACATCTTGGTTTTTAATGCAGGTGGTTTTAGATCCTATATATACATGGGAGTCGCAACTAGATACATTTGATCTGAGAGATAGTTTGATGAGTGTAGAGGTTTGGCTTCTATGGAAGCTAGGTCTATGTCACTATTTGTTGATGCCTGTCATTCGAGCGAATAGGGGGATGTTGACAACACTTTGTGAGCTATGGCATTCAGATACATCGTCATTTCATTTACCAACTGGGGAGGCCACTGTCACATTGGAGGATGTGTACAGGATTTTGAGATTGCCTATCAGAGGAGAGTGGGTTATGTACAATACCCAGCAAGGATTGACTGAGCTGGCAAGGTTTTATTAGGTCGATGACATCAGTAGGCTTGGCATCGAGCACTACAAGATTAGATGGCCAGTGTTAGCAAACAAATACGATCAGATCGACAGTATCTTATGTATCTTGATTGGGGGTATAGTACTACCTGACAGACGGGGTCACCATTTTCTAGTTGGATGGGGAGCTATGTTGGTTGGCATGTTAGAGAGCAAGATGAGGTATGCATGGGGTCCATGTCTACTCGAGATGTTATACTTCCATCTTCACGACATTGCCTACAAAGATGCACAGTCATTGAGCTATGAGACTACACTGCTGATGGTATGGGGTTGGGAGAGGATAGTTGTCTTTCATCCTCCAGTTACTGTAGAGAGGGCAAAGAGACATCCCTATGTGTTCCGATATACAAGTCAGATTACACAGACACATGTTGGAGACACAAGATACTGGAGACATGCACTTGACACTTTGGATCAGTTTACGTGGAGACCTTACATGGATTGTGAGGAGTGGATTGATGAGGATACACATTTTCCATTCTGTAGACAGACACAGTATCTCATTGGGAGGACTATTTCTAGTGTACACATCATTGAGTGACACCTACCAGACAGAGTTTTGAGACAATTCAGTGAGGTTCAGGATGAGCCTCAGGGTAGAGCAAAGTTTGCTCATTCATTTAGAGAGGTTCCGTATTAGGGACCTATGATTCATGCAGCTACAGAGGAGGCAGAGATACAGGCACTATAGCCAGTACGGTGGGGATGGAGGGATGGATTAGCAGACCCAGGTATGATAGTGGCATATGACGCATGGTGGGTAGAGCATTGACGTGTTCCATACATGGATCCAGATCAGCAGACACCTATAGAGAGATGAGGCACAGGGCCTAGAGGATGGCAAAGAGGTGGAGGTGCTAGAGTGGGGAGAGTAGGTGGGAGAGATGGTGACAGTAGAGGTGGCAGGCGAGGTCAGAGAGGATGGAGAGGGGGTTGGGTAGGTGGACTATCACCTATCCGTGAGGTAGTAGTTTAGGATGTACCGAGGTTGGACATTGGAGGGGGAGTGGATGTACAGGCTGGGGGTGAGCATGCTGAAATGGAGGTATTGGTTGAGGAGCATGTAGAGGTAGATGTAGCAGTAGAGGATGTGGTAGAGGATTTGGATGGAGAGATGGCTTTAGACCCTCTGGGTGTGTTGGAAAGATATGGAGAGGATGATGTGGAGGATGATGAGGAGGAGGATGCACATATGGAGGAGTAGGATAGATAGCTCAGAGATTGGATCATGGAGGGGAGACATGAGGAGGAAGCTCCTAGAGATGGCAACAAGGAGGCTTTGGAGGACAGACTCAGACTCATGACGGTAGAGTTTGATGCGATGAGACTGGAGAGAGACAGTGCCTACATAGAGAGGGATAGTGCATGTGCTGAGAGGGATAATGCTCGTTCAGAGAGGGATAGTGCATTTATGGAGAGAGGCCAGGTGATAGTTCGGAGGCATGAGATAGAGCAGTAGTTCATAGAGGTTAGATGCCTTTGTAGTGGGTCCTCATCAGATGGTATGGTATGAGAGTTGGTCAAATCGATGGAGAGAGCCACTTATTACAGGGATCTGTATGAGGCCGTAGTGCCAGCAGAGAGATGAGCTTCTACATTTTTAGAGGTGTGTAGTCAGAGCAAGGGCCATACTAGGAGTCAGAGGACATAGAGTACTGAGGGGGTGGTAGGACCATTGAGGACATGTCCATATGATAGGCCTTCCACCTCACAGAGAGCACCTTCAAGTCTTTTCCCACCACCACCACCATCACCATGTGATAGTAGGGGTAGCAAGACATGATGACAGGGAGTTATTTATGTAGACATTTGTATTTTGATCAGAGAGCCTGCAAGCTCATGTTTTATTTATGGTTACATTCAGACATTGTACTGTGGCACACTATTTCCAAGCGATATATATATATATGATTTTGGCAGCTTCTACATGATATGCAGTTCTATGTTATGGATGATGGTTTATTTCCAGATGATTATGTTTCCTAAATGATGTATGTACATGTGTTATGAATGAATGTTTCTATATGTTTATGAGTTATGCCTTTAATGAATGATGTGGATGTCTTAATTTACTTATGATAGTTGATGCAATGTTCTACATGATGCTTATATGTGATGGTGATATGTACATGCAATGTTTACATTATGTATTTTTATGATGATGCAATGCCTATTATGTCATGATGTTGAATGTATGTAATGAAGATAGATGGTACTATCTATATGTTGAAATGCAATGCAACTATATGAAATGTTTATTGAATGTATGTGAATACAAATGATCTAATGTTTTTATTGTGTCACAGAACTTTATCTTAATGTCAAAGAGGAGAAAAGTTAGGATGAAAATGAATTTAGAATGTTAGTAAGAAATAATTAATGTTGACTGATTGAGAAAACAATATAATGACGGTTGATCGATTGAGAAAAAGATATAATCTTCAATATATTGCCAAATACGCTATACTTGTTTGTTATGATCATTGGGTGGGACATGACATAGATGGATAGTACACACTATGGTATGAGATAGACCATAGTGTACAAAGTTATCCACCTGTGTTGTCGTAGACAAGGAGTGTCTTAACTCAGACTAAGGACAATATGCCCCAGTCATTTTGTCGAGACAAACCAAAGACAATAGACAAATAAAAGACGAGTCATGAGACATCATTGCTCCTCTAAATCCTTGATAGGACACCCTTGAGGAAACTAGTAACATGACTCAAAAACCAATGTTAAAAAGATAGTTGATAGACAACAACCAAAGAAAAAGAGTCCTGAGACATCGTTGCTTCTCTAAATCCTTCAAGGGACATCCTTGAGAAAGCTAGTAATAGGATCTTGCACAAATCGATAAAAAGATAAGACAAAATAAGATATAAAGTCATAAAGCCAAATAAATATATTCGCCAAACTCGATGTTGTGGGATTGTTTGATGTTTGATGTTTGACATAGCGTAATGTGAGAGAATGACACATACCGCATAAGACGTTGAGTCTGGATTCGACTTGGTGACTTCTGTATAAAGCATGACAAAGTCTGGTTTCAGAAAGACACGTGTCGTATAAGACATTCGAGTTTGATGGCATTGAAGTGACAAACTACATGAGACTATGACAATTTGATGATGTCTATTAACAAGAAAGACATATCTTGCGTAAGACATAGGTTGATCAGTTTGACAATGTGTTTGATATTGACTTGATGACCTTGAGATTTTTTGCCTTGTTGTTGCATGACTTGTTTTGATTCTTTGACTAATAAACTGTGTGTGTGTGTGTTGACCATGTATGCCATGACATGATACGCTAAAGTACTGACCTAAAGCTGGTTAAAGACATGCCTCTAACTAAATGATATGCAATGTGTGTGATAGTGAATGTGAATGTGAATAAACCCTATTGGACTGACCTAGTGTGGTCTTGGGAGCTCATCAATTGATTAGCCTTGCCTATGTTGTACATGTAGAGACCTCATAGTTCGACATGACCAATGAATTTGAATATACAAAGAGTCATGATTTAAATTTGTGTGATACATGACAAACCTAGACTGACAGACCTAATGCCTCGGGGGCACATCGATTGATGGCCTTGCCTACATCCCAGTCGTAGAGGCAATGCAGTTCGACTATGTCTACGACTGACCTAACATGACCAACTTGACATGATTGACTAGACATGACTGACTTGACATGATTGACTTGACATGATCGACTTGACTCTATTTTTGGGATTTTCTGACATTTATTTATTTTTTTGGATTTTTTATGTTTTCCAATGTTTTTGGGATTTTTCAGGATATTTTCGATGGTGTGACGTTATGTAGAAGGTGCTAGGGCATAGAACACAGATTTTCCCGCAGTCGGGAATAAGATTTGGAAGATGGAGTGGGTAATATGACTCAATGGATGCTAGATGTCAATAATTCCAAGTAATGGATAAGACAACCATTTATTATGAGTAATGGTGAAAAAGTCTGATTAGAATGATGGTAGATGGAAGAGTGAGCTTGACTACTCATGGTGCCTGTTTGCCAAGTTTTCACCATGGTACTTATCCATAGCGCCACCGAAGCGGTTTTCACTAGTGGACAATTTTATTTCTCTTTACTTTTTTTATTTTCTCAATTTTTATTTTTTTTGGTGTTACAAAGATGCTTGTTTGCCAGGTTTTCATCAAGGTAACCATTTTTTATTTTTTTTCATTTTTTTGTATTTTTCCAAATTAAGACATGGATTCTCGGAGTTTTAAGCATAGAACCTCTTTAGATGCAGACTATTGATAGGGGACAAAATCGGTTCTCCTTTAGAAGTAGAGAGTTGGTACGCTCCTGATCCAAAGGCTTTTGTGACAATATACAGCCCCAACCAGTTAGGTTCAAACTTTCCTGGCTTTTCTCGTTCAACCTAGTTCTTAGGATTCTCCATTAATACTAGGTCACCAATGTCAAAGTGTCTATTCAGAACCTTCCTATTGTAACTACGACGAAGACGATTCTGATATGCTTGTAAATGATCTAATGCTTTATGTCTTTGTTCATCTAGCAATTCTAGCTCTTGTAACCTAGAGACTTGGTATTCTTCATTGTCAATATGACCCTTCAAGGATACCCGTAGAGAAGTTATTTCAACCTCAATAGGTAAGATAGCTTCGGACACAAATATGAGGGAATATGGAGTGGCACCGGTGGGAGTACAGATGCTTGTGTGATAAGCCCATAAGGCAAGATTAAGCTGTAGGTGTTAGTCACGACCAGCATCATTGACAGTCTTCTTAAGGATTCTAACAATTGTCTTATTAGATACCTCAGCTTGGCCATTACCTTGTGGGTAATATGGGGTGGAGAAATGGTGTTTGGTGTGGAATTCTTTACATAAATGGTGTACTTCTTGGTTCTTGAATGGGTGGCCATTGTCTGTGATTATGGATTGGGGTACACCATACTGACAAATGATATAGTTTAGGATAAACTTAGATATTTGTGTGCCGGTGATGTAGGTCATGGGAATAGCTTCGATCCATTTGGTGAAGTATTCGATGACGGTGATGATGAATTTGTGGCCATTAGATGATGAAGGGTGTATCTTACCTATGAGGTCCAGTCCCCATTGGGTGAAGGGCCATGGTGAAGTAATTGGATGAAGCTCCTATGGTGGTGCTCTTATCAAGTCTCCATGTATTTGACATTGTCTACATTTCTTTACAAAGACATATGAGTCTTTCTCCATTGTAGGCCAATAGTAACCTAGTCTCATAATCTTATGGGCTAGAGTAGGACCACTCAAATGAGATCCGCATATACCCTCGTGTACCACTCATAAAGTTTTTTGTGTTTCTTTAGCATCAAGACATCTCATTAGGGCATTATCTAAGGTACGTCTATATAGGGTTTCTGTGATGATGGTGTACTTAGCTAACTTTCAGATGAAGGTTCGACGTTGGTTATTGGACAAGTCTTGAGGTAAGGTTTGGTCAGTGAGATAGTTGAATATGTCTTTATACCAAAGAGACGTAGGACCAACAATGGTACACACTATCACAGTATCGGGGACATCATAAGCGGGGACCAATAGCTATTCAACCAGAAACTCAAACTTAGGCACATTACTCAAAATATCCAACAAGGAACCCACGGTTGCCATAGCATCTGTAACTCTATTCTAGATACGAGGTATTTGTTGAAAAGTTATATCATTGAAATACTGCTTGAAACTATCAACCATTCACTTGTAAGGTGCAAGCTTTTCATCCTTAGTCTCGTAGTCATTATTTACCTATCGGATTACTAGTTGAGAGTCACCAAAGACATGTAGGCTCTTAATTTTCCATTGAGCTGCCATTTTTAAACCTGTCACTAAGGCTTCATATTCTACTCTATTGTTGGTACAAGGGAAAGCAATCCTGAATGATTTGGGAATGGTATCACCTTGAGGTGTGACAAATAAGATACCAGCTCCTGAACCATGATTTGTATGTGACCCATCAAAGTAAAGTTTCCATTCAATTTTTATGTCAATGTTGAAGAGAAATTCATCTGGAAAATCTGCCACTAATGGATGGTCCACCTTTATAGGTGCATCAACTAACTAATCTACAATCACCTGTCCTTTTATAGCCTTCCTCTCGACATACTGAATGTCATACTCGCTAATTATCATAACCCATTTAGCCAATTGGCCTGTTAAAGCTACCTTACTTAGGAGGTATTTAAGTGGATCGATCTTTGCAATTAACATTGTTTGTCGATTGAGCATATATTGCCGAATTTTTTGGGTAGCAAAAACTACCACAAGACTGGCACATTCTATGTTGTTGTAATTCAATTCATAGCCCACTAAGGTACAACTGATATAATAGACTGCTCTCTCATGACCTTGATCATCATGTTGTGCGAGAAGAGCCCCTAATGTCGATTGAGTTGCTTAGATGTAAAGTATCAATGGTTTTCCCTCTGTAGGTGGCATTAAGACTGGTGGAGTAAGCAAATAGTCCTTGATTTTCTAGAAGGCCTCTTGGCATTTAGGTTTCCACACAAATGGTACTCCTTTCTTGAGTAGATGTTGAAAGGGGTGTATTTTATCTTCCAGTTGTACTATGAAATGCCTAATGGATTGTAATCTCCCCTATAGGGTTTTGAGTTGACCAATGCTGACTCGAGGAGGCATTTCTATGATAGCTCTTACCTTCTCTAGATCTACTTCAATGCCTCTTCGAGAGATGATATACCCTAACAGTTTCCCTGATTTCACCCCAAAGACACACTTCTTTGGATTTAGCCTGACATTGTAATTTTCTAGCCTCTAGAATATTTTGTCTAAAACCTTCAAATGATCTTCCCTTATTTTTGACTTGGCTATAATATCATCTACATAATCTTCCATGAATGTATGTACAAAGTCATGAAAAATCGTAGTCATTGTTCGTTGGTAAGTGGCTCCTGCATTCTTAAGGCTAAATGGCATAACATTCTAATAGTATGTGCCCCATGGACACATGAAAGTTGTCTTATGTTGGTCTTCAGGTGCTATCTTAATCTGGTTGTATCCAAATAAACCATCCATAAGGGATAGCATCTTATATCCTGTTGTAAGATCTACTATCATGTCGATATTCGGCAAAGGGAAGTCATCCTTAGGACATGCCTTATTGATGTGTCTAAAATCCATGCAAATGTGAATACCCCTAGTTGGTTTAGTCACTGGTACAAGATTTGATATCCAATGTGCATAGTCTATTGTCCTTATGAATCCTACATCCAGGAGTTTCTTAAGTTCTGCTTTTACTAGTAGAGCGATTTGCGGATGTATTTTCCTTAGCTTTTGTTTGACTGGCTTAATACCTGGCTATAATGGTAAATGGTGCAATATTAGGTCTAGATCCAACCCAGGCATGTCAACATACGATCATGCAAATTTTATCTATCTCTTTTTGAAGAAGTCCTTAAACTCGTGTTGTTTTGTCTCTATTAAAGAAGCTGCAAAATATACCATCTAAGGATTCTCTTTTGTACCTATGTGACTGCAACAGCCTCTTCTACTAGCATCAGTGACTTTTCTTGTTCAATGGGGAGAATATTTAAACCTCTATCCTTGGGTGCCTCAGAGAGGTTTTTGCCCTTGGATACGTCCTTTATTTTGACTTTTTCATCGTCCAAAGGCACCTTTTGGTTTTCACCTAGGGACTCATCATTTTTATTTTCATTGTCTTTTTCCTCTTCATTCTCATTTTTGTGACTAGAGGTGTAAATAGACTCCCTGAAATATGCTTTATCGTCCAAGTCTATGGTAAAACCTGCCTTATGATCCCCTCTTAATATGCCTTCTCTAAGTCCCATGAACTCAGAAATTGCTTCGTCATTCTCGAATGTATCTATGATAGGTGTACCTTGTTGATCCCAGTCGATAAGTTCAGGATATATAGGGCATGTCATCATTGGAGTCCTTAAAGGTAGAAGTTGACAAGGTGAGTATAGAATGATTAACATCGTCACATAAGTTTTGTACCAGCTCCTTCTTGTTCTTCCTCCTAGGGGTAGGTATACTCTGATGTGGGACTATAGTGAGTGCAGATTCAGCAGAAGATGGTTTTTCAGGTGCCCAAGATGCATGAGCAAGGGTTTCCCAATAATATTTCTCTTGCCATTCTTCTTAGGATGAGGACTAGATTGTTTTGGTACAGGTTTCATGTTGAGGTCCAATTTTCCAAATAGGGCATCTATGTTCATGGTATTAGTAGATGAAAGGGATTCCCATTCACCATCACTAGAGTAAGGGGATTCATCATAAATTGGGGGAAATGGTTCATGAGATATCTCGATGTCTGCACAGGCACTCACTTCCTCTTGAAAAGATGACGAAGTACTAGGATACCCAATTCATAGTGGTTGACACCCTAGCCCTAAGTATTTTGGTCGTGGGTAGACAGTGATCGGTTATGTCCTTCCATTTTGATATAGCCCTAACCCACTATGTCTGTCATAGCCTACATTTTGCATTATCTTAAAGCCTTTTCCATACTAGTCCTTAGCTATTTGAATAGATGGGGAGGGGTATTCATGTTCTTCTTGATATAACCAGGAATCACCTTGATCCACAATTTCTTCACTTAATTCTCCCCATTTGGTCAATGTCATTATAGGGGTAACATGAAATGTGACCACTAACTATCTTCTATCTACCATGGGTAGGCCATATGCCTTAGCTGGAATCAATTGACTGACGCAGTATGATGCCTTTATATTATATTCACCACAACCCTTGTCTTGGATCTCGAGTTAAGGAGTGGATGATGGTGGTTTGAATGAAATGGACTTAGTGAGACATGATGGGTCAACGTATTGGGATAAAGTGGATGATGAGGCTTCTTGGTTAACATGTACTTTTCATTGTGGAAGGTCCCTTAGGCTTGTACAATACTGGAAAGGATCTAGATCACCATCAATAGTAATCTCTATGCCATTATATGGGAACTTAAGACATTGGTGGTATGTTGAAGGGATGGCTCTCATTATGTGTATCCAAGGTCTACCTAACAACAAGTTGTATGGAAGGGTGAGATCCAATACTTGGAAGCTGGTGTTCATGATCACCAATTCTAATAGGGAGGGTGACAACTCCTTTGGATGATCTTTCCTCATCATCATAAGCCTTAATGACTATACTCTTGGAAGTGTCTACATAGTCTTCTGAGAATCCTAATGCCTTAACCAATTTTAGGGTACATAGGTTCAAACCTGTGCCTCCATCTACCAAGACTTGTCTGACTCTGGGTTGATGGACTAAGACTTCAAGATGTAAGGGGTCATTGTGATCAGACTTTTCGGTGGAGTAGTCTTGTTGGGAAAATGTGGCATGATGCGAGTTGGTCAAATATCCCACCATTTCTTCGAAGCGATTGACATCCAAGTCCGTGGGAACAATAGTGTTCTATAATGCTTTGTCAACTATGGCTCGATGTTCTGGTGAGAAAGTCAATAGATCCAAGATAGATATTTGTGTGGGGTTTTTACTCAATTGATCAATGATATTGCATCTATACTTGGGCCTCTGTGTAGGTGGTTTGGAAGAAGGACCTGAAATAACTATTTTAGTCATGCATGTATTCACATTACATTCTGGGTGCTTCTTAATGATGATGGTATCAACATGTTTGTTTGTGGCTTGGAGGCTATATATGGTCTTTCCTTTCCCATAGTCATATTTGGAGTTGGTGTAAATGGCAGAGGGATTGTTCTTGGTTCCCAAACCAGAGGCATTTCCTTTTGTGTGGTCATGTAATGGGTTTGTGAAGACCTTATGATCACTATTTTTAGTATTTTTCTACCTGTTTACCTCTATGGATCCATTTTCAACAAAGTATTGAATGATATTCTTTAATTAGTGACATTGCTGGAGGTTGTGCCCTTTTGTTCGATGATAGTCACAGAAAGCATTATCATCCCACCATGAAGGTTTGAAATATACAGAATCATACTCTCTTGGTTCTAAAGGTTTGATGAGATTATGTTTGACCAATTCTTTGAAGACTACCTCGATTGGTTGCCCTAAAGGTGTAAATTCTCGTGTGGGAAATCTTCTTTTGGGTCTTTGTTGTGAGTTTTGGACATAATTAGCCATTTGATGTGGATTGTTCATCATGTCTTCATGTTGGTTGTATCCTCTAACTGTGATAACCGGTCCAGTATGTATGTGTTTAGCACCGACAATGTCATCATTTGTGACATTCTTGTTCCTAGACTAGAACTTGTTTCTATCATTTGGTATGTTTGGATGTTGGACAATTGGGATCTTGCCTGGTACTTTTATTTTGCCTTTGTCAATAAGGCCCTTTTCAAGGATGATCCCCTTTTGTACCAAGTCAAGAAATGAAGTGCAACAGTGTACACGCAAGTCACCTCTTAGTTTCAGGTTGATGTTTTCGAGGAAGATAGTGACCTTTTGTTTTTCAGGTATCTCGATAGGATAGTGGCTAGCTAGACTTCTCCATCTTTGGAAGAAAGTGATGAATGTCCCACCCTCTTCTTGTGTCGTGTGGCACAAGGTTACTATGGTTACTTTGTTGTCTATGTTAAATACAAAATGTTTGACAAACTTCTCAGCCAATTCACCTCAAGATCATATACCATATGGAAATTTAGAAAACCATTCCAATGCTATCCCTATGAGGGTTCGTGGAAATAGGCGCATCAAGTATGTGGGGTCATATGATATGTCCATGCAGGCTGTTGAGAATTCTCTAATATGTTCTAAAGGATTCTTCCACCCATTGTAGTTAGGCAAATTTGGTATAATGTATCCATGGGGGAAAGGTGTCATATAGAGTGCTTTGTCGAATGGGCATTGACATAGGTCTTGTGCTGAGATAGTTCACTTGCCTGACATAGACATTTCATCCATCTTTTGTTGTAGAGTCTGCATTTGGTTTTGAATGATTTCGACTTGTGTCAAGGACATGGTGTTTGGGTTATTTGGATCAATGTAGGTGTTCTGATATGCCATGTTTTGTGATAGGTTATGATTGGGCGACGGAATATATCCTGTCAAAATATTTTGATTCGGGATAGGGATATTCCCTATTTGAATGGTCTGAGTTGGTATCAAAATACTTCTTGTTTGATTTGGTATAGGGATGCTTCCTGTCTGAATGATTTGGTTTGGTATAGGTATATTCCCACCAACTTTGGATCACTTACTAGTCGTGTTGGTGCCAAAGGGGTTGGAAGAAGTTGCTCCCACAGTGAATTGTAAACCTTGTGTTATGTTGAAAGGGGTTGTGTTTACAATTGATGATGTTTGAGTTGGTATACCTGTTGGTATCGCTACGGTTATTTGGGGAATGAGACAGTTGACATTGCAGTTTGGGATGGTTGGGTTGACTATGTTTGCAAGGTACGAATATCAAATCCTATGGGTAGTTTGGCACCGTCTGCTAGCAACTTTGCTAGATAGTGTTGAGGATCATTTAGCAAACTTTCATCGATAAAGGATGCAAATTCAGGATCTTGAACTACTGCATCTATGTCTTCTATGTAAATCTAACCATGTGTGTCTCTAGTGACATGTTTTTCTAGCAAAGGCTGGTGTGGTCGTTTACTTCCTAATGGTTGGTTTCTAAATGGATTGATGAAGTCGTTGGGGTCTGTCATTGCTTTGTGTTTCTTTTGGGATCTTGTTTCAACCATGAAAAAGTTGCTCAAAATGGGTAATGCAGACTATGTCTAAAAACTGATGTGACCTATGTCTATGTTTTTGGATTTTTCTGACGGTAAATGACGTATCTAAAATGGTTTCTAAAAAGATGTATGTTAAGGTGACTTATGACATGATGGACAATATGAAAAATATTGAGTAGATTATGATGATAAATTAGTCTAAGATGAGTATAACCTACCACCTAATGGAGTAAATGCATGCAAAGATTTGTTTTTGACTAAGGAACCTGATTGGATGACAAGGATAGTTGATAAGGAATATTTTTCAACCTAGACTGTTGAGCTGAAAAGATCCACTAAATGGGACTAAAGTGACAAGTTTCAATGATTGTGACAAATTGAAACATGAACGTTTCCAATGATGAGGAAAGTTATCTCTTTTCTATGACATGAAATTTCCTAGGAAGTATCTATATGCATGTGACTTAGGATGACTATGACTATGACGTTTACTATGACTAAGACATATATGAGACCTAGTGATGCAAGGTTTTTGAGAAAAATTTACCAATTTCTAGTCCAAGGTTGATCTGAAGAACATAAAACAAATAGTGACAATGATTTTTCAGACTCAGCTTGCGGTTTTTAATGTTTTTTGTTGACAAAAAAATGTAGTTCACCAAACAATTGCGGCTCAGATTCTGAAAGATGCAATTTTTTGATAGTGCATGTGGAGTTTCTGATAGTTGCGGTTTTTCCTATGACAAATACAGTTTACTAGCACACATGCGACTCAAAAACTAACAGATGTGGTTTACCAATACACATGCGGCTCGAAAACTGACAGATGCAGTTTGCATGGCCACATGCAACTTAGAATATGGTAGTTGCGACTCGTGATATATAGACTATGAAAATTGAACATCTTGATAGACAGATGTGGCTTCTCCCTTATAGATATGACTTGATAATACACATGCGGTGATTAAACTGACAATTGCGACTCAATTTTCTGAAAGTTGAAATTTTCTCGAAAGTTAAAATTTTCCCGAAAGTTATTGACTGACTTTTGGTTGTTTGATCAAGATTTTGATGAATATAGCAAAGAACAAACATAGCAATCAATGTATTTTCAGTTTTTGTGATGTAAGGACTGTTAAGACTTGAAAACATGTACAACCTAGGCTTTTAGGATAATACTTGTTGAATTCTTATTTGGATTTCTCCAGCTACGCATATTTATGGAAAATGACTAGTAGCTTGACCCCACTGGCTCCCCTCCATGACACTCACTTATACGAGGCAGCCAAGCTACTGTATCCATGAAACTCCCATGGCATACATTTCATTTCCACACATAAATCGTAAGAATATAAGATGGCTTCACAGGGCCGACCCTGCTGCGTCAACAAGTAGGTAGGATTTTGGTAACTCTACAACAAGGTTTTTAATAAGGGCATTCCATTCGTGGAACACTATCCAACATCGGCGAGAGTCCATTTCTGTCCATCTCGTTGGAATAGTGCACATGATTCGTGGGCTTTCCCCAAGAATCCTCTTTTATATACCAGCTAGAAGTCGCCTGGCGTTAGCGTGCTACCGGTCTGAGTCATCTTGGGGTGAGTACTTTTTCCCACCAAGACAGGCCCAAGTTCTAGAGTCAACAACCATTTCTCTTACACCTAGGATCACATGACTGCACAAGGGGAGAGGATACTTCAGTGTACTGAATCATAAGGTTTTACAGATACTTGCAAAGCACCAAACAAAGAAGAAAGTGGTTCTTTTTAATCCAAACAACAATTTTCTATCTATCAATTAGAAAATTCATTTTAATCCCACACGATGATTATCTATCTGCTAAACAAAAGCTTGCTTAAATAAATAAATCAACACAAAGGCATTAGGTCCTGCATGCATATTTATCAGTAGTTCATTGTTCTTCAGCTTTTGTCCTACAAAAAATTATGTTTTGGTTTTAATTGTCTTCAAAGCTTCATCCTGCAAACACTATGTTATTCCCCCTAAACACAACTAAAACAAACATTAGCGAAAATCCAAATCACCCAAAAAGAAAAAACTAAGAATATGGATGTACGAAAATGACCAAAACAAGTGGAAAATTTTACCAGCCAGATGCGGCTTTTGAAGCCACAGATGTGGTTCGGCTGTTGATAGGTGGATGTGGTTCGTGACTTCGTGGATGTGGCTTTTGATGACAGATGCGTCGTTGTTTTTCATAGATGCGGTTCATGGATACAAATGCATCATTTTGCGGAATAGATGCAGTGCACTGTACGGAAAACTTGCAAAAAAGAATAGAAAATAGAAAAAAGGAAAGATGAAAATATGTGCAAATTTTGAAGCGTGTTCACGTCGGGTTCACCAAATGTAATAGTAGATTAAAATTAGATGTATCTTCCAATGATGATGAATAATTTGCAACTAGAATAGCAATTTTAAATCTTAATCTAAACAATAATCTAAAATCTAACAACAAAGAATGAAGAAATAAACTAAACAAAACTAAATAAATTAATGGAAAGCTCTCACCGAATATGCGTTCACTCCTTTGAATTATCTTGATTGTTCTTCTCCATTTTTCCTTTTCAGTATTCTTGCCCTCAGATTTCGGTGTTTGAATGCAAGTATAACTTCGTCAAGTGTCTAAGCAAAATATCAAAGATGAGTCTCTTCTCAAAAATGAATGATTTCGAGAGGAGGAATAATGATAATGACAGGCCATTTTATAGATTTTGGGTTTTCGAACGATCAACTCAGATTGAAAGAGAGATTGACGGACGAGATTGATGAATGCCATGCGATGTGAGTTTTGTGTCAGATAGAACGTGAGTTAGAACATGAGTTCAGGAGAGACTGAAGATAGAGACTAATTTAGAATGTGAGTTAAAACACAAGTTCAAGATCTTAATCTCCAAAAATAGAAGAAATAGACTTTGTATGCAAAATCCAAAGTTGGAACTCGAAGACTAATGCATTCGAATGCAAACATGAGTTAATTAATTAAATAAACATATTTAATTAATAAACACATCATGCATATAAGTTAGAACTAGTTAACTGACTATTTATGATGGAGAGTCTTCTCGCAGAGATAAGCTGGTGTTGAATTCAGAGATAACTGGAGAGCTAAAAATAGATCTCGAGTTAGAAGGTGAGTGAATGACTTAGATAACTGAATGATAGAGGAATGTGACATAAATAATTAAATATAAAGTAAATGTTAATTTAATTCAACATTCAAAAATAAGAGACTTTAATTAAATAAATAAAGTAAATTATTTAATTTGATTGTTTGAAAAGGATAATATAAATAATTAAATAATAAATATGTAATTATAGATAAAGAGGGTTAAATGAATAATTAAATAAAGAATATTTAATTATAGTTGAAATATGACAAAGGGGGTAATTAAATAATAAATGATTTAATTGATAGATAAAGGGGGAAGAATTAATTAGTTCGCAACATAATTAACTAAATATAATTTATTTAATTAATCAAGTTGAATAAAGGAATTAATGAATTAATTAAAAAGGGTATTTAATTAATAGAGGAAATATGTGTTAGAAAGGTAATTAAATAATAAACATTATTTAATCAAGACCACAGACTATAGAAAATTATGTCAAATGTGTACTCGCAGGCCTAGACCAATTTTCGGTATCTACAGTTTGCCCCTCTTTGATACGATGACGGTACGGCGTTGTGTCAAAGAAAATATGCCCCAATCATGCCCCAGCATGAAATAGGTTAGGGTATGCCCCCTTAGGAAAATTGACAAATTTTGGAAAGTTTCAAAATAATCAGGAAATATTCCCAATAAGTCAATTAGATAGTCAGAAATGTTATGGAGTTGATGGAAATGAATTTGGAGTTGATACAGACAAATATGGACCATTTGAATTTGAAAGGTTAAGTAGCCAATAGATTAGGTCAGAAGAAATGCCATTTTTAACCCACCTATAAATAGGAATTAGGGCTAAATCCAATTCATTTTCACCAAGAGGAGAGAAGAAAAGAGGAATTTTTGCTCCGACTAGCTAACGAAATGGCACCCATTCCATACACTACACATTGCAGTTATCGGATCCATACATTCAAGAGGCCAGCCGATGCAGGACCATCGGTATGTACCCAAAAATGAACTTGTCCAAGTTAATTTTGCACGTATTTTTAGGCAGTTAAAAACTAAGCAAGCAAATGCAGTGCATTGTAAACGACGCATATGGCGTCGTATTCGCCGCATCTGACTATGAAATGACGCATTTGCTAAAACATGTTTTTTCCTGAATGAATTTTCAAAAAGTTCAACAAACAACTTGGCCTCATTTTTCATCCTCTATCCATTGGTGCAAAAATATTTACACATCACATTGAAAATTCACTTGAAAAATCCCCATTTCTAAAATCCAAGGCCCCAAAATGCTTCAAAATACCACCCCTATCAAACCAAATCCGGACTTAATCCCAAAATAACCCCAAGAAGAGAAAAACTGGAAATTGACAAAGCCAAGGTGCAAAGACGTAAAAAAAAAAAGGGTCCCTACCTCTAGTGGGGCTTGTGTGCAAAAAGTGCACAACAAATAGCAACTCTGTTGGGAAAATTCTTCAGAGTATTTCGATGACAAATTGAAATAAAAAACCCATAATCTCTTATTTTGATCCTCACATCAAGTCAACAGAAAAAAAAAAACTAAAGTTTCAAAATCAATGGACAAGCTAGCATTTCCTATGTTGGAAATCTAAGTGCATGCAAGTGTATAAATTTCCCTCCTTAAGTTGTTGCAAGAAACCAAGTTCAGTCATGTTAAGCTACATAAAGATTCTAACTTCAAAAACAACCTGGATAGAGCCTTGTTGCCAGTCAGGCGTCCATAGCCACGATGAGGTTATCACTGTGATTCTCCCAAACATAGCTCTAGTGCTATCCATGCATCCATAGCCCCAGTAGAGATACTTGGATTTCTCTAAAAGGTTGAACTCACTTTCTTTGGATATTCAATATTTTCATTTTTTATTTTTTTCCCTTTTAGTTTCTTTTCAACCTGTAAGAAATGAAGCTCACAATCAGCGTTGAGAATCACCATGGCACTAAAGTAGAAATATAATATTTTTCACTTAACAAGACCTCGCAAAGATCCTATGGCAACCTCAAGATTCTTAAGATGTGTGTAAAATGTAATATTAAAGCACTTTCAAGAGCTAATTCAATCCAATGACTTGTCCACTTTAAATATTTAGCACATGTGACACTGAATAGAAGATTTCCACCAACATATCCTGGAAGGATGAGTAGAGTTTGTAAAAGAAATACCCAAAACAGTCCCAGATAAAATAATTGTTGTTGTGCAAATAAGACACTCCCAACATAAAACAGGGGAAACCAAGCTGAAGAAGCAAAGCAGAAAACTAAACCAAAACCAAAAGAAACACAAAATCCAACCAAATGCAAAGCAAAGCAATCTATACTAAAGCCATCTATCCTAAAGAAAACCCAAAAAATAGACTTAAAGCAAAAGAGTAGCAGGGCAAGCTGCATTTATTCAAATCAACATTATGTACAAAGGGACTCAAAATGACTGATGATCAGACAAGGTGAGTTGAGACCCACACCTATTTTTATTTTCAGTGCATGGACAAGCAGTAATGTGATATTCATAGTCCTCAAGAATGCAAATTCATCCTTATATTCACCAAAATAAACCTCAACAATGCAACATTCAAAATCAAAATTCTCAACAGGAATAATCAACAATTGATGTAACTCTTTGAAACCATGACAAATCCATATGAACATTGTCTTCCCTAAACCTCCATAATCAAAATGATAAGCTTTAGGAGTTTCAGCAAGGAAAGAAACAACCTGGTGTTGCATTTGTTCAGACTGAAAATTTTATTATCCTCCAATCGTGCAAAGTGAACATCCATGAAGTCAGGATGTCTTAACTGATGATGTAGTATTCCTCTTGCATTTGAAACATGCGCAACAAAATTAGAATCATCAATGAGCAATTCAAGGTGAAAATTGGATTGAACAAATTCATAATTAACATCATGGAACTTTTCACTTGTTTGAGTATCTTCATGAGGAATTAGTGATGAAACGGCATAAGCTTTGTCATGCATGGCAAGTTTCTCAACAAGATTTTTATCAGGAGGCATGACAGACTAATCCTCAAGCGAATTTTCACCTACAACCATGTGCTCAAATTTGACTGTAATATTACTATTTTCAGCATCATTCAATTTTCCTTGTGCATCAAAATAAACCATATTAGCTATCCCATCATTAATGCATAAAATCTGTGAATTTCCAATATTTATTCCACCAATAGATAGAGAACAAACAAAATTCGATGAATAAGAAAACTCCCTTTATTCTTTTGCTAGCACTGGTTTAGGCTTGTAACTGTAACCCTCAGGAACATCAACCCCTTTATCAACAACATCAGTTCCTTCAATTTGCTTCATGGGACACTCATTGATAATTTGTTGAGGCTTCTCAATTGAAAGCTCAACCCCCCCCAGGGCTACCTCAGTTTCTACTACTATGCCCTTCTCAGATCCAATGCCAGTTGACTTTTCTACTGGGCATTCCCCAATAGCTTATTGAAGTTCTTCCATTGGAGACTGGTTTGATGTATCTTTTTGTGTATCTCTTGTATGATCCAACAACCAGACCTGCTCTTCCACCTCTAGTGAAACATTGCAATTCTCCTCATCACTTTCAAAAGATTGAACTATAGATTCTTCATTATATGCATACTCTATTTCAACACTTTTGTCTTGTTTTTCTTCTGGTTCATTCTCTTCACTCCTTGGAAATAGTGCATGATCCACCACCAAGATTGATATGTCATAAGGACTAGATAGTACTATCTATTTTCCACTCAAATTGTTGTGAGCATGTTGGATCTTCTATTGGAAAATAGATGCAACACTTTGAAATTCTTGACAATTCAATTCAGAGTGTTGATTGGTGTTATGAAGCCTACACCATCCGGATAGAGTTGCTTCTACTAGATATACACTAGGTAGGGGCTTTTATTGATTGTTTGGATGCTCCAAAGGTGTTAGGACTCTTCATTGTCAAGCCTTATTTCATAAGTACTATTTTGATGTGGTAGCTGCCCTCTATCAAATGTTTGCCTTGAGGGTTGATCTTTAAAATATTCTCCCCTATCGAGATTTTGCCCCTAATCTTGATCACGATTGAATTGATGTCCCCTTTGGATGACCTGAGGTTGGTTGTTCTGGTTCCTTAGGTAGGTGACTTTGGTGGCCAACTTCTTTACTAGCTCTGTGAGTTCATCCAGCCTCCCCTTGTCTGCATTGTCTGATGAAGGAACAACACCAACTAAATCTTGCATATAAACATAATGGAACCCATGGTTCAAGGATTAGTTAAATGTCTGAGAGCTCTGCAAGTAGCTGGGTACATTAGCTTGTTGGTGAGAGGATGAAGGATAATTCATATTTGGATAGTAATTTGGCATGGGTGGGGCTTGATTCAAGGGTTGACTTGGGTGTGAAACCAAAGGCAGCTGTGGACTTGAACCCAACATAACTGTTTGACCAGCTAATGATAGGGGTCGAGACAAGTGTTGTCTCAAATCTATGCTCACTTTAATAGCCACATCATAAGCTTCAAGAAGGTTGTCAGGAGGGTTTTCTCTCCACTTCACAAAGGTAGATGTCAAACTATCCAAAGCCTCATAATAAAATTCCCTGGCAGAGGCATCATCCATAGCATAAGGGGGTTGCAGCCTAGCATATGCCCTATGAAACCTATTATTGAAAGCCCCTATTGGTTCATTTGTCTCCCTCTTTACTCTAGTAAACTACAGATAAAGCCCACTGGAACTGATTGGGACCCCAAATCTCTATAAAAATGTAGTCTCCAACTGAAGCCAAGTAGTCATAGACCCAACAGGAAGATGGTTATACCAATAGAATGCCTCATCTCCTAGAGAACAAGGGAAAATTTTGCAGGTAACATCCTCATGATTAATTCCCCTATCCTTGAGGGTAATTTTAAAAATCCTAACATGCTCTTCAATAATCCTTTTGGGATCATTTGTGTGAAACCTAGAGAAAAAATGCACAGGGTTCTTGGGCATGACATTGTAGTTGTTGAAGAATAGAGGGGATGGGTTATTTCCTAGGAAATCCATTGGTGGAGGTGGGAGTAGTAAAGGTTGATTTATGACTGGTTGAGGTTGTCGAATAGGAATACCCTCATAATCGGATGAGAATGAGAATGATGAGGATGATGGGATTGGTTGGGTGGATGATGATTCTCCTCTTCTTCTGGCCCCTCTTCACCTAATACGGGCTTGAAGCTCTTGTAATTCTTCCTCTCTTGGAGTAGATCTGGTTCTTCATTTGAACCTCTTAGGAGAAATGGCAGACATAAATTGATCTAGCTTGTGTATTCATGCCCTCCTTCTAGCGCCAATCTATTGATGGTTTTTTCTAAATAGAAACAACTCAGACAAAATATGATATCCTATCTCTCTAGAAAGGTAAATCTCTATGGGAAAAGAGATAACCCCAAGGTCTCTAATGTCAGGTCTTGACAATGCAGTGAAACAACTCAGAGATAATGTGAAAATTTTGGTAATCACAAGGGGCCTTACAAACAAATACTAGATCTTCAAACTTCTTAGATTTTGCAATATATTGATACTCAGATTCTTAAATGTAACCTAGATAATAAAAGAAATAGAAAAAGATAAGATTTTAAAAGAGATCCTAAGACTAAAATTACTCCTAAATTCAATCACAACAATGATGAATGCTGCAAACAGACAAATCTCCAATAAAACCAATTTCTACTTAATCAAGGACAAGCCTACGACTCTGCAAAAGTGGTGCAATCTTCTAAGGAAAATGAAGATTTTCAGACTATGAACATTCATCCACATACCTAGTAATTGGCACAATGTAAACAAGGATCCACATTTGAACTTAGCACAAAATAAGGCCCAGACTAACTTTACACAACAACTTACAATCAAAAAATTGCTAAAAGTATGGACCCAAGATCAATCAACATCATTAACATTTCACCATTATCATGAAAGAACTGAAAACTAACATATAACAATGAGAATCAAGAACAAGAAACCATAAATTTTTTGAAACGTGACATAATGTTTACCAATTCAACAACCCGTTTGCATTATCTTCTCCAACATTACATAACAATTTCCAGTCTTTCTCCTCTCCTACAGCTACTGACTTGCAGAATCTAACTTCTAACTTAGCCAATTCTGGCAACCTCTGATCAACTATTCTCTAACATTTTCTCCCTTTACAAATGAGAAGGCACTGGCCTTTTATAGATATTACATTTTTAAATCAAGGTTCAGGATTAAATTCAATCCAATGGATGCAATTAATCCTCAAGAAACCCTAAGAATTTACATTATGGGTTTTTTTTTTAAATGTGGTACATCATCATCCAATAGCACAAAAGTAGTTACATCCAGGAGGAATAAGAAATCAACAATCTTCCACCTCGATTTTAATAAAAAATTATGATTGGAGAGTGAAAACAACATCACACATCACTCCATGTTTGAAACATATTTTCCAGCTATAGACAAGTTGTGGCACAGATTCTTATGCAGGTGCATTTTAAATATTTTTCATATTTTCCTCTTGGCATGAATCCATATGCAAGTCCTCCTTTTTTTTTTTATTTAATCTTGAAAAACATATATAAGCATTACTAGCTCACATGTGAAAATCCAACCGCAAAATATTAAAATTAAGCATAAATAAACCCTTGAAAATTTCAACTGTCATAAAATTTTGAAAATTTAACCCTATTAATAAATTTCAGAGTTCAGGAAAATCGTGACAAGAAATTTGGAAAAATCTGCGAGCAAGAGAAAATCCCAAAAATGGCCAAGAATCTGAAAAAATCCGGACAAGGTGGATAATCCTGAAAAATGATAAGGAATCCAGAAAAATCCGCCTAGAAGGGAAAATCCTGAAAAATGATAATGAATTCGGAAAAATCCGGACGAGGTGGAAAATCTTGAAAATGGCCAGAAATCTGGTAAAATCCTGATGAGGTGGAAAATCCCTGATTTGACCAGAAATCTGGAGAAAAACTTGGAAACCCCATAACTTTTTTTCCCGAATGAATTTTCAAAAAGTTCAAAAAGCAACTTAGCCTAATTTTTTGTCCTCTATCCATTGGTGCAAAAATATTTACACATCACATTGAAAATTCACTTGAAAAATCCCCATTTCTAAAATCCAAGGCCCCAAAATGCTTCAAAATACCACCCCTATCAAACCAAATCTGGACTTAATCCCAAAATAACCCCCAAGAAGAGAAAAATAAAAAATTGACAAATCCAAGGTGCAAAGACGTAGAAAAAGAAAGGGTCCCCGCCTCTGGTGGGGCGTGTGTGAAAAAAGTGCACAACAAGTAGAGGGATGGATGGATGGAGGGAGAGGAAAGGAAGAGATAGAGGTGAGCTTTTTTGAGAGGGAGAGAGAGTGAGAGGAGAGAAAATGAGGGGAGAGATGGAGGGGGTGAGAGATAGTAGAGAGGGAAGGAGAGAGTAAGAGAGAAAGATGGGAGAGGGAGAGAGAGAGGTAGAGAGAGTGGTAGGTAGTGGAGGGAGAGTTGGGTAGAGAGGTAAAGAGAGAGGGAAAGAGGGAGAGTGAGATGGAGAGAGAGTGGTGAGATAAAGAGTAGAGAGGTAAGTAGAGAATAAGAAAGAGAGATAAAGAGAGAGAGGGAGGTTGGAGGGAGAGAGAGGTATAAAGGGATAGGTTAGATAGAGAGAGGGATGGAGGGAAAGTGGGATAGAAAGAGAATGGTTATTTAGAGAGGAGGGAGTGAGAGGGAAGGAGGGAAAGTGGGAGAGAGAGAATGATGATTTATAGAGGAGGGAGTGAGAGGTAGGGATAGAGATAGTGGTGAGATAGAGAGAAGGAGAGAATGAGAGACAAAGAGAGGGATGGAGAGACAAAGAGAGAGTTAGGTAGAGGAAGGGAGAGGATATATATAAATTAGAGAGGGAAAGAGATAGGGAAGGAGATATAGGTGATATAGAGAAGGATGGAGCGAGAGGTAGGTATAGAGAGGGAAATAGAGAATAGAGAGGGGAGGTAGGGAGGGAAATAGAGGTGTGTGTGAGTGAATGAGAGAGAGAGAAAGAATGGTGATATAGAGAAAAGGGTCAATTGAGAGAGAAAGAGAGGGGAGAGAGGGAGGGACAATAGTGACAGAAATTGGGAGTAGAGACAAAAATAATGGGAGGGAGGGAGGGAGTGTTAGGGAGGGTGATAGAAGTTTTTGTGTGAGAGAGAGAGATAGAGAGAGTTGTGAGATAGAGGAGATAGTGAGAGTGAGGGAGAGATAATTACAAGATAGAGAGGAGAGAGTTAGAGAGATAGGGGAAGAGAGGGATAGAGAGGGATATAGAGTGAGAGAGATGTAGGTAGAGGGATGGAGAGGATACATAGAGAGTAGAGAGAAAAAGAGGTGGGGAGGGAGACATAGGTGACATATAAAGTGATGGAGGGAGAGGTAGGTAAAGAGAGAGAGATGGGTGATAAAGATAATTAGAGAGGGAAGG
This sequence comes from Sequoiadendron giganteum, assembly GCA_007115665.2. NCBI lineage: Eukaryota > Viridiplantae > Streptophyta > Pinopsida > Cupressales > Cupressaceae > Sequoiadendron > Sequoiadendron giganteum. The sequence continues at coordinate 216,398,649 of CM021101.1, forward strand.
ATATGTAGATAGAGAGAAGTAGAGAGGGGAGGGAGGGAGGTAGATATAGGGAGGAGATAGAGGGGTGTGTGTGAAAGAGAGAGGGGAGAGAGGGAGGGAGTGGAGAGATAAAGAGTAGAGAGAATGAGAGAGTGAGAGAGAAAGATGATACAACTTGATGACTACTAAAATTTGACCTCCTAATTACTGAAATTTGACATGTTGATTACTAAAATTTGACTGTCTAAATTTTTTAAGATCTTCCAAAAACTATAATTTACATTATAATTCCTAGAGATCTGAAACCACTATCAAACATCCTACCTATATACATTAAATATAACTTAAAGTATAAATTAAATGTCAACTTATACTTAAATGTTTATTTCAAGTATATAGTCTCCCTAGTAGAGAAAGAGAAGAAAGAGTTCACAAACATTCATTGCAAATTTCAAGCTATTTGGCAAGCGCAATATGGCACCAAAATTGTGTCACAGATCCATGCACTTACCCTAAACTCTATAATGTAAATATAAATAAAATAGAAAGAATTTACCAAAAATATTAACTATATCTCTCAAATATTACCTAAAAGAAATGATTAGCATCTACTAGCCTCCTTTGGCAAATTGATTTAAAAAACATAGAAATGACACACTAGATGCATTGCACAAATGATCTTGCACATATTTTGATTGAGCATAAAGAGGTTTCCAACCAGGTTCTATATATCTCTTAGAATAACCTATAAAATGATTAGTATAGCCTAACCTACTCTGATACCATGTTATAAATTAGGGTCTTAGGATACTAATCATTATAAACAAGATATAAAATAAATAAAATGAGAATAATAAAAGCATAGATTTTACACATTACACAAGATATACATGGGGAAAACCCTTTCAAATAAAAATCCCCACTAAGCATCATTTTATTAAAACAATTAAAATAATGATCTATTATAACATAGACTGAACCTAGGGAACACTTATCCATACTTCCACATGGCCAATAATACCTCATGTGCATAGTGATATAGCTTATAATATAATCTCCAAATTCCTCTTCTCTCAAATGAGAGATAAATTCCTTAAATATAGGAGGAAGGGTGACATAATACTTGAAAGGGTATTAATCAAACCTATTCAACAACCCCCATTCATAAATAATAAATAATCTAATTATTAGACTATAATTATTTCAAATGGGATAGCTTAATAAGCATATAATATATAAGTTTTAAAAGCCTTATATTAGAACAATATATAAATTTTATAATGGAATGACCCCTAATAACATTATGTTCTAACAATAATCAGTCCCATAATTTTTCTCTATACACAACTCAACTCCGCATGATCCCAAAACCTTAAGGTCGACACCATTGGTGAAGCAATAACTGAAAGAACTAACTATTCATTCAGAACTCAACAAGAAGACCACCAAACCACTTGTGACTTGAAGTGCATACACTTTTGACATCCTCAAACATTTCCTCAAAACTAAACAACATAATATTCATCCATAGTGAAATGTTGAGCATTCCAACATGCACTTTGCACCTATAACATTGCCATTACTAAGCTTGATACACTATCATTGATATCTTCAACTACAGAAGGCTTACAACTCTAAAAATTTGGATGTAGAATCCTTCAACACATGTCATCAATACTTCAAAAATAAAATGATAATATGATGCTCTATGGAGTAATTTGGACCACAAAACTATTTCTCGGTAACACTAAGAATGCACACTCGGACTTAGTCAATTATTCAATACACTTGGTCTTCTCTAGACCAACACTTCTTCAATTCTACAATTGGATACCATCAATGACGACACCATATATCAACATTCTCATGTTTCCAATAGTTTTCTCCCTTGCTTCAATCATTCTAAAGAGAAGATACAGGGAAACAATTCTTAGATGAGTTATAATTTTGACTTTATAGTAACATGATGAGTAACCCTCATAAAATTTGGAAAGAAGAAACATAATTTTCCTAGAATAATTTCATACTATTCTACAAATAGTTTAATGGTTTAGTTAAAGAATAACTACATTGTAACCATATTTGATGAATAGAAGTATCTAGCTACCCAATCATGGCTAATGAAAAGGTTTATATTTATCCACATTAGCTAGCACAATGGAAATGAAGGAGAATAATTATTAGATGGGATAATTTTGTCATGTACAGCGATGTGATTGGGATAAACAACATGAAATGTTTTTCCTAGAAAAATAGAACCTTTAGTTTTGATTGGATAAAATACATTGGAAGAAGAGTATAATGAAGCTCAAATGTTATACCTCCTATCCAACCTCAACAATCCATTTCAAATAGGCTTCCAACTCATAGGTGGATGTGTTATAGTGGTATCCCTTACGCTACCTTCACATGTTGAACTAAGTAAAAATTATAGCCCCTATGTAGTGATATGAATAGAATCCTCTTATCCAGTAGAATATATAAATAAGTTTATCTCTTTGTGAAACACTATAGAACACTAGAGAGTTGCTATCATGAGGATTTATTCACCCTAAAATGTAGGCAATTGAGGTTGGGTGGAAAAGTAACTAGTTGTAGTTACAACCAATCACATTCATTATAATTCTACCCATTCTATTGATGGAGTTAAAATTTTAGTAAATCCAATTATTTACTTTGTAGGGACTAAATAATTCAAATTTGAAATGGTAATGTATCCTCCAAACCATCCTGACTACCTGAAAAATAAAAACTTAACAACTTTCCAAATAATACAATTATAATTTAACAAAAAATTATCAAGTCCATATGTATTTTGTAGCTATGTTATGCTAATGATTCTCCTTAATTATACCATAATAAATCATTATTATAAATAATAATTTATTGCCACTTATGATGATTTGTGTAGTACTATTTACATGGATCTAGGAGAGAGGATCCTTATATTATTTGATCGTATTTAGAACACATCTTCTATGATGTCAAAGTCTCACATCATTCAGGCCTTAAGAAAAAATATTTATCCACATGGAAAATTCTCCATTAAATGGCCAATTATGCTCCATAATTTTTTCCATATTATTTTAATGGGATTGATATCTAGCACCAATAGTATCTTAGTTTCCTTTACAAATATCTCCATTCTTAATGCTAATTTTAATAAATTAACTATTTTGGAATTGTACAAAATTAGATCAACATTGCCACTTGAAATGACTAATGTAATCAAATTTGGATTAATTTCTTCTTGTTTTATCTTCCATGATGCTAATGATTTAATTTCATCATTTTTAGTTAGTATTGATGGAAATTGGCACTCTTCTAATAACTTAAAATTATCTAGTTTTTGTTTTAATGTCATTTCAAATAGACTTAATAATTTAGATACATCATTCAAGAGCCTAACCACTTCATGTGTGATAGATACTTCTTTAAGATCTTTAGAATTTTATCTTGTATTACCTTGAATAAAATTCACCATGAATAACCTAGGGATACACATACTCAATACCTACATTAAAATTGGTTCTTTCTTAACTTGGAATTCCTTATCCTTTTTCAATTTATCATAATAGATCCATGTACAACATCCTCCCATTTGCAGCTTGTTGATGTGATATTGGTGTTTTAGCTTCATTGTTTCCTCATTATTTTGTTGTGATTGTATTTTTTCTCTGAATGGTGTGTATGAATAACCACATGTTTGTTGATGAGTATTTTTGTACATCATAACATAGATAAAACATGAAGTGTTTTGGATCTTTTGAAAGGTAATCTAAATTTTGAGACTTCCTCAAGACTACCCCAAGGCTTCGATAGTTAGATCATGAATTGAAAAACAAATTTGTGCTTTTATGATTTGATGTTTAACAAAGGGCCTTACAACTTATTTATCTAGAACTTGATTAATTGAGTATTTAAAATATCTAAACTTTATATAAAACCCTATCTATATTTTCAAATCCAAGATCTGAAAATGATCAACATATAATATGACAATATGAGTGATTCTTTCTTCCTAAACTATCTCAATCTTGAATAAGTTAAAAAATATAGGGTGATAAGAGATTAGGTGAATAAAACCTAAGGACAATGATATTAATGATTTGGTGCTATAGATAGAATAATCCTTCACAAAATCAATTCCTATTTACTCATAGACTAACTTAAAATGTTGCCAAAATAGTGCAATATTCAAAGGAAATGAAATATTTTTAAATCATGAACATTTATGCAAAATACCCAATTCTAGAATAATTCAAAAAAACCTTCACAATTGAACTTATAAAAAATGCTCAGACTAACCATAAAAAGTAACTTACAATCAATAAATTACAAATGATATGAACATCTTGACATTTCACCATTATCATAACTAAACTTTATCTAACATGAAAGGAAGGAACCAAGCAAACATAATAAATAACAAGTAGAACACCAAAATTCCAATGTTGTATTTGTATTAATTTCAAATTTTGGGTTACAATAATTCCTATTCAACAACATTTTATAGTGAGAAAATACTTCCTCTTATAGGAAAATGGAAGCAAAACTTGGGTAATGATCGATGGTGCAAATTATGTCAACACCAATGGCCAAGATTATATTTTTATTTAATATTTAGAATACATCGAATTATTACAATGTATTCTTCATCTATCTCCAACTAAAATTAGTTGTTTAAATGCACCTAGGGATATGTAAAAGTATATTATATTATATCCTTGCATTAAAATACACTTATAACATCCTAGGAAATTTGGGGCTTAAAATTCCAAAAATGTTTCTAGTTGGTAGTTCACAAAAATTGGTCATCTATTACACTTCATCCTTTTGACTTCTCCTTTATAGAAAACTTTACAAAGGTTGTTAATGTCGAAGTGACCACATTATTGGGAGGGCCTACTATAGCATGGATTGTATAACATTGATAATCATACTAGTCAATCAGTTTATGGTGTAGTGCCATCCATGGAGGATTTTGGCTGATAAAACTTTGAGACCTTACCAAAATTTGAGTAGCCTCATCCATAAAATATATCGATAAGTCCTTGATAGGACATTACAGACCAAAAACTTGTTGAGCATAGGTTGTCATTGATGTCAAACTAGTGTCACTAGGCCATTGTTATGGATAATGGTTGTCAAAGGTTTAGGGTTGTTGGATGTGAAGGTTGTCAAAGATGAATAATATTGGAGTACTAAAGTTGTCATTTATCTTAAGGTTCTAGAAGCATGTTGCATATTAGTGTGTAGACTATCAAGTCAATTCATGTATCATAAAGCAAGTTTTTTTTGTTGCATGACTACCTTCAAATGGTTAATTTATTTATTATAAATGTTGGGTATGTAGTCAACATGAGTGTGGTGGTTTGGAAGGATATCTTTTAGGTATAGATATTTATTAAAATGGTTGAAATTTCTGTTAGAAATGTAGTATATCTTTTTGGTTTGGAAGGAGAGTATGTCTACACTATTTCTCTCAGTTTCTCAATTTTTTGATGGCATGGCTTAGTGTGCAAGGAGTGTGAAGTATCAGAAGGTCATTTAAGATATTAAAAGTTTGGGGCATGTGTAGTAATGGCTTGAAGTATGCATAATTTAAATCATGTGTGTGGAGTGAGGACAAAACCTGTTTAAGGTTCCTGTGGAGGTGCAAGGTGTCGAGTTTTTTTGGTAGCAAGAATTTTATTTTGGACCATTGTAATATATATTTCATGTAATTTGAATTTAGGTACACCCTATGTCTTCTAGGTTTATGTGGATCCTTGGACAACATGGAAGAGTGTTAATGTAATTTCATGTATATATTTCAAATTTTTAGATGCATTATAGGTGTGTGGTATACAAGTGTGCTCTATGCAAGTGTAATGAATGAATGGTATGTGACAAAAGTGTGAAGAAAAGAGGAATTGTTATTATTAAGGGTCATTCTTAGTGTGAGAGAGTGTTTATTGTGTCTTTGGTGCATGTAAGAGTTAAATTTCAAATCTACCATTATTTATGTATTTTGGTAGGATTGGTGCTCTACATGTTGTATTCTTCTAGCGAGGGATTGGTGTCTCTTTCTAGTGGTGATTGTTGTCTCTAGTAGGTTGGTGCCTACAAATTCATTTAGGGATTGTTGTCTCTAGTAGGTTGGTGGCTACATCACATTGTAAAATTCACTTATTATATTCCTTATTGTGATTTTTTCTCATCGTAGTTTCTCCCATATTGGGTTTCCATGTATATCTAGTGTTACGTGTTATCTTGTGTTGTGCTTTAATTACTAGCTTGTATGGTTTAGTTCTCTTCATGTTGAAAATATATATAATAGTTGTAGAATTTTCTAGAATTGTCTGAGCTACTAATTCACCCCCCTCTCAATAGATTATGTGCCCTTAAATTGGTATTAGATACAAGTTCCTTTGAATAAGTATAACAGATTAAGGTAGATATAAGATGACATAAGAAATTTCATCTAGAAATAAAGTACCAATCTTTTATGGATCCAATTTTACTTTTTGGAAAGTTAGGATGGAGATTTGGGCATCAATTGAAGAGGGATATGAGATCCCTAAAATCCCACCTAGAGATCATGCTGAAAAGAGGGCTTGTGAGCCTAACGCAAAAGCTAAGAATGCTATTTTATGTGGTTAGACTAATCCTAAATTTGTGAAAGTGATATAGTACATAAAAAAAAAAAAAAATATGGGAAAGTAAGAAAATATCTATGAAAGTGATGATAAAGTTAAGGAGGCAAAGTTGCAAACTTACAGATCTCAGTTTGAAGGTCTAAGAATGAAAGAAGATGAGAAAATTGCTACATTCATTCTCTAGGTTTATGATATTGTCAACCATATCAAAGGTCTTGGTGAAAGCTTGGAAGAGATGGTGGTTGTAAAGAAGGTACTTATATCTCTACCTAGAAGGTTCAATCCTAAAATATTTTCTATTGAAGAAGATAAAGACATGAATACTTTAAATTTAATTAAGTTGCATGGAACATTAACTTCATTTGAAATAAGATTTGAAATTGAAGATTCTATAAGAAAAGAACCTACTTTTAGAGTATCTTTGTGTCACGTACTGATTTTGTCGATTATTTAAATGCAATTATTAATCATGAGAATTTTAATTATTATGTTAGATGATTGTTTAAAATTAAAATTTAGATTTAAAATGCAATTTAGATGATTTGAAATTCATTATTGTTAAATTCAGTGTTTGTCATTGTTGATGAAAATTCGAGTGCAAGTGAACGTAGGAACAGGTGAATGATAATGAAGGTGAGAACATTAATCAAGTAGATTAATTTTATCCATTAGATGTATATGAGAATGATGGAATCACACACACCACCTAGTGATTATTCTAATATATTATCATGATGATTATTATGGGAAATTTTAAAGTAAGTTTATTTCGATTGCTCAAATATATGTGAAACATAATATTTTTTCTTTAAATGGTGATTTGATTATTTTGTGAGGAAATTGATTTTATTTAAAATAATTAAATTCCTTATGTCAATAGTTTATTATTATTTAAAAATAATAATGCTTTTATTCTAAATTAATGGAATAAACTTCTAATTGTGAAAATATATAAAAATGTAAAAATAGTGTTATTAATTTATTGGATATCTTCTCATTTGATAAATGAAAGAAGAAATATTTGTTTGAAGAAATAGACAATTATCAAAACAAGTTATTTAATGAAAAATAGAAAAAAAGCATTACGTTCAAAATTTGATATGGAATTCAAATAGAAGTTTATAAATTGAGAGAAAATATCTTTCAATCAAATTCAATGCAATCAAAAAAATGGAACTTGGAGTTCTGGCTAGTTGGCTAGAGATCAAACACAAAAGGTGGATCTGACTTTCTTAATAAATCCATCATTTTTGCATGAGATAAAAATAGTTAGAGAGAGAAAATTTGAATTAAGAAGAGAGGGGAAGAAATCCATTTTTTTTAAAAAGCACAGACAAAAAATACATTTTGATTTTATCTTGTGGGATTCATCTGACTATTTTCCCCATGCGCTAGAGACAGAATTAAGGAAATAGAGTTTATATTTTATGGTTATTAGACAGTCTGATTTTATTTTGTTTGGAGGTTGCTAACACCTTGCATGTGCGGCTAGAAGGAAACCTTTCACATTCCTCAATTTCCCACGCAGCCAGAGCATAGGAGGAAGGGAGATTTCATCCTAATTTTTGTTATGTTGATAACAATTACCTATTACACCCCCCACATGGATAGGAGACTGGTATTTGTTTTCTATTTGGAGTTTCTAAACCTCATGCGTGGCTAGGAGAACCATAAAACAAAAACAACAATGGTTTGCATTGAACTCTGATGTCTACCAAGTGCGCATGGGAGGAGGGATAGATAGCATTGAAAACCAAGGAGAGGGTGTGTAGAATATAGAAGGAAGGGTGTGGCCAAAGGGAGGAAAGGGATAATAGAGGTAAGAAGAAAGAGAGGCACCCAAGAATAAGGGAGAACAATATTCTCCAAATATAGAAATAAGCAAAGAGGAGGAGGTGAACAAAAAATTGACAGAGGAAGCAAAATAAATAATCATTTCCAGATTCAAGAATTACCAAGTAGAATCAAATAAGAATTATTTTTAAAAAAATCATGATCGTAGTATGTTTAAATTGAATCCTTTCTTTTGTTTCTCGTATATTATCTTTTGAAAATTATCACTGTTTTTATTAAATCTCTAAAGAAATTTCATACACCAAGCCTTGATTTTTCTAGAAAACCATTTAACAATTAGAAACAGAAAATTGTAGAACGATTTTGAATAGAAAACAATTAAAAGATAGTAGATTTTGTTGTTTAGTAAATTTTGTTTTTGTAGATTCAAAAACCAAAACTGTCAAATAGATTTAATTTTCAAAATGAATGAAACAAAAAAGATAATGATTTTGATAAAATACTTTTTGTATATTAAATGTGTTTGAAAAATAAGAGTTAAAATCAGAGATTTAATAGAATGAAACTAAAATTACTATGAAACATAAGTAAGAATTAGTGTTAAACATGTTTTTGGAAAATTTATTACTTTATTTTTTGGAAATGTGAAAAACAGAAAATAAATCAAGTAAATTAAAAATATAAATTACTTGGAACGAAACAAATTAGAATAGGAGTATTTCGAAGTGAAAATAAACTATATGAGTAAATGAACCGAAAGAATGTGTGCTCATTTATTCCTGTTTAAATATGTACTAAGATTACATACTTGAGATAACCTTCCTTTTGTTATTTTATTATTTGATTTAAATATTAATTTAATGCTATTTATGAATTAAAACAATGAAAACACTACATTAGAACCATTTTTGCTTGAAACAAGATTGCAGTTAAAGATGTTTGTGAAAGATCATTTTTATTTTGAATGGAACCATGCATGCTTGATAAATGAATGTGCATGATATGTGTTTGGAAAGTTACCTTCTGGGATGGGTGCCGAATACGGGTTAATAGAGAGCGTAGTTTTTCTTTTCCAAAATTACTTTTATTTGTCGTGCATGAAATTTTACTTGGCCAAGTAACTTAAGGACCATTGAAATATATGGAATGAATTATCTCTCTACCATATCCTAGTATCAAACTTGCTTGTTTCTTAAATGAATTAGAAAAATGAAAATGCTTGTGGTTTTACTAGTTATACCAGGCACGCACCAGATTCCATCTTGCTTGTCAACTAATTTTGGCTAAGTGATTCGTGCAGGGTTGGGTATTCTTTGAATGACTAAGGAATTCCAAGGAAGCGTAAGCTTCGAGGTTGGGCAGAAAAAGCACCTAATTCTTGTTCTCATCTTCATGTTTGAAGATAAGCTATTGGATTGAAGATCAAAGGATGTTTTCTTCATTTATGTGTTATTTATTTCTTGAATTATGTATTGTAGAGCTTAAGGCGACAGAACGCCTAAGTCTCGAATTGTAAACTTATGTTACACATTATTTTGTATTATTATCAATGTCGTGTAATATGACGCGTGTATTAATTTTACTGGAAGTATTATGAATCTATTTGTTGAGTTTAAGTCATTTTTTTGAAATCGTTTGGATTTTATGAAGTCTAATGAATGAAGTTTTGACTTTCTTTTGAATATAAATGAATTTATTTAAAGTATTTTTGATATTTTGAATTAAAGAGTTTCACTCTTTACACATTGAAGCAAGTTGATCAAGATGTTGATTATGGATTAGATCCAGAAGAAGAAAATTTTGTTATAAAGTTGCAAAGAGGTTCTGGTAAGTACAAAGTTAAATTACCTTTCAAATGTTTCAATTGTTGAGAATTTGGAAATTTTATGGATAAGTGTCATCAGAAGAATACTAACAATGTTGAACAAAAGAATGGAAATAAATATTTTCTTAGAAGATTCAAAGGTCAGAGTAAGCAAAAGAGTTTCTACACTAATGAGGAAGAATAATACTCTATTGAAGATGAAAGAAAATGGAAAAGTTGTGTTCATGGCTTTTGAAACTGTTGAAGGAGATGCTAAAATGGGTTTCAAAATTAATGAAGAGGAATATCTTATGGAGAATATTATTATGGGCCAAAAAGGAAATAAAGAAACTAAAGGAAATAATTATAGAAGTGAGAGCTAAGGAAATAATATCAAAATATTTAAAGATTGCTAAAGAGATGATTGTTGATATAAAAACTCAAGAAAAAGAAACAAAAAGAGTTGAAGAAGTTCTCATAGAGAGATCACTATCAAGAGATAAATATTGCGAGAAGCTTGAAGAAAAACAAGTAGCAACTAGAAAAGATCTTGAGAAAGTTAATCAACAGCTACATTTGAAGTTCAATAAAAGTATTGAAACCCTAGATCAGATATTGGAAGGTCATAAAGCTTCACATGACAAAACCAGAGTAGGTTTTGAGGATCAGAAGAAAAAGGTTAGAATAGTTAGAGAAGGCTACTAAGGAAAGTCCATAAGTGATAGGTTTCAGAAGTTCAAGGTCACAAAATACAATGATAAGTGATGAAAGTATAACTCATAATGATGGATTTATTCAAGTGTAGAATAAAAGAAGAAGATCTAGAAGACAAGGATATAATACCAGGTTAAACTTTTATTTCTCTAGTTATTGTTTTAATTACAATGATTATAGCCATAAGGTTGTGGATTATAGAAGAGCATCGATAAGAATGAATAATTTTATCAATAATAATGCGCACCTCTGTACAATTTCAATATCATTTGTTTCAAGTGTAACAATTTCAAACACATTGCAAGGAATTGTAATAGTAATTTTGTTAGTTCCCCATTACTGGAAAAAGTAAGAAGTGATTCTTTGGAGAAGGTTTGGAAGATGGTCCTTGAGGAAAAGAAGTCTAAAAAGTATATGATTTCTCAGACTTCTCTACATGTTCAGAAGGAGAAGAACCTATGGGTTATTGACAATGGTTTCTCTAATCACATGATTGGAGATAAAAGTAAGTGCATGAATTTCAAAAAATTTGAAGGTGGTTTTGTTAACCTAGGAAACAAATCAATTTCCAAAATATCTAGTAAGGGTACATTAAGTCTTGATGGTGGTAGGAAAAAAACATGATTTTTGATATGTTGAAGGTTTAAAAAATAATATGTTCAGTGTCATTCGAATGTGTGATGAAGGATAAAAATTATCTTTTAGCATTGATGGCTATGAAAACAAAGAATCAAGTACTGACACAAGCTAGTTGTGGAAGGAAGTGAGATATATAGTGATATTTATTACCTAAGTGATTTGAATGGATAGAGTTATCTTCCCATGCAGAAGGATGAAAGTTGGATTTGACATAGAAGGTTAGGACACATGAATTTTGATGATATTGTCAAGATTAGTTCAAAAGGGATAGTATGGGATATGCCAAGAATCAAGAAAGCTCAATCAATTAGTTGCAAGCCATTTCATGAAGGGAATGAGACAAAATTCAAATTTCTTTCTAAGGAATATTCCACATCAAAACCATTAGATTTGGTACATACAAATTTATGTAGAACAATGAGTAAGAGTCCACAAGGAGACATGTATTTCAGGATGTTGATTGATGATTATACTAGGATGACTTGGATTACATATCCAAAGGAGAAGTCAAAATATTTTGAGAAGTTCAAATCATTTAGGGTTGTGGTGGAGAATGAAATTGGAAGGACAGTTAAGTCCTAGGATCAGATAGAGGTGGACAATTTATAGTTGAGAGTATGAATTTTTTTGTGAAGAGCATGGAATCAAGAGGCAGTTCTCTACCCCTAGGACTCGACAACAAAATGAAGTTTCTAAAAGAAAGAACCAAACTATACAAGATATGGCAAGGACTGCGCTATGTCAAGAAAATTTACTAGATATGTACTAGAGAGAAGCTAGAAAGAAAATTGTATATATTATAAATAGAGCTTAGATCAAGCATAAGATAGAGAAGACTCCATATGAGCTATGTAAAGGAAGATTGACATCAATAAGGCATCTCAAAATATTTGGAAGTAAGTTCTACATCAAGATAGATGAATAGAATTTGGGTAAGTTTGACTCAAGATCAGATGAAGGCACTTTTCTTGGTTTCTCTTTAATGAGAAAAGCTTATAGATGACATAACAAAAGGTTTAAAAGGATAGTGGAAAATGCAAATGTGAAGGTTGATGAAACTAATCAAAATATTATTAATTGATGATTATTCTAGAATGACTTGGGTTACTTTTCTCAAAGATAAAATATAAACTTTAGATAAGTTTAAGGCATTCAAAGCTATGGTTGAGAATGAAATTGATATGGAGATCAAATTTTTGAGATAAACAGAGGTGGAGAGTTTACCTCCAATTAGTTTAACACTTTTTTGCGAAGATCATGGAATAAAGAGGTATTTATTAGCCCCTAGGACTCATCAGAAAAATGGAGTTAAGGATAGAAATAATAGAATTGTTCAAGAAGTAGTAAGGAAAATGATGAAGGAAGTAGTGTATATACTTAATAGAGCACAAGTAAGGACAAAAAGTTCAAAGACTCCCTATGAGTTATGGTATGGAAGAACCCCTACTATGAAATATTTCAGAGTGTTTTGAAGAAAGCTTACGAAAGTTTTATGCAATATCTGATGAAGGAATCTTAGAAATTTTACAAGAAGCAAGGCTTACTAGTGCTACAACAAGAGGCTGAAAAGGATTTTTGAAAGTGCAAGCGTCAAAATAGATGAAGACTTACATAAAATTTATGTGATGATAGATGGATATGAATCAGATGATTCCTCTTGTAAAGAAGAAGAGAAAGATGAAGGTAAAGAGAAAGAAGTGCATGTTGAAGAGGAAGAAGCTCTAGGAAAGATCTCTAAAACCCCTAAGTATGTGCAAGAGAATCATTCAGAAGATCATATTATTGGTGACAAAATAAATGGTGTATTGCCAAGAAGAAAGGTCACTATGATAGAAGAACAAGTAAACCTATGTTCAATTTCTAAATTTGAACCTAAAATAGTGATTGAATCATGCAAATATGAATATTGGATCAAAGCCATGGAGGAAGAATTAATGAAAAAAGAGAAGAATTAGAATTGGGAACTTGTCCCAAGACCTATAAACAACAATGTGATTGGAACTAGTGAGTATTTCAAAACAAGTTGAATGAGAGTGGAGAAGTGGTAAGAAATAAGGTAAGACTTCTGATGGCACCTTCAAATTTTGTAAGTTTGAATTTTTTATGCCCTTTTAGTTTGACTACAAAGGTTAGGTTCTCATTTTTCTAAATCTGCCTAAAGACCCTCTTTGTCGATTAATATTTTATAACTTGAAGGTCATCTTGCAAATCTGTATGGTATAATTTTTCCTGGTACATATGGTAGTGTTCCTGTTCAATTTTGCACCTCTTGGACAAGTTCTGATGGGTTAATTAATATGTTGCTAACTATGACTAGGCCAAATTTGGTGTTCTGGAAAGTTGAAAATTTCAAAATCTTAAAAGCAACCCATTTCATTTTTGGGTCTAAAACATCTTCAGTTCTGATTTTATCAAAATTTGAGGCAATTTGGTACATTATTTTAATTCTTTTCGGTTCTGTTGAATGTGTCTAAGGGCCAGTTTACAAAGGAATTACTTTAATTTTGATGGGTGGAAAAATTTAATTAAAACCCATGTTTTAAATAATTGATTATGGTTGCATGCAAAAAATAGCGGCTCTAGGGGTTCTCATTTTCTCGTAGTGAAATTTCTCCATTTGGCCTATAGACGCAATTAAAATTTGTCCATTTTCTAATGTTTTCAAATGTTAATATTTAAAATATAACCAAACAAAAAAATTGTTAATATTAAACATGAAAATGCATTTAGGGAAAATATAAAACACATTTCCAAATATTTTTTTATCAAAGAAAGTTTAATTCTTTCTTTTGATTGGATGAGACACGATAGCTCACGAAAGCACGACATCATGAAAATTCCATCACCTATCGATGGCCTTTATGCAATGATGGGAGTCTATTGGGTAGAAGTAATTAATGCTTTATTGATGCAAAATTCATGTGAATGTTCAGGTATTTTATTTACATCGCATGATAGCAATACCATCACACATCATTGGTTGAAGAATGAAGTTTTAAAACAAACCAATGATGGCTTAGCCTCATGTGAATATTCAAGTATTTTATTTTTATTTCATGACAAAAATATCATCACACTTTAAGGAAATTAAGGTACAATTCCTTTTTTTTTGAAACCCTAGTTTTATTGTGTAGTAAGTATGAGTGAACCCAATGGATCTTCTACTAAACCTAAAATCAAACATACTCAAAAAAGGGTTAGAAGGCCTAAACCCCAGGATGACCAACCTAAAATTGAAGTAGTGGAGAGGCCTAAAAAGAAAATAACTATAAAGAAGGATCATCCTAGGTTTATGGAAGAGCCCCCTAAGGAACCAGTTACAAAAATTAAGGTGGGAAAAAGAAAAACTGGTGAAGGGGCTTTGAAGTCTCACTTTGAGGACTCTGCCTCTAGGATTGGTGATGTTGCATTGCCACAGAGTGGTTGGGACTTATTTCACTATGCTTTCAAAAGGAGAACTAAAAATCACCCCACCTGCAACTTGTGGACTTGTGACAGAGGAAAGTTGGTATGCCCTAATGTATTTGTGGAGGTATATTTAATGCTTGAACTAGCCAAGTGCTATAATCCACTAGATAAAACAATCAAGATATTTTTGGACTTTTTTCCTATGCTTGAAATTTTAGTGAGCTAGATAATGGAGGCTTTTTAGTTGAATCCATCTGCCTTTGAGTCCATCAATTCCCACAAGCTATATAATGAGTATGAGTAGAATAAGTTTGGGTAAAAGAACGGTGTCTTAACTATACACATGAGGCGAGATTTGAAGAAAAATGGTGTACCTTTTAGCCCCCTTGAGATGGATCCATTTGATTATGTTGACTTTGAAGATTACTTCAAGAATACCAATTATGCATTATGTCAATATTTGCATAAGTATGGTATTAATATGGATATTGCCCTGATGACCCTAGCAATTGATATCCAACATAAGTATTAGAATAGGGTTTGGAATTATGCTTCCTAAATTGCTTTGCATTTGCATGAGGATCTTGAGGCTCCTACTAATATTCCTAAAATATTGCAAGCCATTGATCTAATAAACAAAATTATAATTTTTCATGGGAAGTTAGCAATGCAACTCCAAAACAAATTAAGAATGTTTAGGGAGATGGAGGAGCATGGCATGCCCAAAATACTTAATGTTGAAGGTGATTTGAAGGATTTTTCTAAGTGGAATGATGAGCTAGTAAATTTTCTCTCACAAACTAAGATAATGTTAATTGTATTTGATTACTCCATGTCGAATCCCAATATTGACAACATCATTGGAGTTAAAATGAGGATGGATATATTTGTTAAAGAAGCCAGATCTTTAATCGATGCAAGGTATGCTCAACATAATACAAAAGTTCAAACCCTATTGGATGTGAGATGACCCATTGAAGATGAGTACAAAACATGGTTGGAGAAGTTCACTAAATGAGCCTGTGTATGAAAGGTGATGACAAACATGGTGAATAACAAATGAGAGAGAAACAATGCATAGCCTAGAACTAGTACCAATTAGGCTTTTTTTGAAGTATTGAAAAATACTATTCTCTCCCCAATGTAAATATTGGTGGCACAAATTTTGACTTGGAGGGGTCAGTTCTCTCTCCTTTTATTGCTTTTCATGCTTTAGAGTTTTATTGACTAGGTGCGAATGTGGATAAAAAATTTTGCTTGTGAGAAATATATTTTGATGCTATTGCAATGAATGAAGAATACGTTTTAGAAGGCGGGTGTATCTTCCTTAGCAAATAGAAATAATTTTTGTCTTATATGAATTGCCACCACTTTATGAGATACAAATTTTAATCTTTGGGGGAATTTTCAAATTGAAATTGAAATATATTTCAAATTTAAATGTGACTTTAATTGTAATTTGGCCCAATGCTTGTTGCTCCCATGTTTCTATAATGGGATTTCAAGGCCAATTACCAGGTCTTTTGATGGTTAAGAAAATTTGGGCTCATGTAAGAGAAATATCGTAATTCAAGCATAGAGAAATTGAGTAGTGTTCAGTCCTAGGAATGCATTCAAATTTTTAATAGGCTTAATGGTTTTAAAGTAGAATTGGTGTATGAATGATAATTGCATAGTCTAGATTAGCTTCTTTCCTCTTTATGTTTTCTTTCGAATTATGAATAAAGGGAACAAGGTTCTTTTATTTGTCTTCAATGACTCTCGCTGAATGTGTGATTTCATTTTTGCTTTATTTCAACAAGTTAAGTAAATTCTTAAATGAGATCATAGGTTTGTGAGATTAAATTCAAGGATTATTAAGTAGTTTCTATTCTTTTATACATCGAGTTGATATATTACAAAGCACTATATTAATAGTCTTTAAATACTTGTTTCCATTGCTAATGTATTACAATTTATTGCAAGTATGAGTCTATCACCCATAGATAAAGCACTGGTCCATTTATTTGGTTATCCTTGATGTTAGTGAGCTTTCCTATACTAACAAAGAACAAAAATTCTAATTACAATTTATAGCAAACCTATAGTTGCAGTATAGTGGCATGAAGTACTACTCATTCCTTGCTTTAGGTACAATTCATTAAAGGGTTAGCCAAATCCTTAAGGAATTTTGTCTATTTGCATTTTATAGGAATGTATCTATTTATTTCAATTTTTATGATAAAATGGCTCAAGAGTATCATATAAACATTGTCAGGATCACCCTCCTGGGTTTCACAGAGCCTAAAGTGTAGAGGTTTAGCCTAGCAAGCTAGTACCTATTCGTTGGCCAATCCTCACCACTATTTACCATTAAGTTGTGGGAAATTCATAGATAATGAATGATATTAAGTTTGGATCTCAAAAACTAACCAACAACTATTTCCAAACTCTCTCACGAGGCTGGGGGTATAGTATGTGTTGCTCTTCTAGTATCCTTGTGCTCATGGATAGGTGGTCTCTCAAGTGTAGAAGGATGTTCTAATGATACATGAGGATGATACATAGGTCTCTTATTGGGGGAGCCCTAGCCTCCTCATGATCCTCTAGACCTCCCATTTTTTCCATAGCTAGTTGTGACTCCTCCTCCTCCTAAGCACATCCTCATCCTCATCCTCCTCCTTGTGATCTTCTTGATGTAATGGCCATTGCCTAGGATCGCTAGTAGGATGATTTGCGAGAAATATAGGATTTGAATTTGTAGTGTCCCACTATCTAATGTATGTAGTTGTGGATTCAATGTCATCCACATGAAACACTATATTTCTATCTCAATTCTCATTGTTCAATTCACTCAATAGGACATTTATGATGGTAGGAAGAGCAATGAATTATAGCTTAGCACCATTGTGAGTTGACCTGAGATAGGGTGGTTGAGGGATGGGAACCCTTAAGTACAACCAAACTATCTCATCACATAATCATAATAGAAGAGAATTGATGCAAGAACTCTTGGAGGTCATAAGTTTTGACTTGAGATTCCAATTCAACAATTTGTTTAATTTAATTTCAAATTCTTGTATGTAATTAAATTAGTAATTTGATAATTAGTTTCAAATAGTTGACAACTTTCATAAGCCATATAGATAAGCATAAAAAATTACCAAAAAAAGGCAAGTTAAGAAAGCTATTAAAAACTACCAAAAAAGGTATTTTTTTGGATTTTGCTAAAAAACTACCAAAAAGGGTAGTTTTCGGATTTTGCTAAAAATTGCCAAAAAAGTAAGTTTTTGATTTTGTAAAAATTGCCAAAAAAGGTGATTTTTAGCTTTCTACTTAAAGGGAATTTTTTTTTCAATTTTGAAGGGCATGGAAGGAGGAATAAAGAAGAATTTTCAAAAGTGTTTTGAGTTATTTTGTGTCTTTTTTTAATTTAATAATTTTAATTTGTATGTTGTGAATTTTGGTTGCATTATTTGGTATCAGAGTAGGATTTCTTGAGTGTGCAGGAAGAAGTGTTGATTGGAGGCAATTTGCACAATGACCTAGGGGTGGAGAGTGTGGGTTTTTTCTTGCAAATGAATGTGTAATTTGGTGCAATTTGCATGATGAAGGATTTATTGAGAAGAGGTTCTTGTGGTTTTGAATAGATCGCCGAGTGTGAGGGAGTTTGTAACATAGCCTGAAAGTTTTGAAAATTTGTAAATAAATCATCGAATGTGAGGTAGTTTACATGTGAAGAACTTGAGGATTTAAAAATTTGTGTTAAGGATTTGTGAGGCCTTAAAGGTGGAAAATTGGAAGAAGAAAAAGACTTTTGTCATTAGATGGATTTTGAGGATTCCTAAACTTGAGAAAATCGGAGAGAAACAACAACAAGAAATAAGAGTTAGAATGATAGAGTTGCTACGAAAAGTGAAAGAACTGGGAGTAGAGATTGAAAAGAGGAAATGAGAAAAAAAAGAGTTGAAGGTAATTTTGATTATCCTTCTAATGATATTTTGATTGCAGGTACGAAAGAAGATGCAAAAAAATGTCATGCATGTGGCTTAAAAAATAAGAAGACAATGAATACAAAGAAATTGATGATCCTAAATTTGAGACATGTATATTTGAAGGCATAATTGTGAAGAATGAGGAGGTTGTATTTTCAAAAGAAGAGGTTGCACCAGAAGTTGATATGATAGACTTTAAGTGTCCAAAGTATGATGAGGTGTTTGGTGAGGAAGGATATTGTAGTAATGAATGTATTAGTAGATGAATATGCTATGGTTGAAATTAAGGGAGATAAGAAAGTGAATGTTGGGTTGCTTGGTGACTTCTCCTTTGCATCATTTGATGACCTCTTATTTGATAAAGATATTAGTATGCCTGATAGTTTGATGCAAGATGGGAAAGATGAATCTTTCGATTATGATGATGTGAGTGTAAAGGATGAACGGATTGCAGCCGAAGATTATCTTTTAGAAGGAAAGGAAAAAGAGGAACACAATGTTGAAACTAATATTGGTGATAAAAAAATTGTTGTAGTAGTGATAGAGAAAGAGGTAATGGGTGAATTTTATTATTTAACTAAAGAAGAAGACTCTAATGTTTAAGATTTTCTAGAATTTAATAGTGTTTATTGGTGGGAGATGAAATATGTGAAAAGAGGCAGAAAAAGAGGAATAATAAAAGATGGAAGAGACATAAAATTGCAAGGAAAGGTGAGAAATAATAATCAAGTAGATAAGGCAAAGAGATGGATCCAAGATGTGCATGACATCTACAAATGAGAATTAAAGAAGTTGAATAAAAACAAATGGCAACAGTTTAAAGACCATAACTTGCAGGAGCTATGTTCTTTTCAACTAGAGGACAACAATGCAAGAACTCCCGGAGGTCATAAGTTTTTACATGGGATTCCATTTGAACAATTTGTTTAATTTATTTTTTTATTTAATTTCAAATTCTTGTATGTAATTAAATTAGTAATTTGACAATTAACATCATTTTAATTAGTTTCAAATAGTTGGCAACTTTCATAAGCCATATAGATAAGCATAAAAAATTACCAAAAAAGGCAAGTTAAGAAAGCTATTAAAAACTATCAAAAAAGTAATTTTTGTATTTTGCTAAAAAAACTACCAAAAAAGGTAACTTTTTTATTTTGCTAAAAACTGCCAAAAAGGTGATTTTCAGCTTTGTACTTAAAGGAAAGTTTGTTTTCAATTTTTAAGGGGATGGAAGGAGGAAAAAACAAGAATTCTCAAAAGTGTTTTGAGTTATTTTGTGTCTTTTTTTATTTAATAGTTTTAATTTGTATGTTTTGAGTTTTGGTTGCATCAAGAATCACAATATACTAATAGTTATCAACACAAAAATAGTCACAACGTATCCTTGCTAGTTGTGGCGAGCCTATCTAGGGCTGTAAATTCCTATAAGGTCTCCATATAGTGTCTATAATATCCAACTGATCGAATTTGATGATCTTTAATATAGTAGATCTCCATATTGCAATAGTCTCCTAAGAGGATGACAAAATACTCAAGGATATGTACATGGAGTATCCATGGTATATCCAATGAGATGCGTGCAAGCAATGTGCTCGAAAACTCATGCCTAAAGAAGGGTGCAAGTCATAAGATTGTGTCTCATAATGAGTGTATCATCTGAGATCATAGTGTCGGTGTGCCATTAGATGGATTTTGAGGATTCCTAAACTTGAGAAAATCGGAGAGAAACAACAACAAGAAATAAGAGTTAGAATGATAGAGTTGCTACGAAAAGTGAAAGAACTGGGAGTAGAGATTGAAAAGAGGAAATGAGAAAAAAAAGAGTTGAAGGTAATTTTGATTATCCTTCTAATGATATTTTGATTGCAGGTACGAAAGAAGATGCAAAAAAATGTCATGCATGTGGCTTAAAAAATAAGAAGACAATGAATACAAAGAAATTGATGATCCTAAATTTGAGACATGTATATTTGAAGGCATAATTGTGAAGAATGAGGAGGTTGTATTTTCAAAAGAAGAGGTTGCACCAGAAGTTGATATGATAGACTTTAAGTGTCCAAAGTATGATGAGGTGTTTGGTGAGGAAGGATATTGTAGTAATGAATGTATTAGTAGATGAATATGCTATGGTTGAAATTAAGGGAGATAAGAAAGTGAATGTTGGGTTGCTTGGTGACTTCTCCTTTGCATCATTTGATGACCTCTTATTTGATAAAGATATTAGTATGCCTGATAGTTTGATGCAAGATGGGAAAGATGAATCTTTCGATTATGATGATGTGAGTGTAAAGGATGAACGGATTGCAGCCGAAGATTATCTTTTAGAAGGAAAGGAAAAAGAGGAACACAATGTTGAAACTAATATTGGTGATAAAAAAATTGTTGTAGTAGTGATAGAGAAAGAGGTAATGGGTGAATTTTATTATTTAACTAAAGAAGAAGACTCTAATGTTTAAGATTTTCTAGAATTTAATAGTGTTTATTGGTGGGAGATGAAATATGTGAAAAGAGGCAGAAAAAGAGGAATAATAAAAGATGGAAGAGACATAAAATTGCAAGGAAAGGTGAGAAATAATAATCAAGTAGATAAGGCAAAGAGATGGATCCAAGATGTGCATGACATCTACAAATGAGAATTAAAGAAGTTGAATAAAAACAAATGGCAACAGTTTAAAGACCATAACTTGCAGGAGCTATGTTCTTTTCAACTAGAGGACAACAATGCAAGAACTCCCGGAGGTCATAAGTTTTTACATGGGATTCCATTTGAACAATTTGTTTAATTTATTTTTTTATTTAATTTCAAATTCTTGTATGTAATTAAATTAGTAATTTGACAATTAACATCATTTTAATTAGTTTCAAATAGTTGGCAACTTTCATAAGCCATATAGATAAGCATAAAAAATTACCAAAAAAGGCAAGTTAAGAAAGCTATTAAAAACTATCAAAAAAGTAATTTTTGTATTTTGCTAAAAAAACTACCAAAAAAGGTAACTTTTTTATTTTGCTAAAAACTGCCAAAAAGGTGATTTTCAGCTTTGTACTTAAAGGAAAGTTTGTTTTCAATTTTTAAGGGGATGGAAGGAGGAAAAAACAAGAATTGTCAAAAGTGTTTTGAGTTATTTTGTGTCTTTTTTTATTTAATAGTTTTAATTTGTATGTTTTGAGTTTTGGTTGCATCAAGAATCACAATATACTAATAGTTATCAACACAAAAATAGTCACAACGTATCCTTGCTAGTTGTGGCGAGCCTATCTAGGGCTGTAAATTCCTATAAGGTCTCCATATAGTGTCTATAATATCCAACTGATCGAATTTGATGATCTTTAATATAGTAGATCTCCATATTGCAATAGTCTCCTAAGAGGATGACAAAATACTCAAGGATATGTACATGGAGTATCCATGGTATATCCAATGAGATGCGTGCAAGCAATGTGCTCGAAAACTCATGCCTAAAGAAGGGTGCAAGTCATAAGATTGTGTCTCATAATGAGTGTATCATCTGAGATCATAGTGTCGGTGTGCCAACATGCTTTTCCCCAGACAAACATGGTTTATTTCTTCTCCATCACTTATATAGTATGAACGTGTCCTTTGTGTTGGTGTGTTCCTCATTCATAAAGTGAAATTGGTAGTGATACAGTAGTGATCATCATCTGATGAAGAATTGGAACACCAACACATGCATGTAATAGCCACCATAGCTAGATTCATCCATTTCCATCCCATGGTAGATCACATTCAATGCAATTATTTTTATTAGCTAGGATCTTCTTTGAGGTCCTCCCCTCATCATTCCTCACAATCTTATCCTGAATGGGTAGTCAAAGTATGCAGTATACATCCTCCAAGGTCACTATCATCTCTCTTGTTGGTAGAAAAAAGGTAGAGGTATTAGCATTACAATGATCCTTGAGTTTCATCAGAATATTTCCATGGTACCTCATTACAAGCATGAAGTACACCCAAAATAAACCAACCACACATAGGTAGTGCTACTCTGGAATTGAGAGTAATGAGGCTTGATTGTGAAGAATTTTAAACAAGTAGCCTCCCAGATGTTCTCACATGTGTGGAGGGCCCTATTAGAAAAATAAGGATTGTCTATTAGTAATACATTCAATGATACATCAAAATCAAGTAGCATAGCACATGTTTTATAACTTTGTGCCCAATCAAGAGCACCCATGCTATTCAAGGTTACCCTTAGAGGTCTAGGGAACCTATATTGGTCAAGGGCACTTGATTTCCTAAAAAATCCATTAAAATTTCTTAAAATTGACCTCCTACATATAGGAAAAGTGAAAACACAACTCACCTCTCATGTCAGTGTACTTCATATGGTGTGTTGTCTTAGAGCCTCGATCCTCTATGTGTGATATAGTCACTGTTACAAAAATTTGACTCCTAAGATGCTATGATTAGTTCTTAATGCTCTTAAATTACAAAATAAAAAATGAATAGAAAAAGGTAAAAAAATTATAACCTATAGCTAAATTTGGTACAATATTACTCATCATGTTATCTTGAAAATAATATAACTTGGTCTTGTAAACTCTAATTTTTTTGTTGTATGTTGTGTTCAAAACATAGTCTTGCTCTCTTTCACTTTTTTTTTTCTTTTTGTTACTTGGTGTTATATTTTCATGACCCTACCATCAATATTTACATCAAAACACTAATCACTTAGATGTGGTGAGATAGCTACCCTATTTCCACCTCCTTAATGAAAATGAATCAGGGGCCATACATCTACCCTTAAATTTCATTGTCCTTAGAAGTATTGAACTAACTCATTTGCTTGTATGTGTAGGATGGTTTTTAAATTTCTAAATAAATGTGTTTGTAGGATGTGGTTCCTAATATTGTGGTATTATAGATTACTACACTGGGGGATTGTTCTCTCATTTAGTGAATTTTGTACATCCTCTATAGTATCCTTTTTAGATATCTTTTTTATGATATGATTTTCTTTTAGTACTTTAGCTTGCATATGCACATAGTTTCATATGGTTTCTAAATTGGGGGCTAAATGTTACATTGAAAATTGTACTCTCTTTAGGTTGAAAGTACATTTTCATGCTCTATTTAGAACTTCATATTTTAGCCTCTCCATTAATGCATCTTAGATATTACCTAGCCTTAATTTCTCCTATAAACCTTGGAGAGTGTGTTAGTACTACCATAGAAAGTTATTTATCAATAAAATATTATCAAATTGAACCTAAAAAAGTTCTAAAATGTTGGATAAATATTTATTTAAGTAGACTCTAAATACCCTAATTAAATTTGGTTGAGTGTAGAAGAGTTGGATAGGCACACCTAATGCCCTAGTCTAGGTATATTGTCTAATAAATTTGATTTCCTATTTTTACTAGTCTCTAATTTTGTAGATGTAAATTTAAATTTGGGCCTAATGATAAATTAATTATAAAAATTAAAATTAAACAAGTCAACCTACACTTTAATTTATTCTTATGTTCCAATAATATAAACATGAATTATCATTCCAAAATGAAGAGAAGTAATTACAATTATAGATTTACATGGAGAAATTTAGAATTGTTTGAGTTATCACAATGATTGAATTTTGGTGCCAATGGAAGGACATTATGGAATCTAGGTTTTGGAGATAGCTTTGGATTCTTTTGAGCACCTAATTAATTTTTTTAGAGTGTTATCATCTTCAAACTTTGATCTACTTATTTCCCTAAGCAAGGTATTTATGTATTTAGATTTTCCTAAGGGCATTCAACTTTCTCTTGGGTTGATCTTATTCATGTAATTTAGGAATCATTTTATAACACATTTGAGTAGGATCTTTAGCATTATAGCTCATAATTATATGCACTTAAGGTTAAGATCACACATATTTTATCAATCTATCAGTCGATTATTCATGGAGGTAGAAATACCAAAATGGGGATTTGACCTAGGAAAAATCCTAGATAGCCACCCCCTTTTCCCTCTTTTTTGTGATTTTGTAGGTTTAGATCCAAAGAAAAAAATTATAGAGTAGAATCACATTGTGCAAACCTGGGAGCTTCAAAATTTTAAAGTTTTAGAGTCAGATTTCACTCCTAGTCTAGGGTGTCCAACACCCTTAACCTCTCATTTCAACCTCAAATTTGAAGTGCAAGTACACCAATTTTTTCCCTCCTCATATCTATCTTATATTTGTGTAATTTTAGTCTCATATTTGTGGAAAAGTTGTATTTTCAGATTAGGTTGCATAGTTTAAATAAATTTATTAAATTAACAATAAATCTATTCAATTTTCAAAGCAATAGAAGAACTAGGCCCAAGATAGATTGGCTCTCCTCCTAGGTTGTTAGCCAATCTCATATCATTTTTTATTTAGCTTCTAAGGTTTGTTCAAAGAAATGTTGATCTTATTGATCTACACACTAGTTCTAGGGTCCCTTTTTACACACAACATCTACAACACTTAGTCAAGTGTATGCCTTGTGAGAAAGGGATAGTATTCAAGTGGAAAGAGATGTGTTATATGACAATAAATATACCCTCATGATAAATGAGATGTAAGAAAGGTGTAGAGGGATGGATTGAGGATATGAATTTAAAGAGTGGAGGCATATGTGGCTAGGCTTAATAATTAATGAGATATAACTAGATGAGGAGCCAAGACATGAGAAAAATGGTCAATGAGATTATGCAAGCTTAATGGGAGGTATAATACTATAGGAATATATGAGAGTTTAGTACCTATTGGATAAAGGGAACCTATCTTTGTAGAGATCATCAAGTTATTGATGTTATTAGTTCCTCCAATTGATTATCTAATCTTTACTAAAGGTAAGCTACTTCTTATAATCAACAATATAAGGTTAGTGGCCAAGGAACATGGATTTAAACATCCTTCTACATATTAGACTCTCCAAAATCAAGGCAGGTTCCCCTTTTCACAACACAAAATAGAGATTTATCATTTAGGAAAATGGTGTTTCAAAAGATAAAATTCTTACACATAGTATTTTGAGATTTAACATATTTACACTTAGTTAATTTAGAAATTCTCATAACTTACCTAAACTCTCATGTAAGAAATCAAAATAACAAGTATTGCAATAAGCTTAAGATTTCATGATTTAGTTTCTTCCTAGGTCTTGGATAGATTATGTTTCTTGAATAATACCTTATCCATTAAAAAGTCAATAATTTTGTAATATTCTCTTATTAACAACTTAAACACCAATTCAAGGGTTTACCAGACACTATAATCTTATAACAATGTAATTCACTATTGTTTAACAATTAAATTATATTAATAATCCTTAATGTATGACAATATTTTTGTCTTTTAATTGAGATAAATTAATCTATTTCTTGAATAGAATTCGCTAATAAAATATTTATCACAAAAAATATTTAATGGAGAACCTCATATCTTGATTATATTAACTTAGAAAAATATGAAGAAAAGAGAATTGAAGAATGATATTCATATATGCCTCAATTAGACTATATGCTTTTATTATGGACAAAATATTACAATTATTTTCTCTTAAATTTTGAGACTCTCTAAAAGTTAAATAACCCATCCAAAATTACAATTCCCAAGATCCTAAAAATAAGGCTTAAAATTACATTTTACAAAATAAGGAAAAAAAAACTTAAATCTATAAAATAAGTTTCACATTTTCATTTGACAATGTATTCACATGAGCAATAGAATGTAGGTACAACTACCTCATATAAGAAAAATGACACTTGAAAAACTATAGTTTAAGCCATTGCTCACATTGAGAGTATTGTTGACCATACCTCTAAAGCTCCTCATTATGGACATTATATTTAGAATCCATAATTGTCCTAGTTTCTTTGAAAATTTGTCTAAATAAGAATCTATCTTTATCAATTCATAAGTAGAATAATTTAATAAATTCAAGTCTTAACTTTCCACTAGTGGAAATGAATGAATACATTGTTGGGATGAAATTCCCAAACTCACTTTAGCAACCATCAAGAGGGTTGATTATTCTAAAGTTATCTAATATATTGAGCATTACCCTTTCTTCCAATGTTTAAAAAAAAATCAATTTGTTCATCTATTTTAAATCTAATTTGGACTAGAAAGTTGAAATTTCTCCCAATATTCATATGATCTCATTCTCTTTCATAGTTTTTTTGGGATTAATATTATTATATTTGGCTAACTTAACAACCTTCACCATTGAGGTTGTTTTGGGGATCCAAGTACTTAATGTTTCCTATAAGAAAAAAGATGCATATGATTAATGAAATAATTTTTCAAAATGTTATATCCACCATAGTCATCATATAATCTATGTAGAATTTTTGACAGTATATGGCATAAAATATCATCAATTATTTGAGTGGCCACCATTTGTCCTCCATCCTTAGTTACCCTTTCTAACTCTTTTTTTCTTTTCTTTTGTTACTCCTTCAATTCATGTATTATTAAAGAAATACTTTATTGATGCTCTGATGAGAACTCACCTAATCCTAATTGAGGGGTTATTGTAGGATCATTAAGAATTTGGGGAGGTGGCAGCTGAGATGCCACTTTATTGTATTCATAAACCTATTTTTTTGAACCTCATGTAGCTTACTATAATCTTCATGTATTTTTCTAGCTATGACTTCACTAAATAGGGCTATGTTAACCCCTAGGGATGCAACTTGAGAAGGACTATAGCTAGGTAATATTTTCACAATAAAATTTATATATTTCTCACATACATCCAATTGCGTCTTATTAATGATTTGAGCAACTAACCAAATATCCAAGGTTTTATATTTAGTGCTAAAACTTGATCCAAAATATACATATTAAGCTTTCTCACTAGATGTTAAAACTTCCACTTTACTCTCTAATCTTCTTATTTTATTTAATACGATAGTAGAGGAAATATCCTAATTAGGAAATAGCAAGCTCCACTATCTTTAACAATCTATATTCCCTCATAAGAGGATATGTTTATTAACTTGAAGTCTACTTGTTATATGATTTATTTTTTTATACTTTTCATCTCTTCCTTGGGGGATTCTCCCTTCCTTTTATTTAATTTTGTAATGAACTCAATTGACTTATTCCTTACTAATAAATTCCTAAACACTCTAGATTTCAAAATTCATCATTTGACATAAACTTATTGCAATCCAAAGCTCTTCCATTATTAATCACATCATACTTACACAATAAATATATCGTCATTCTATTTTGTGTTAGGTACTCTAATGGGACCCTCTAGGGAGAAAGAAATATTTGATCCACTTCATCAACATCAGGAACACTGGCATCCATAAATTCAACTTCAAAGGAATAATCTACCAAATTATATAAGCCAATCGGTCTAATTTGAGATACCTTTAGTTGTGTAGTTGAATCTATAGGAGCTAAATCTTGTTGAAAAAATTGTTCAACCTCTTCTTCTCTTAGACTTTCCTAAAAATTTGTAGGCCTTAACTATGGTATACACACACTACCAACAATACCATCATAATTTTACATCATAGTTTGGGGCCTTGTGCATGGATCCTTAGTCTTAATATATGCTCCTTGATATGATGGGTTTGAATTTTTCCTATTTTCTTCCACCCTATTTATGTTTTCCCATTTTTATTTCATCATCCTCACTTCTTCATATTTGGTACATTTTCTTATCACATCCTCAATTATGTTAAACTTCTGATAATAATTGGAATTTTGACATCTAGTCTGACCTAGTCAATGTAGTGTTTTCAATCATAATTTATGAGGATGTCCACTTTCAAACTATAATTCTATAATAAAGAAGGATTCACATCCAATCCTTCTTTGGAAGTGACCTCAAAATCTAAAACTAACATGGTAGATGACATACACGAGCCCTTCTTGTTAGATCTCAAATTAAACTTACAAGTCTCATTTAATTGCCACATTATTTATAAAAATTAAAAAAACTATTTGACAAAAGCTTTCGAAGGATGTCTGGCTAGATAAGGGATCCATAAATTCTAATTATCATGGTATGTGAATGTAGATACTAGTCACCACAATTATAATCAATTCCTTTCTTAAAACCCATTTATTTAGGCCTCAAAATTGTATTAGTTTATCTTAAATGTTTTAGGCATATGGGAACCCTACATATTTTAGGGTTACTTGCATGAATGATTCATCAAAGACAACATAGATTTCTATTCCACAATGCATGTCCTATATGTGTGTCCATGTCTAGATAGAAACTTAGATTCCTTCATAATTTAACACCCTCAATTTCATGAAATTAACCCAAATGCTTCTTCCAATGTGCAAGATCAAATGACAAAGAAAAGAGTACCATCTATTTAATAGATTTAAAAATCCTTAATTGAAATTTATTTCAATACAAAATGCATACTGTCAGTAATGTAGGATGCACAATCAAATATTTTATTTAAATCCCTATGCTTCACATCAGTAATAAGCATCATTGTGAGACCCCTAATTTATGTACTTCTATTTTCTTGTGATGGTTGATGTACCTAATAAATTTTGATGCATATGATATTTATTGATGATGCACTTTATTTTCATGGATGGTATTGATATGCTTATGGATGTTATGTTTATGTTGTTCATGTAATTCTCTTTGATACAATTATTTATGATTAATGTATTTACGAAATGATGTATTTTATATGTTATCTTATTGATTAGTTGATTTATGATGATACGTGATTATGCTGGATTTATGCTAGTACATATATTTCTACTATACTGACACCTTTTCATTGAGTGTACATGGATTTTAATGCCGATAGATTTAATGGGGGCCACTTAGCTACTTTGTGTTGTTTTTGTATGAAATTCGATCTAGGCATGGGGTCCTATGGTTTATTGGTCATTATGTTGGAATATGTGATTTTCATGTGTTGTTTTATGTGGATCATATTTTGTGCAAGTTTTGATTTGCAAAATTTTTAAAGAAAATTTTAATGTGTTTTCAAGAGGTCTAGGGTGTGTTTTATGTGTTATAAATTAGCCTAGGACATAAATGTATAATTTGGAATGTTATTTTTCCATTTGTGATCTTATAAAAATTGTTTAAACCCTCATTTTACCCCCACTTACAAAATTGGTGAAAAAGAGAGGGTGATTGGGTGGTTGTGTTGGTTATGGGAGGAAGTTATCTATCCCTTCTCTTTAAAAATCCTCCCTCATGAAGAGGAGGTGGTTACCTTGCTCATTTTGTGTTTTAGAATTTTGCAATTTTGTTTTTGGATTTATTGAGAGGGAGGAATGAGAGTGAGTCTTGGGAAGAGGAGGAGGAAAAAGAGAAGGCTTGGAGAAGGGTTTCCATTCAATAATCCTAACATTAGTGGGATCATTGCGATCCGAGGTAGGACAAACTCCTTTTATTTTCTGCAAAAAATGTGTAACTTATTTTTATGGGGTTTTGATTGGGGTTGCTTGATGTGATGTGCTTTGTTGTATGTATTATGTTGTCCCTTTTTATTATGTGATTTTTAAGGGATTTGACTCCCTCTTGTGAAGATGAGACTTTGGTTCCCCATGTATAGGGGTTCGAGTGGGTGTGGCAATAGAGTTGTTGTGCCTGTTGCACACATGCCCCATCCGAAACGGGGACCCTCTCTTCCCTCCTTTTGATTGTCGGGTCCTTTTGGCTTCCCCCCGTTTTGCATGTCCATTTTTGTGCCCTAATAGGTCGACTCACCCTTCAAAGTCACATACTAAGTTTGACCAAACTCAACCCCTTTAAAAATGCTAAATCTAGGGTCAAATCGGGTCTTTCTTGTCAAAATTCCCTTCGGACGTCCGTGGCCCCTTCCGGGTCCGAACCCTCAGGTTTCCTTCTCCAGATTTCTATTCTGGGTTTGTTGTTGCTGGCGTCCAATGCCCAGCATCTTCCCGTATCTTGGGATTCTGCATCCAAAATTTCACTTGAACTTCATTGTTCCTCATGGTGGCGGCTGGACGTCTTTTCGGCCACCAGACTCCGGGTCGCCTATGAGATTTGAACTCACCAACTCTCTAGCCACCATACAAAGGAATTAATTGTGGTGTTAATGATAGTTTTAGCTATAAAATTCAGATTTTCTGGCTGTCATTTTCACACGAGTGAAGTAATAGAAATTTGGAGAGCTCTGAAGCATTTGACATTTTCAGCCCCTAGATCCGAGCTCTTTTTCCGACGTTCTCCACATGGACAACAACTTTATTCTTCGAGATTTCATGGTATGTCCACCGTCCACACACCTCATTGACCTTTTCATTAATTTTTGGTTCAAGATTAAGTAAAAATGTAAAACAAGGTTAAAATCTGGTAGATAAGTACCCCCCCTAAAAACCCATGTTTTAAAATGTGAAAAATCGATCGTTTGAGAAGTCATAATTCAAACCAAAGATTAACCCTACCATTGTCATTCTTCGGAATAGTTGCTGGCATCTCCTAAGCCCAGACCTTCCTGCGGCCATCCGCATAAAACTCAAAACTTAAAACTTCAAGCGGCCAAGCTTGTCCCAGATCCCGACCTCCGGATTTCCCCTCGCAGGTTTCCGTTGTGTCCCCGCCATTCTAAGTGGCCTCCCTCGGGCATCATTCCTATTCTCAGATCCTGGCCCTGCGAAGTTTGTGTCAAAACTCAAAAAATTCAAAAAAATCGATGAGCAAGCAAACTGTCCCTGGGATCCGATCCTTAGAGTTTCATTCACGGAATTTCGTGTTGACTTCACCATTCTAATGACCTGTTTTGAGCATCCTTCTGGACCTTAGACCCCAACCGCCTGAGGCCCGATTCCAAATTCTATGGGAGTAACCAAAAATCTAAGCGTACTTCGGACCTCGACCTCCATAATTTCATGTCGCTTTTGCCATTTTACACGGCTATCTCGAGATGTATTTATGAATCTCAAACCCCAGTCCCCCTTTTTCCTTGTGAAAATCCAAGTGAAGAACCAAGCATCCAAGGTACTTTCGGACCCCGAACCCTGGAATTCCACTTCCGTGATTTTGTTCCATTGGCACCATTTTAGATGGCAAATTCCACATGACTTTTCGACCTTCAGACCCTAACCCGTTGTTCACCGCCTGGCTTTCCCAATTCCTAAAATTGTCTTCATGGATTGTCTTCCGGAAATCCCCTCCTGGATTTCCTCTTGCATTTTGTCATCCCGATTGGCTGACCTGTAACTACTTCCCAGTGACGGTGATCCGAGCTTTGGATTTCGACGCCTAGAGTTTCGTCTTCCCTATAGCTGATACCTGAACTCGTAATTGAAGGCTCAAATGACCTCCAAATCCAAAATGAGCTTCGACCCACTTGCTAAAATTAGGTCTTCCTTCACGCCAACCCTTAATTGTGCAAATCCAACATTGGGAAACACCTTTGGGAGTTCCATGCCTAATTTTCCTTTCCAAATGACATTCTGCCAAGGGAACTCTAGCCCTGGGAACCTGGGTTGCCTGCTTTGATTTCTAAGAGATGTTTTATCAAATGTTATGTGGTTATCGAATATGAATAATGATTGCGGAGCTAACTTTGATGTGCAGGGACTTGTCTAGGGTCGTTTCTTCATGTTTGATGTTACTGATTCACGTCTTTTGTGCAATATTTATGGAATCTAGCACAGAAAATTCTGGTGCCTCCAAGGAGAAGGGGAAAGGAATAGCCAAGACACCTCAAGGAAAGGAGGATATGTATCTAATGAAGTACAAGTTTCAAGGGGTGCCCTTACAATCCAAAATCACCACTCCATGGAGAGATGTCACGGATACCAATATCAGTCAGGTCGATGCTGATGGATTTACACAGAGAGTTAGGGTGAACCCCAAGACAGAGAATGCAAGGTTGATAAGGAGCAGTGGAATTTCCAAAGCTATAGGCTTCCCACCAGCCTTGGTGGCCCTAGAATTGGTAATGGCATGCATAGAGGCATATCAACCGAAGACTTGAACAATAGTGGACTGGGATGGGAATATCCTTGCAGATATGTCCCCATCAGGTATAACAATAACTTTCCACATTCCTACCTTTAAGAACATGGAGACCCCCACCATGGATGAGTGCAAGGAACTATGGGAGCAGGATCCGCTACAGTGTAAGAAGCTAATCAATCAATATTGGTTAAAAGACAAGTAGGGTAGTGTTGGTAAGCTCCCTCAGGAGCTTTATCGTAGTGATTTCTTTGAGAATTACCATGACCTCGTGACCTTGCTGAGCTAAGTGATGGGCCTTCCTGCTGCGGCCTTCTTCTAGAAGTGGATGTTCTACTTTACGGAGAAGATTCTCCATGGTGATGACACTAGCTTCTATTGGGGGGAGATAATCAATGACTAATTCCATGAACAGTTTACAAGTTTCAAGAAAACCTCCAAGTTCTTCATGACCTCCTACTTGGTGTATTCCCTCACCAATCAGTAGCACTATCATGGATTTACTGCAGTACCCAGTGAGGCATCAGGGACAGAACTTAAACCATATGATAAATAACCTCAACTGCAGTACTGAAACTTCAAGAAGGATTATTGTAGGGTGAATGATGCATTCATCGCCCACATCATTTGATCTCTAGGAGGTGAATTTCAAAGAAGAGTTTCCCATAGTGCCAGGGCCCTCCTCAGGAAATATTCCTTCCTATACATACAATTTCCAAGGTTCACATACATCCATGCCCAAGGATTCATAGAAAGACCAAACAATATGCCTCGGTACCCCAACAACCGGATCATACTATTAGAGCTGACTTAGCAGCTATGACACATTCATAATATCTTGAGTAGCAAGCATCTAGCGAGTACACCTTACCCCATTGGGCTTGGCCAAGGGATGTACAAGATTCATCCCTCCCAGTGTGCGGGGTACTCAAAAATGGAGTTGGCCAAATACCATTTCTGGCAATATATAGCTCAGCCCCAAATGGACCCATATGGACACATCAGAAAGGCACTAGGACGTGAGTATGCCCACCTCCACAATGTTTAAGATTTTTGGGCCAATTGCAAAGATGATATTGAAGTACGGCTACGACACTACATACGCATAGCTGCTCTTTATGTGTGGAGAATAAATTTATGCCCGGTCCCTGACCAGCTTGAAGAGGATGAGGATATAGTGATTGATCTAGGATATGATGTCGTTGCTAATTTTCCAATGTCTGTGATTGATTGGAATGAGCGGGAGCTTGTCGACATTAACATACTCACTAAGCCCATCGAGATCCGAACAAGGGCATGGATCGACCAATAGGTAGCCCGATTGAAACAACAAGGAGTCGCCTTAACATTTAAGGGACTGGAAAGTGAACCAAGTGGCTCCGATGGTGGGATAGCTACTACTACAATTGGGGAAACATCCAAAACCCCACCATTAGTCAAAACCAAAAAGAGAAAAGAAGCCAATGAGCAGCTACCCAAACCAAAGTTTTGTGCCCGCAAAGCATCAAAGGGTGAACCTTCCCAGAAGAAAAGGAAAACAACCAGAGGTACGGAAATGTCTATGGCACCCAAAGGTCTACCCCATGAGATCAAGGGAGAGGGATCTAACCCCCCAAGGTCTCCGCCTACTACTGCCACCCTCCCACATGCTTGGCTTACCATTTCTACTTCCTCCCCACCTATGGTGGACATCTATGTCCACCTTGCTTCCACCTCTTTGATCATGCAAATTATTCCTATGGATTCATCCTTCGCTATGACCTTTCTAGTCTCCTCTTCCTCTATGTTTCCTTCCCTTCCCTTATTTCCACTGCAATGCTTGCCCTTAGCCTCCCAAAATCCTTTGTGAAATACATGCAAAACGTGTCGTTCGAGCTTTCAGGAATGCTCACTAATTTGGTGGTGCAAACTGCAATAGCTCAGGCTATGGGCAACACTCTAGCTCTCCCTCCACCCTCTGAACCACCAAGAATGGAGGTGACAATGAAAATATCTGATGAACTTGAGCGACGATAGCTAGAGGCTGTAGATAGGCCAAAAGACGAAGAATTTGAGTACCACAAGCATCCATTGTTCGAACGCCGAGACATAGATGAGGTGGACTATGAGTCTTCCAGTGAGGATAGTGAGGAGCTAGACGCTGAGCTAATCAAGGAAATAAATGATCCTGAGCTCAATGCAGAGTGGGGCAAGCATCTTAAGGAGATTGAGGATAAGGAAGCCAAGGATCGGCTCGCACATGAAGAGGAAATTGTTGCTCCAGAGACTGAAGGCAGTAGGTCTCCAACTGAGGGGCATGGCTAGACCATAGAACATGATGAGGAGGAATCTTTCCATGAAGATGAGAAAGAGGAGAGGCTCGAAGAAAATGGATAGCCCAGATGAAGAAGAAAAGGGTGCTGAAATGGAGGATCCCTCCAATGAGTGGTTGTATACCAAATCTCCCCCTAAATATATAATGCTCGAACAAGACTCTGATGAGGAGAGGAAAGATGCAGAAATAGAGAAGAGTGCTCTCATTGTCAGATCCATTGAACTTGAGAAGGAGGACAACATGATTCAAGGTTAATTACCCAGCGAAGAGCCTCAAATGCCCGATTGGCTAGTTGAAACAAAAGACTCCCACCCTGAAAGATCCTAAGGCAAGGTTGGAAGCCATTCTAGCCAGAGCACAAATTAGAACCAAGAAGGAGAAGAAGTTGAAGATCAGATCAAAGGTGACCATGGATGCCTCCAAATCTAGGGTGGTACAACTAGCAACCGTGGTGTTGGAGGACAAGGAATAACTTATAATGTCTCCACCATCAACTTGGGAGTGGCCACAAGGGAGAAAAAGTTCAATCACCTCCAAGAATCGGTCGCCACAGTGGTACACCTTATCCAGTAGGATAAAGTTTCTAAGGAAGAACTCAAAGCACAAGTGGCTGATCTAATGGCCTATATTCAGCAGTGGTCATCCTCAGATGAGCAGCCCACTAGATCATCAGCCCCACCTCAACTATTATCCCAAGAGAAAATCAATAAATTAGACAAGAGAAGGAACCTGGATAAGACTACGGAAAACTTGTTCCTACAGGTCTTGGACATGGGGAACATAGGTTTCAATTTGGTTGTCCGCACAACCAATAAGTTCTTAGAAGTGTAGAGAACTCTTGAGGGTACGAGGTAGGTCTGCAAGGAGTTCCCGAGGAAATAGAAAGTAGCCTACCCAAAAATTGAGGCTATACACGCGTTGCCAAGCGAGATCTGGGAGAAGGACCTCGCCCTCAAGGATGATGACCACTGGTTAGTGGATATCTAGAAGCGAGATTTCGATCACCAGAGGAAAAGGCTAGAGAAAATCTTAGAACGTATAGTGCCAGATATCGAATAGGCCAAAGAGTCAAGAGAAGAGTGTGGTCAGTACCTCAAGCTAATGATGAGGTACGAGCTACCTGCTATTGAGATAAATCTAGAAATTATAAAGCCACACTTCTTGAGGAACATGAAGGATGGGATGTTATCTAAGGTCACTATAGACTTCATGAGTTTTTCTACCCGAGCCTTCGCACAGTTAGAACTCTTCAAGGATAATGTTGCCAAATATGATGATGACTGGAAAAAGCTCATCAACAATTCTCAGGAATGGAGTTACCAGGTGTTGCGGTCGGATATCATGGAAGTAGATAAGCTCCATCCGGTGATCTTGAACTTCATGGAATATGCAGCTTTGAAGAAGCGTGAAGGCAACCCTATCATCGATGAAGAATTCCTCAAGGAATAGCTGCAGCAAAGGGCAAACAACAAAAGGAAGAAATTGCCACAGTGTTGCCACTAGATGATAAAATAGGGAAAAGACAAGAAGTGTTTTATTAATGAAATATATTTGGGGGTAGGTGAAACCCTAGTGTAAAGTGAATCTTGGCCACACAATAGAATCAAATCTTGGCCACTCATTTTTATTTTTGAAAACTATAAATAGGGCTCTCCTCCTCTCATTTTAAGAGAGTTGAGTTGTTGTAAAGGCATACTGCAAAAATTATAATAGAAAATATAGTCATTTCCTAGTGTATTTCTGGTTTTCTCTACATGTTTCATGATTCTTCTCCGCTTAGTTAAAACTTTATTTCAAAGTACTTTTATTTTTTGGTTTCCTTTAATTAGCTGTATTGGATTTAGTATGTTATCCTTGGTTTTGAAGATTTCTACTATGTGTATGCTTTCCTTGTCCATACTTTTGGTCATTTTTTGCTGGTAAATGACTATGTAAAGTTAGCTTGGACTATAATTTCATAGCTGCTCATCAAACCTTGTCTTTGGTTGCATTTACATGGCGAATGAATGATGAATATTTGTAGTCCTTAGAAGATAGCATAGATTTCATGACATTGTGAGAATTCAAATTAAGTGAAATTCTATTTAAGGAAACTGTCCATAGTAGGAACCTCCATGATCACTGTTCATTGGTAGTTGCAGGTCCAAGAACCATCCTTCTTCCTCGCCCTTTTTCCTTTTTTATTTAGAAACAACCCGTGCTAAGGTTCATTGCATATTGTAAAGCCAAATTTGACGAAACAATGGAGCCTAAGGCTATTGTCTGAACCTACAGCGAAGTGCAGTAATTTCATATTCCAAGAACTCCATTCATTGACCCAATTCTCCTACAGCTTCAAACCACGTAAGACTGCCTTGTGATTCCAGAAAAATCACATCAAACAACTGAAATATTCCAAGCACTGTCAAGACCTCACATCTGAGAGACCTTGGGATAGTGTTCTGCAATTTGATTGTGGAAGATTGTCTTTCAAGAGAGGTAATGCACCTACGTATCACCTGTGTTGTGAAGTGCATAAAAACACCATCAACAAGAGGCATCTTCATATTTTGGGATATGAGTGTCCCTTGTGATTATTGATCTTTTTAGGGTATGAGTACCCTTTCTTATATGGGGATGTGAGTATCCCATTTTACTTTATATAGATTAGTAGTTGGGAGGAATAAGGGTGTTTGATGTGGTGTTGATGTGGAGTTTGATGTGGTGTTGATGCGACGTTTGATGTGGTGTTGATGCAGTGTTGATGTGGGGGATTTGATGTGGAGTTTTATTATGGAGAATTGACTATGGTTTTTATGTATATGTTCCCCCATTTCAATTTGAGCCCCTACTCTAGCTAAGAGGTTTCCCTTTGTGGTAAACCATTGTGTTAGATAATTTTTTGTGTATTTAGGATTGGATTAATATGAAATTATTTTCTGTTAATGTGAAGTATCTTTGTGTTAAATTGTTGTTGTGCTTTGTGTTGAGTTTCTTCATGTGGCTAAGTGTTTCCCCATGCTCAGGGGTGGGTTGTCTCACAACCCTATGGATGGGCGGAGAGCCCATTGGCATATTGTGGTTTTCCTATTGTTTTCCTTTTCAAGTTTTGGATGAAGTTGTGGAAGATGTGCTTTGGAGTTGTTCAAGTTTTTGAATTGGGAAACCAATATGGCATTGAAATGTTCAAGAGAAACTTTTTTAATGTATATTGTAGGACAAATTCCAAAGTTAAATTTGTAAAAATTTTGTTGATTAAATGAATTTTCAAGCATACAATTGTGAAATAAATGTAAGAGTTACTTCAAGTGCAAGATTTGTATTGATATGAAATGTGAATGTGATTGTTATATTTTAAGTATAATAGATGATTTATTACTTTCATATGAATGTTACATAGTCAAAAAGGAATTTTGAATTGCTATTTGTCTACACTACTATTGAAAGAAAAGGAAAAAAAAGAAAAAAAAAAACTTGTATTATACTTTAAAATACCATGGAAAATTTTGTAATAAATTTGCAACTTGTGTTTGTTGGAAATATGTGCCTCAATCTCACTGGCTTTTACCTCTTTGGTCTGGGGGACTTCATGTGATCAACCTTTTCCTTGTCGCCAAGACTCTGTCCAGTCAGCAAGACTCCTAGTGGTGTTCCAGCGATGGCCCAACGGGTCTGGCTTGGTCGCATTTCTCATTGGCTAGCAATTGCTATCAACAAGAGTCCTTGTGTTGTTCCATTGAAGGGTCGATGCGGCGAGGTGATCTCATATCGGTGGGTCACATTTTTTGTCCAACCGATATGCAAATATGCATTGAGCGATTGAATTTGGACCAAGTGGCAAAGAACCTGATAGATGGTTGTGGAGGCTTTGATCTGATGATGTCCATAGTATTTTGTGCCATCCTGATGCAAGTACTGCTGATAAATTTTTTCACCAAGCGGAATTGCTTGTGTGTTTGACACATGGTGGTGAGTTAAGCGGTGTGCACAACAGAAGGATGGTGGGTCTCAAGAATTTATGTTGTGTTGGTGGGCCATGGAAAATTATCAACATCTCAGGATTTCCTTGGGGAATATAGAAGATGTCACTTGAGATTCCCCGAAGGAGCTCCAACGGCTTACACTTGGCTAAGTGAGACCTGAGTGTGTTTTGTACGGAGTGAAAGGATGATGGATGCATGGTAGCAGTGAAAGCTAGTTTCAAGCAAGCTTGAGGGAATATTGGATATTCCCTCCTCGATGCCGTGGAAATCCACGAGCAGTGGACATGTGTTTTGGTGGGCCTGACTATAGTGGTGGTTGTGTTTGCAAAGGTGAATGCCTCCTGACCGTGGAATGTTTGGCTGGTGGTTGCATGGGGTTAGCTGGCTATTGGCAGTTGTTTGGCTAACCACCATATTGTGAGGGCTTTCCCCTTGGCTAGTGGTAGAGCTATTGACCACCTGGCCTTAGAGGTTTGGCTGATGGTTAGCGGTGGAGCTTAGGGCGACTGATCTGCAAGCGACAAATGAATTGCAGTGTGACACGAGGTGAAATCTCATTGGTTGATTTTGCATCATTGTTGCAAATCAACGGCTAATGACCGAAAGCTTTTCTTTACATCTTGAGGGTTTTATTTGAGTGCAAATTGATTATAGGGCAGCTCGATGTTAGTTGCTAGGGTGGTGCATGCAACCTGAGATGGTGAAACTTGTCGGTGGGGTATTATGAGACCGTCATAGCCATTTGGTGTGAATACAATTTTGATGGGAAGCTGAGAGGTCAGCTTGAGGCCGATGGAATGTCGATTGATGCTGAGCCAGAAGGTGAGGCCGAGTGTTGATCGATAGTAAGCCAAAGATCAAAAGCTAAAGCTAAAAGTAGAGCAAGCCGATAGAGATCAGATCGAATGATCGAATGATCAACGGATCGACAGATCCATGATCGGTGAGCTTGGTCAGAGATCAGAGAGTGTGTGTTCGAGCGGTATGCATAGAGAATTATAACCATGAACACTGAGACACTTGAAACCTAGGCAGATGTGAACCTGAGGTGGCTGCTAGGCTATGCTGGCTGAAAGGTTGGCTATGAAAATGGGCTAAAGAGCTAAAGGGAACCTTCACTATATATCTTGTGAAGACATTGTAATAATGCAAGGTTGTAGATCTATGTTATTTCCTGTATTTCTCCAGATGAACAATATGTAACTCATGTAATGGCTATGAGCCAAATATTGTATTTTAAATGTTTAGTTGCTGAATAATACAATGGCTCTATCTTTTGGAGTGTGGGGTTTTTTACCTGAAAGGGTTTTCCCCACATAAATCTATGTGTTCATTTTTTTGTCTATTCATGGTGTTGAATCTGGTTTAAGTTTGCATGTGATTTTCTTAAAGGATAAATGGGGGAGAACTATTGTACCTATTTCCACTTTATGGCATAGTTATTAGTGCTTCTAGAGTGATTTAGAAATGTAAGTCACTGAGGAACTACTGTTTTTACACTTTAAATCTGAAACATTCTCATACGGTAACCCCAACAAGTGGTATCAGAACTGGTTAAAGGTTATCAAGGCTTGTTTATGATACCAACATGTGGTATCAAAGCCTTCTCCTAGTTACCAGAGTTCTGGGTTTTTTCTCCTACGAGGATTTATGAGCCTGACAAGCTTGAGGAAATATGGAGGAATTGGTTGATGCTTGATCTTTCTGATGAGTAAGATTTCCTACTCTTTTGATTCAACATGCAGCATGAAAGACATAGGAGGTTTTTCAGTTGATCATATTGTGGCGATGTCATCTGAGGCTCATATTTGGCAGTAAATGATCCTGATGAAAGGGATGTGAGTTTATGTTTATAGTTATGTTGCAATAGAGCATGGTTCATACTGAGTGTATGTGTGAGACTCCCTAATGGTATGGAATTTCTCAGGTTGTTGTTCTTCCATGGATTATTGTGCTTGTGTTGGGTGTTCTGAATTAGTATTGAAGACATTTTATCTATTTCCCTAATTGCATGAAGGCTATGAAGTTGATCTGGGTGGTCTAAAACTTTTGAATAGCCTGGCTCTCTCGCATGCATGTGCATGGTTGTGGTTTTTGGAATTGGTCTAGATTAGGCCTGGAGTTCTTGTTTACCTGTACCTTATACTCACATGTTTCAGATTCATGTCTTTGGTTCTGAAGATTTTTCTGTAGATTTTCCAAAAAATTCTATGATGCATATTCATGTGTGCTCACTATTCTCGTTAACCGTGATGGTTTTGTGTAGAATCCTAAGTCGTCTAGATGTTCAATGGATATGGATGTGTATGTGTATGTGTGTCTTGGAAACATAGTGGTTTTGCAGGTTTTGCATAGTCAAGTTAAACTTGTGGTTTGTGGAGTTGTTGTTAAACTATTTTCTACACCCTACCTTTTGGGGTGTGACTAGATGAGATAGTTGTAGTTCGACATGTTTGAGGAGGTGCAATGTCTTCTCTTCATGGGATTTTTGGTATTTTTTTTTTCATTCAAAATTATTGTGGTGTTTTCTTGCTGGTTTCCTAGACTATGGTGCTTGGGTTGTGGACATGATTGGCGATCAGATCTGAGCTTGATCTGGTGTTTGAGCTATGTTGTCTACATGGGTTTTCTCTTTGAGATCTTAGTTGTGTAGTTTCCAATGCGATGATAGATTTACAAGGTTTTTCACTGGTTGCATCTATGATTTGTGAAATGTTGTGGGTTGTATTTACCTACATGTTTATTGTGAGTCAACTTAGAAGTGGACTATCAATATCCATGAGGTTGCTTCAGTGGTGATGCAGATCCATTAGGTAGCCTTGTCTGTGGCCACTTGTGCATTGGTCTAGCTATTTTGAGATGCGAGGAGGAATGACAACTGGGTACCTCGATAGTTAGTTGTGGGGGACCTATAGCATGTGTATCATGATGTCATGAAAATATTGATACACTGGTTAGTGTAAGCTTTTGACAGTGATAGTGTGGTCTACATGGTTTAGAGACCTTGGTATTGCTCGACGTTGTTGTCAGATGGACATGTTGTCATTTGTACCTATAGGTTTTTGGATCAAAACATGGTTGGTCATGGTGCTTGGAAAGTTTGGTGCCACATTTAGTGGGAGCTTTAGCAATGACTGTGTATTCATCACTTGGTGGTGAATGATCTTCTTTGATGTTGTAGATGTTTTGAGTGGAGCTCTTCGATGTTGTTGCAGTAGAAGAGCTCTTTCACATTTGCATGGGCACTATTTGAGGATGTCCAACATCCTAGATCCATGGAGGACTCTTGCGAGTCTTTGGTTGAGGTTTTGGTGGTGCTTGATAACTGATGTTGGTTTATAGTTTGTTTTCTTTATGTCATGGTATATTCTTGTTTGTGCATTAGACTTTTGGCATGATGCATTTCTCTTGAGACCTTGGTATGTTCACCTATAGCATGGGATATCCTAAGGGGGATGGTAAGATCATGATGTCATGATAAGTTCCTGATTACTAGGTTTGGAGCTTTGATAGTGGTTTGGTGTTTCTCTATGTTTTGAGTGTATTGGTCATGTGCTTGAGAGCTTCATGTTCGCTGTAGTAATGTAGATTGGAGTTTAGCATGAGATGATCAGTTGTTGATGTTCATGGATACATGGAGAAACAGGTGAGGCTATTGTTACTATTTATAGTTGAAAGTCCAAGTAGCCTGCACCTTGGTTGAACACGATTTCAACAAAGACCAATAAGGAGATTGTTTTTGGATAAGTCATGGTGACTGTTATATCTTGCAGGAGCATCTTTTTCCCTTTCATCTTCTCGGCAGTGAAATTCTTCTTAGAGGTATTTTCCCATTATATCTTTCAGATGTGTTTTTTATGCTTTCTTTCATGATATGGATCTTAATTTGTTGTTTAAGTTTCTAGAGGATCCATAGTGAAAGGTGGATAGCATAGTTTATCTCCTGGTTCTTTTGAGAATTGGTAGGAGATAAGAATATGGGCTGGTTTGATCTTCTTTGAGAGGCTTCCCTTTGGGATGTGAAGGAGGTCATACTAGACACAACTAGCATTTCTAGGTGTGTAGAAGGGAATGTTTGGTTTATAGGTTTGCATATCATTGTGGATGTTCCTTGGTACTACATGGTTATGGTCTTCTATGTGTCGTGATTAGTGGACTTGGTATTCCTAGATCACTTGTGATAATGCTTTGTTTGCAAGGATGCTAATGAAGAGATGTGTTGAATGTGATCATTCCAGTTATTTGCATTCATGTTGTCATTTCCCATGCAGTGGGAGCTCCTATATGTGTTTGGTCTTCTTGATTGGTTGCCACATGGTGCTTATATTCTACAATTGATGGGTGGATATGTGATGGCATGAATATACTGATGTGCATACACCTTGGAGGTATGGCTGATTGGATGGATTAGCATGAGTTGTGTGTTCTTTTTCTAGTCACATGGGTTTTGATCAATTGGATGGGGGCAATCAGTTTTCTAGTTGTTGTTCTAGCTGATTGGTTTATCTTGTTCTGGAGAACAGCTTCACATTTGTGTTCACAATCGGAGAGCTTTGAAGCTATTGCAGTGTTTCTTCTATATGGATGGTGATCATAGTGGAGTGGCGATAGTCTGATCCCTTTTTTGTCTGAAGGATCTGATACTTGTGCTCTAGAGACTGGTGCAATTTCACCTTGGCTTGTTACTTTTTCCTATGAAGGATGGTTGGAACTATTTCCTATGTTAGTGGACATCGCGAATGTCATTGCAAGTTTCTTATTTGGAGCACAAAATCATGATGGAGAAATTGTTTTTGTTTGGGTTCTGGAGGAATCCAACAAGTCTTTGCCAAGTGGGAGATTGTTGGAAATAGGTGCTTCAATCTCACTGGCTTGTACCGCTTTAGTCTGGGGGACTTCATGTGTTCAACCTTTTCCTTGTCACTAAGACTCTGTCTAGTCAGTAGGACTCCTGGTGGTGTTCCAGCGATGGCCCGACTGGTCTGGCTTGGTAGCATTTCTTATCAACTGATGATCACTATTGGTGGGAGTCTTTGTGTTGTTCCACCGATGGGCCGATGCGGCGAGGCGATCTCATATCGACGGGTGAAATTTCCTATCCCACCAATATGTCGATATGCATTGAGGGATTGAAGTTGGACCAAGTGGTGAAGAACATAATTGATGGTTGTGGAGGCTTTGATCCAATGGTGTCTAAAGTGTTTCACACCATCTTGATTCAAGTATCACTGAGAACTTTTTGGCTGAGCAGAATTGCTTGTGCCTTTGACGCGTGGTGGTGAGTTAAGCGGTGTGCACAGTGGAAGGATGGTGGGTCCCAAGCATTTATGTTGTGTTGGTGGGCCATGGATAGTTGTCAGCATCTCAGGAGTTCCTTGGGGAATATATTAGTTGTCTCTTGAGATTCCCCGAAGGAGCTCCAACTTCTTACACTTGGCTTGGTGGGACCTGAGTGTGTTCTATGCAGAGCGAGAGGATGATGGAAATGTGGTAGCAATGAAAGCTAGTTTCGGGTGGGCTTGAGGGAATATTGGAGATTCCCTCTTCAATGCTCCAGAAGTCCATGAGCATTGGGCATGTATCTCGATGGGCTTGACTACAATGATGGATGTGTTTGCAAAGGCGAATGCCTCCTAACCGTAAAATGTTTGGTTGGCGATTGCACGGGGTTAGTTAGTTGTTGGTGGTTATTTGGCTAACCACCATACTATGAGGGCTTTGCCCTTGGCTAGCGGTAGAGCTATTGACCACTTGGCCTCAGAGGTTT
This sequence comes from Sequoiadendron giganteum, assembly GCA_007115665.2. Classification (NCBI taxonomy): domain Eukaryota; kingdom Viridiplantae; phylum Streptophyta; class Pinopsida; order Cupressales; family Cupressaceae; genus Sequoiadendron; species Sequoiadendron giganteum. The sequence goes on from CM021101.1 coordinate 216,443,556, forward strand.
GACTGATGGTTAGCGATGGAGCTTAGGGTGACTGATCTGCAAGTAGTGGATGAATGGCATTGCGACACATGGCAAAATCTCATTGGTTGATTTTGCATCATTGCTGAAAATCAATGGCTAATGACTAAAATATTTTGTGTGCATCTCGAGGGTTTGATCTAAGTGTGAATTGATTGCAGGGTGGCTCAATGTTAGTTTCTAGGGTGGTGCATGCAACTCGAGATGGCAAAGCTTGTCGGTGGGGTATTATGAGACCATGTTGGCCATTTGGTGTGAATGTGATTTTGACAAGAAGTTGAGAGTTCGTCCTGAGGCCGATGGAATATTGATTGATGTTGAGCCAAAAGGTGAGGCTGGGTGCTGATCGATAGTAAGCCAAAGTTGAGAAGCTGAAGTTGAAAGTAGAGAAAGACGATAGAGATCAGATTAAAAGATCAAATGATCGATGGATCGGTAGATCCATGATTAGTGAGCTTGGTCAGAGATTGAAGAGTGTGTGTTCAAGAGGTATGTACAGAGCATTGTAATCGTGAACACTCAGACACTCGGAACCTGGGAAGATGTGAACCTAAGGTGGCCACTAGGTTGTGTCGGCTGAAAGGTTGGTTATGCAAATGGGCTGAAGAATTGAAGGGAACCTTCACTATATGTCTTGTGAAGACATTGTAATAGTGCAAGGTTGCAGATCTATGTTGTTGCCTATATTTCTCCAAATGAACAAGATGTAACTCCTATAATGGCTATGAGCCTGATATTGTATTGTAACCGTTTAGTTTCTGAATAATACAATGGCTCTATCTTTTGGAGTGTGGGATTTTTTACCTGAAAGGGTTTTCCCCATGTAGATATATGTGGTCATTTCTTTGTATGTTCATGGTGTTGAATCTAGTTTAATTTTTCATGTGCTTTTCTTAGAAGGATCAATGGGGGAGAACTATTGGGCCTGTTTCCGCTTTATGGCATAGTTGTTAGTGCTTCTAGAGTGATTTAGAAATGAAATTCACTGAGGCACTACTGGTTTTAGACTTCAAATATGAAACGTTGTCGTACGGTAACCTCAATAGTTTTATATTCCTAAGGCTAGACATATGCTTCTTGAGATTTCTTGATGAATTCGATGGAAAATAAATAAAAATAAAATTGGTAGAAAAATAAATATACATTAATGGGTTCATTCCAATTGAATTATAGAGTTAATGAATGAATATCTATTGTGGGTTGAAATCTTGTTAATTGAACATAGGCTTGTAAAAATATTATAACATGAATAGACAAAATAAAAACCACTAGATCTTTTAAACATACAATGCTATCAATTTCGCCAAACAAAATGAGTTTGAGTGAATATAAAAATCATAACTATGGAATATTAACTACTGGTTGAATAGTGCACAAGACTATAAGAGGAAATAAAAAAAATTAATTCATTTAAAACATTGTGCATACCTTGAATAAATTACAAAAATTAAAAAAGTTTGAACAAATGGTTGGTGACCTGGGTGGTTGGCTTGAGAGGCCGCCACCATAGGACCACGACCTTGCCAGATGGTAAGGTTGTACACTTCAGAGAGAAGCCTTCTTAAAACTTAAGAAGAAAACATGTAGTTTGAAAGAAGGGGGGGAAGGGGAAGGGGAGGGAGAGGGGAAGGAGGAGGACATTCAAATCAATAACTTAAAGGATCATTCCATCCACCTAGGCTTTAACCATTAAGATAATTATTTTTTGATCAACAAATGAAGTCATATTCCCCTCATTTGTCATCAATATAAACTATAAAAAAATTGTCTTACATCTAGATTTTGAGAACATGTTCTTTGTGACTACATTAGTATGGTGAATGGATTGATCTAGAGAAAATCGTTGCATGCAATCAAAATATAAACTTGAAACTTTAACCTAAAACAATAAAAGAAACTTGGGGATTTGAATATAAAGCTACAATGAATAGAATCTCATGGAGTTTAGTTATTCAAACTTCTAGTAATCTAGAAATGATAATCATTCTATTAATGTGGGAGCATCAAATAAAATGCTGAAAACTAACCTTTCAGGCAAGGGAAAAAGAAAATACCTATATGTTATAATCAATGGTCATTTAAGAAATAAATAAATTAGACTAAAATTTAAGAATTAAATGATTTAATAAAAGAGAACCAAATTAAAGGTATGATATATAGATAGTTAAAAGTGATAAATCAAGGAGTGGGTGGATGGGAGGGCATCTCTCCACAACGAGGATGTGGAGAGACCACATCTATCAATGTTTTGATAATGAAAGTAATTGACATGTAATCGGAGGATTGAATTTTCCTACAATCTATTTGGTGGGTTGGGGTCTGCGTGGCAATTGACATTGGTGCCAATTGGGTTGGTTTGCTCAGACATCCAATAGTATCCTCATTGATTTCCTTTTCGTACTCAGTTCGAGTCCTTAGGCTGGTGAAAAGACTTATTTAAAAGAATTAACTATTGCTACGTGCCTTCAGTCATTGTTGGCTACAAATAATGTTGTATTACTCCATCGATGAACCAGGATCGATAAAAGCTTCCTCCCAGTTGGTGTAATGATGAGGTATGATGCACATTCGAGGATAGGTGGAAGATGATAAGGAATTTTGGTAGGGAAATATGATTGATGTACAATGTAGACACACCCATCTAGCTTGACTACAAGATTCGATAGACAGATTTCAACATCATCACTAACTAGCGACTGAAAAGAATAATGTTGCAGATTGATCCTCATGCAATGGTAGTTGTAAAAATGATTCTGGGGAAGGATTTTATGGAAAACCAGGAGACATTTTGGGTTACCATATTGTCTCTTGATTCTTGGTGTTAGCATTGGATGTTAGGACTCCTAAAGCCGAGGCCAAGGATTTAGTCTACAAGCTCTTAAAGAAGGATCTTTTAGGTGGTTTGGAGGAGGTGATGAAATTGGCTCTCCCTGGTCATGGTGCACCTCAACCCCAAGATCTTCCATTGGTCAAGGTATCAGGTGAGTTATAAAGGTCTATCCCCTATTATTGGACCTCAAAGGCATGGCCTTGGTTAGGCATCACCAAATTGTTACATATGGGTTCATTTTCCTGAAGAAGCTATTAGCGCTAGAGCAAGTTAGTGGTTTTGAATGGGTGGAAAATTTTACCCAATTTGCTAAGACTGAACGAGTTTTATCCATAGTCTGTGTGGTCTAGTTCATTCATACATTCTTTTTTATAAATACCATAGTATGTATTGATGTAAATGGGTGGTGGTGGCATCTTTCCTTCTAGATTTAGCCTAGTGTATGTGTATGTTTCTCTTCCATGGTCTTTGGGTAGGGTCTATAGTTAAGTCTACAAATTTTGGTAGCCGATGGGGCCAATGGTGTCAATCAAATGGTGTTCAAGCTAGATAGAAAGGGTATTTTGTGCAATTTTGCAACCTGCTATGCAAACGTGTTGTAATCTTTTTGGAAACTTAATATGATTATCTCTTATGAATAAAAAAAAGTGATAAATCAAGGTGGTTGAAAATTAAAGTCTTTAAATTAAAACTTTTGGAATTAAAAAGAAGAATCTTCTTCAATAAATAATTTAATTAGAGTTTGCATGGTTACAAAATATTATATTGCTAGTTAACTTTCTTGAGTAACAAATTGTTAATTTATAAAGTATTATGATGCATTACATGTGTTTTGATATTAATAATCAATGGGTATAATATTTAAACAAAATTATATCAATACTTAAGAAAATTTAGTTGAACCTTTTCTATCTATTACGAAGATAATTTATACTTGACTTAATAATGATAAAGTTAAAGAAGCAATTCAATCCTAGATTTAATCTTATATAGTTCAAACAAGTAACTAGATTTATCTCCATAGAGGGAAATTAAAGAACTTCTTGAACTTCGGTTTAAGGAAACACATTGATAAAAAACAATAGTATGTCCAAGTGGAAGTTCTGCGCTAATAGAATCAAATTAGTATATGAATTAAGTATAGCAATAAGTTATATCTTAATCTAGATTACTATTTAACACAATAAGTAAGTGATAATTTAACTTAGAACTTGATTTTAATAATATCATTTTTTATGTTATTGTTAGTAATAGAGAAGTGAGGGAAATTATTGCCATTTAATTTTATTTCAAGCATAATTTTTTTTTAATATATTTATTTAAATTTAATTCTTCATTTCCAACTCATAATATTTCATACACTTATTTACAATAGTTTCTCTTTTATAGCTATGTTAAGGAAAACAAACTAGATATTAGTATTCGTTAGTGGTTCATTATCAAATTAACTTAGAAGGGTGACTATTTGATTTACTCTAGGATATCTAGGAAAATTTAAAACATCTGAAGTTGAAAAATGTTAGAGAAAACTGTAAAATAGAATAGCTTAAACGATGTGATGACATCGTAAACATGATGTCATCATCTATCGATTTACTCTAGAATTTGAATGAAATTAGTGAGTTGAAAAAAAATTAGCTGCATTTGGTTTGGGTTGAGTTAAATTTGGGGAATGATAGTCATCATGTATAGAGACATATAAACCTTACAATCTTCAGCTATAATTTGATACAAAGCACACTAGATGTTGAAAAAATAATTCTCAAATATGTCATAGTTGAATTTTTCAACTTCATCCTTTGCAATTTTGAATATTTTTTGGTTTGAGTCTCTTATTTGTTGGTGTGAATAAATGTCTTGTACCTAGCTAATTCCTAGAAAGGGGACTTATTTGTGTGGTAAGTTTACTTAGGTTCTAGATAATCTTCTATAAATCTTAGATGTCTAGACAAGATCTTAAAATATTTTATATTATTGACTTTTTTGTCAATTTAGTTGTCTCATAACATAGGATTAAGACACATGGCACAATCTTGTCTAATATTATATTTCACCTTACCTTTATAAGCAAGGCCTCTCATTTATGTTTTTATATTCAATATTGTAATCTTGCATCCATTATTGCAAATTTATGTTCTTTCTTTTCTCCTTTGTAGAAGGTTATTTTTGGTTTTGCAAGTAATCATGGAGGCTTCAATTCTTGAGTGACTATAACATGGTATCAGAGCTTCAGATATGTAAGCCCCTTCTCAGATTTAGGAGATAGTTAGGCTTGAGTTTTTCTATGGTGCAAATCTTGGTGGATCTTGAAAATTTGAGTATGCTCTTCTCTTACATCAAATGATGACTTAGAAAAAAGGTACTAGTGGTAGCACATTTTTCTTGGGAAAGAAGTTGATTTCATGGTTAATTAAAAAGAAGAATGCTATTTGTTTGTCTACTATAGATGAAGAATACATTGTTGTTGCTAACAATTGTACTCAAGTATTGTGGATCAAGCAGATGTTGAAAGATATTAGAGTTGTGTATGATTAACCTATTTCTATATTCTATGATAATTCAAGTGCAGTTAACATTTCTAAGAATCCAGTGTTGCATTCAAAGACCAAGCATATATCTATCAATTACCACTTTTTGAGAGACAAGGTGAGTGATAAGGAAGTCAGACTAGAGTATGTGCCTACTAAGGAACAAATTGTAGACATCTTTACTAAGTCATTGCTTAAGGATACTTCTAAGTATATCAAAGGTAAGTTAGGGGTGACTACCCCTCCTAATCAAAACTAAGATGCAAGACATTGCATCAGTCCAAGCATTTCATAGTCATATCTTGATTCAGATTGATGTTGTGGTGGCTGCTACTCAGGGGGAGTAGTCAGATGATTCAGATATGTGGTTTAGAGCTTGTGTGTATCTTTTTCATTGATGTCAAAGGGGGAGAAGAATAATGTGAAAAAATATTGAATAATTAAGGGAGAGAAGAGAAATATGAAAAACTAGAAATTATTTGAGGAGATGAAGTCAGAACCTAAGGGGGAGTAAGTGGTGAAGTTAGTTGCGTTGATGGTGTTTTTCACATCATGTGTTTCCATCAATGCTAAAGGGGGAGATTGTTGGATTTTGTGGTTGTGTTTTTGATATGTGGTTGCCATTGATGTCAACACTATTAGCATTAATGTCTCTAAGACTATATATGTCGAGGATATTGAGAAAATTATAATAAAATATGTTACAGGTTGATGATGAAGCAGTGAAGATCAATATGATGGAAATTTAAGTATGTTGATGGTGAGAAGTTGTGGATTAAAGGGTTTGTTTTAAAGTATATCTAGTTTATCCACTGAAAGTTTCAGAGGTGCACATGAAGATTTAAGAAAGTTATGATCTTCTGTGTTCTGATAGTTATTTTGTTACTAAAGTTAGTATTCCTCGAAGAAGATAATGTGAATCTGGTAATGTAAGTTATTGTGTATGCTCTTGTGGTGTTTGTGGATGTTTCTAGATTTTGATTTATTTGTGTTGCATGTCCACATTGATCGTTGTGCTCGTGGTCGATGATTTTCTCTTGCGTTTTCATATTTTTCATGTTCATGGACGATAGGGTGATTATAGCATGTTGTGGATCTTCATGGAAAAATATTTAAAGGTGTTTTGTGTTCAAGGAAATTGTTTTGGGTCTCTACTATGTTGTGGCCGACCTTGGTAGATTCACATTAATAATCTTTATTGTTTTGGGCTAGCAGTTTGTATTCATATTATTATTTTGTTGAAGCCAACATGAAGCGATGTAATTACTTGTTGAGGATATATATGAGAGATTTGTTATCTCATTTGAGATATACATGATGCGAAGTGTGTGAGTTCTATGTGTGAATAAATATGACATCATTCGAAGGAAGAGAAGAGTGTGAATGAAGAAGAGTAAAGAAGTGTTCATGTGCTTAACTGAAACTGTAATCAAGCATTAGCAGATGCTACTTTCTCAGTTCAAAATCTTCAAATGGATTTAATCTGATTTTTTTTGTAAGACAGGGATTCTTCCCTTATATTTGAGTAGTGAGCTCTAGGTAGTATGCTTGAATGAATGTGTATTCCCCATTTATTCGTCTTATACTTTTAATCAAGTATAAACCTTTGGATTAACCTCCACCGTGGTTTTTCGCCTAATAGGGTTTCCATGCAAAACTATTGGTGTTATGTGTATTTATGATGTGTTATTGATTTATGCTTTCATGGTTATTAATTAGATCTGAGAATAAGGGTTAATAAAGTTAATAATTTTGAAATTTTGTGACAACTGATTCACCCCCCCCCTTATAGTTTTCTACCCTTGTGTTGCCAAAATTAGGATTATCTGATAACTGAAATCCTTTTGGTTGTTCAATATAAACTTCTTCCAATTCACCATTCAATAATGAAGACTTGACATCCATCTGATAGACTTTGAAATCTTTATGTGCTACAAAAGCTAAAAACATCCTAATATCTTCCATTCTTTCCACTAGAGAAAATTTCTCCTCAAAATCTATTCCTTCTACTTGTAAGTAGCCTTTACACACAATTCTTACCTTATTTCTTACCACTTCTCCACTCTCATTCACATTGTTTCAAAATACCCACTTAGTTCCATTCACATTCTTGTTTGTGGGTCTTGGGACAAGTTCCCAAGTCTGATTCTTCTTAATCTACATCAATTCTTCCTCCATATCCCTAATCTAATATTAATCTTTGTATGCCTCAATCACTGTTTTAGGTTCAACATTGGAAAGTAAACATATGCTTACTTGTTCTTATATCATAGCAACCTTCTTTTCAACACACCTCTAATTTTTTCACCAATAATCTGATCTTCTAAATGATTCTTTTGCACATACTTAGGAGTCTTAGGGATCTTTATCGGAGCTTCTTCCTCTTCAACTTGTACTTCATTTTCCTTATCTTCATATATCTCTTATTCTGTACAAGAGGAATCATCTGATTCATATCCATCTATCATCACTAAACTTTTATGTAAGTCTCTATCCACTTTGAAACTTGAAATTTTAAAAATCCTTTTCAACCTCTTGTTGTAGCACTGGTAAGCCTTTTGTTATGCCCTTACCCCTATAGTGTACATTAAGCTATGAGTAGTTGGCTTGTGGCTGCCTTAACTCTTAATTAAGTCATATTATCATTATTATATTGTTATTTAGTTAGTTAGGTCAGTTTACGACTTGTATGGGGTTATCTAAGTTGGCTTGGGTGATATCCTAGGCATAAATAGATATATATATATATATATATATATATATATATATATATATAGAAGGTTTTTAGTCTTATTTGATCATCAGGTTGAGTATTGTGTTCTTATTGAAGAAAATTGGAGGTATCCCCCTTGAAGTGGATTAGGAGGTTTACCCCTCAAAGTGACATATTATTATCAATTAATTTCAAAGTATTATATCTATATTCTTCTTGTGCAAGTTATTTCATTACAAGTGGTATTAGAGCATGATCTTGGCACCATTACGATAAGGTATTTTTATTCCAATTTTGGAGGTCATTTTGTGAAACCCATATCTCATAGATTATGGTGAATTTTTGTATGATTTTTAAAGGGATTTTGAAGGGAATATCTTAGAAGATACAATATAGATTTGAGAATAATTGAAGCATAATTGAGCAATTTATTGTAGAATTAGGGTTTTTTCCCAATTTATTTGGAAAACACATATCTCCAACATATTAAAGAATTGGTTCTTGATTTTTTGTGAGTTTTTTGAGACATATCAGAGGAGGCTACAACATATTTTTTTAGATAAATTGAAGTAGAAATAATTGATTAAATTGGAAATTATGGTTTTCAAAATAATTTCTCTCAAAGTTGCAAATCACCTGATTTATGGGAAATTTTTCTATTGGAGTGTGACCTAGTCCTTTCTAGAAAGAGAAAGAGAAAGAGAAAGATAAAGAGAGAGATAAAGAGAAAGACCAAGAACAAGAGCAAGACATAAGCAAGAACAAGAAGAACAAGAAAAACAAGAAAAACAAGAAAAACAAAGTAGCACTAGAAGAAGAAGTGGAAGTAAAAAGGAGTACGAGCATGAAAAAGAATAAGAGAAACTGCAAGACAAAAGTAGGAATAAGAAGCAACAATAGAAAAATAAGTGACGATAAAAAAGGAGATGAAGAAGAAGAAGAAGAAGAAAAAATAAGCATTGAGGACAATTCTTTTGTAAAGAGGAGAGCAATGTTATTCCCTTACCCCTACATTGTGTATCGAGTTATGAGTAGTCGGCTTGTGGCTACCTTAACTCTTAATTAAGTCATATTATCATTATTATATTTTTATTTAGTTATTTAGGTCAGCCTAGGTCTTATATAGGGTTATCCTTAAGTTGGCCTAGGTGATATCCTAGGCATAAGTAGGTATATATAGGAGGTTGTCAGTCTTATTTGATCATCAGGTTGAGTATTGTGTTCTTGTTGAATAATATTGGAGGTACCCCCTTGAAATGGATTAGGAGGTTGCCTCCTCAAAGTGGCATATTCTTATCAATTATTTTTAGCATATTTCAACTTATATTCTTCTTGTGCAAGTTATTTCATTACACCTTGATTCTTGTAGAATATCCAAGGAAGATTCCCTCATCAGATCTTGCATCAATTTTTTTTAATATTTCATCTCTTATGATATAGTATTTATTTTGAAACACTTTGAAATATTTCATAGTAGGGGTTCTTCCATACCAAAACTCATAGGGATTCTTTGAACTATTTGTACTTGCTTGCGCTTTGTTAAGTATGTAGACTGTAGTATGAATTGCTTCTCTCCAATAGACATCCATTAGATTTTTTCTTTCACAATTTTCCTTGTTGCTTCTTGAATAGTCCTATTCTTTCTTTTCACAACTCCATTCTACTAAAAAGCCTAAGGGCTGAAAAATGCCTCTTTATTCCATGATTTTCACAAAAAAATTGTTAAAATCATTGGAATTGTACTCTCCACCTATGTCATATCTCAAACATTTGATCTTAATATCTATTTCATTATCAACCATAGCTTTGGATGCCTTAAACTTATCCAAATATTCTAATATTTCTTTGAGAAAAGTAACCTAATTCATTCTAGAATAAGCATCAATTAATAGCATGAAATACCTATCACCTTGAATTTTTTTGATTCTTGTAGGTCCACAAAGATTTGTATTTACTAGCTCCAAAGGACCGATAATAAATTGTTCTTTGACTTTGAAACTCTTTTTATATTGCTTTCCAATCTAACATTCCTTGCAAACAACATTAATAGGCTTTCCAATCTTTGGCAGATCTTTCACAACTTGATTTCAATTGATACTTAATAGGATATAAAAATTTATATGACATATTCTTCTATGTCATAGCCAACTTTCATTAATTTGATTCATAAAGAATTGACCATTTGCACCCTTAAGTTGATAAAAAATTCCATGTTTCTTTTTTCCTACTACAACCATAGTTCTAGAGCCTTTTCTAATCTCACAACCATTGTCCTGAAACACAATATTATATCCTTTGCTACACATTTTTTATACACTCAAAAGGTTATTCCATAGACCCTTAACATAAAGAAAATCATATATATTGTGGTTACCATCAAAACTGATTAAACCTTTTCCACACATCTTAGTAGATGTATCATCACCAAACTTAACTAAACCACCTTCAAACTTCTCAAGCTTAAAAAAATTAGTCTTATCACCTATCATGTGTGTAGACACATAAATTATCACTAATCCTATGAATTTATTAAAACCACCTTTTTCATCTTTGGTAATTAAATAATCTAAATTATTTAATTAATTCATTTTAGCCTTTTCTGACACGAATAAATTAAATTCTATTTAATTAAATAATTTATTTTTCCTCTTACTTTTTGAATTAAATTTATATTTAATCAAAAATTTAGATTTCTTTTTTCCTCTTGCAATGAAATAATATTTCTATTATTTCAAAATGCATTTTCCTCTTCGAACTAATTGATTTTTTTCAAAAATTCATTCAACTTCCTCTTGCTCTTTCACTTTTGATCTTATCCCATCCCATTTCGATTAATTACAACCATTGATTGAAATAAAAATCTTCTAATCTCGACTTCCCATTGTCCATCCATCTCACTATAAATGCCATCGTCATTTATCATTTTGATCATCTAAGAAAATCTTGAATTCATAGCTATCATGTTGTTGAGATAATTAAATTCTTCAATATTTTTCTAGTCTTAGGTATAGGTTATAGTTGCACTTCAAAACTGAGGGCAATTATATTATTTTCATCAAGGTGGAGAAGAGCAATAAAGGTCAATCAATCGAGGCTTGAAGACTAGGTGACTTTGTTTCATGTTTTTATGCTTCTTGGTTTCTTTGTTCTCGATTGTTGATTAGGGTTTGGTTTATTATGCTATTTGCAATAAATCTAAAAATTATATCCTGATACATATGGTAAATCCAATGTGAAGGATAGTTAAAGACATTTTTTTACAAAAAATGTTGACATTGATTTAGTTTTTGCAAGGCATTGGGTGATAATGTGAATTAGCAACTAACATTTTATCAATTCTTTCATCTTTTCCATGCATTATTGTGCTTCTACTGTACGAAATATGGATGAGTATTTTCTTCTATAATAGATTTTTTTTTATGCAAACCTTTTCTTTTGGTAGCAGGTTGAATTACATAGAATCATTTGTGTATGATCTTTGATTCCCATGCCTTGTCTTTTACTAAGTTTGGCAGTTATGCTTGACTTCTAGCTAGCTCCCTTATTACCTCTTTAGACTTATTATACAACTGATCGTGACTATAATCACCATCCAAAATCTTTTAAACAACCTCATAAACAAAAACCCCTATTTTTGGACAAACCCTTACCTATTTCATAGCATGCCAAAAGCCTCTTTAAAAACACAACCTCATCTTTAGCATTCCATATCAAACCATTCCTTTTTTTGTAGAATTTTTAGTTTCTGGAATCGCCATTGCTTTTCGCTTATTATCTTCCTGTGTAGGTTTCTTTGATTTCTTGAATGAAAGAAGAAGAAGACACTTTTTGGGAATTAGGGTTTATGTTGTAAAATTTATTCATGTTTCCATTCATTGAATCAAAAGAATCCATTGCTCATGACATTTAGTGAAATCCTCTTCCCTCTTCGCCAACACATAGCCGACTATTTTCTTGTTGCAATCTTCGGCTACATAGAGAAGATGAGGCCACAATTTTTTTTTGATAGAAACAATACTTCATCTAGTAATTCTCGAGGAGAAACATCAGATTACACATTTTCATTGCAAGAAGGTCATCTATGGTGGCTTGGCGAATGCAAACCATGGATGTGGCTTGAAAGACAAAGATTTTTACCCTAAATTTAATAGATTTTTTATAGGATTTTAGTTTAGCTTTAAATTTTTAACTTGAATTAACTTTAGATTTTAATTAGATTTTTAGATTTTTAATTAGATCCTTATATTTTTAACTAGTTTTTAATTACATTTTTAGATTTTTAATTAGATTTTTTAGATTTTTAATTATATTTTAGTTTTTTAATTAGATTTTTAATTAAATTCTAGATTAATTAGATTTTTAGCCTTAGATTTAAATTTTTAATTTAGTCTAGTTTCAGATTTTTTTAATTTATTTTTGTTAATTTTTATTTTTCGTGGGTTTGTTTGTCCAAGACTCAAAGAAACAACAAAAATACAAAAAACTTAAACTTTCACTTTGTTGAAGACTTGGAAATCAGAAAACTACTAATGATGTTTGGTCCTGACATTTCTCGAAGACTTGGTTTTTTTAAAACCGATTGTCTTTTAGTTAGAAAACACTTCATTTGGTGCTTAAAATGAACATCTATTTTATGTGTATGGAACACTTGTGCATGTGTTGAGTGGACCTACTTCTAACACACACTATCCTCTCCCCTAGATTTCATGGTCCTGGGTGCAAGAGAAAAGTGTTAGTGACACTCAAGTTTTCTTTTTAGAGGGGGCTGCCTCACAAGAGGGAACAACTCCAAACAGTTTTTTGCTCAGGCTGGTAGATAAAAGGATAAGACTAAACCTTCAAGTCCTCATAGTGGTCTTTTCCCTTGTTATACAGTGTCACTCGTTATAAAATGTATAAGAGCCCCTAGTAGAGTGATTAGCCTTAAGTGGTTGTTGGACGCTTGTGGGGAGCCATGTCCTCGAGTATTCACTAAGAACCAATTTTTTTAGTAGCCAAAAATCCTTCTATTTATTGGTGCAGGAGGTTGGACCTCTGAAGTCGTCTCATGTTCCCACAGTTCAAAGTAGAGATAGAAAATTCTTGGAGATCTTAGGGTCTTTGGGGATTCAAAGTTTGGTGTTCCTAAGAAGTGAGTGCTATGGAGGGGAGCTAGTGCCATCAAAATTCTAAGCTATCCACTCTAAATAAGTGTGGCTAGAGAAATCCAAGTGGGAATCCAAAAAATATTCTCTTCCAGCTTAGGATTGTACTTGAATGTGCTTTATCTCAATTGTAAATATCAAGTGAAAATAAAAAAAACACTATGTTTTATGTGTGTGTCTTTCGAACAAACAAGCAAACACACCTTACACTTGAAAATGCAACACTTCACAATTTCAGACCAAGCATCATTTTTGAACAAAATAGTCAAAATCAGGTCAAACTCTTGCCAAAATCAGATTTAAACCTTTGAGATCCATTTTCAAACCAACTTCTTGTTGTGATTCCTATTTAAAGCTAGAAACTTGCTCAATTCACCTTGCATATCATAATTCCATTATTAGGTCACCATTTTAGGTCACCATTAGCATCCTCATTACTTGCATATCCCAACATCACATTAGGATACCTCTTTCAAAATTTTAGGCTTGGCACCTTGTGGATTTTAGGATAGAGGAACTATCTATTCTTTGGTATGAATCATTGCCTCAAAAAAATATTGTCATTTGACCAAGTCACTTTTTAACTTCATCCTTTGTCATTTTGGTAATAATTTCTTACTCGCAAGTCTAGTTGGGAAACACACCTTGTCACTCCTTTCACTTGTCCTAGAAAAATTCCATTTGACAATCCTAGTTGAAACATCAGTTTACCTTGGTTAGTTAGTGATCATATTCTTACATCTTTAAAAATTGTTTTAAGCCCTCAAGTTCACTATAGGTATCCATCACCTACTATCTATTTTAATCTATCCTAGCACAAAATTTTAGACCTAAAAGAGCATTATCATACACTTTAGAAAACATAACATCCAAAATTATAGTTATCACTATTAGTCTTGTTGCATACATTAGAAATTTGTTATCCTCAAAATACCAAAAAAAAATAGTTTCATTACATTTACGCATACCTTATTTCAAAATACCAAAAATATAGTCTTAGTCTCATAATTTGCACCTTTATTTGGAGCAAGTCTTATATGGTTGAAACTAGATTAAAAAATAAATGTCAAAAAATGGATCTCTTTGATGACGATGATGACCTTTATAACCACACAAGAAACTTAAACTTTGGTACCTCTTCTAGTGAACCACCCAAGGCATCGACCAATCCTTTTAAAAAATTCCTCATAAGAGACCCACATGGACAAGTAGTTATAGAGTAAGTCGAAGAAATTTCCCAAGACCTAGAGGTTGCATCACTTATATATGAGATAGTTCTATTGGACCCCAAAAGGTTCTTGGCAAAACTTTTGAATAGTGGTGCTAAACTACCTCAGGGATTTGATGTAAACACACTTCAAGCAACACCCACCCCAAACCAACAAAAACAAGGACTTAACATGTCTATATCTAGTGGTTCCAATGCCCCACAAACAAATGCATCTATGCCACAAGGGGCTCCAACTCAAACTTCCACCTTGATTCCTGCACCCTTATTTGGAATGCAGTCAGGGACGCAATCCACAATGCAACCAATGACACAGTCCCTAACACATTCCATGTCACAACCTCTTGTTTTTGTACCTAATCCATTTAACATGATCAACATACCTTCAAATCCATTTGGAGCCTCAAATTCCACAAACACCACACCATCAAATGCATTTGGAACATCTAGGGCCTTGAACACCACATTATAAACTACTTTTGGCACAAATAAAAGGACTAGAGCTTATATTCATGGAACCAACACAAATAAAAATGTGCCACAAGGTCTTAGCATAAAGGTTCCTTTCAAGTATATAGTCAATACACACAAGATCCCAACATTTCCAATCCTCTCCCAATGCAGTCCAATACCAACACATCATACATTACACCAAAAATCCATATTCCAATTCCAACTCAAACATTCAAACAAAAAAATTAAAATTCCAAATAAAATTCAAACATCCATACCTCATGTCAACACCAACATACCATCCCATGCAAACATTGGATGAAAAAACATGAGTTTAGGACCTTACAAAAATGCAATCATAAATTTTTTAGACACAAAACTCACACCATATGATGTCCTAACCAATAAAATGGTGGCCTTGCAAAATAAAATAGAAACCATGACACTGTCGAACAAGAAGACATACTCTATCCAAGATTTATGTCCTTACCCATTTGATAGGAAATTATACATGCTTCCTCTTCCTCCAAATTATGTCATGCCAACTTTACCTAAATATAAAGGAAGAGGAAACCCCGTTGAGCATGTGAGGGAATTTCATACAACCTTGATTGATATTGCTTCAGAACAAACATACTAAATGAGACTATTTCCTATAAGTCTCACAAGGCATGCTTTAAATTGGCTCTCCCACCTATGGGCATACATACAATCATGGGATGAACTTGTTGACAAATTTATGACCCACTTTTCCTTCAATATTAAAAATGACATCACTATTGCTACACTATGTCAAACTAAACAAGAAGAGGGTGGAGCTTTCATAACATTCTTCTAGAGATGAATAAGCTTAGCTAGCCATTGTCCTATTGAAATTATTGAAAAAAATAAAATTATCATGTTCGTGTGAAACCTAAACACAAATTTATAATATGCATTAGAAACCCATTATTTTTCTACATTCGTCGACCTCATTGAAAATGGGCCATCCTCAAGAAAACCCTTATCATTGAATGGGAAAATAATACGTATACCAAAACACAAAATGTCTAAGGAACATCAAATAATAAATATAATTTTTGGTCCTATAACAAGAATGTGACGAACAATGGAGTTGTAGATGCCAAAGTTGTGAATAGAATAGGTCCCACATTAACTCTCAAAGTGCCCAACATGAACAACAACACACCATATGTTCCCAGCCAAACAACTAACATGATACAAAATAGTCAAGAATGAGGACCCCCAAGACAACCAAGGCAATACCCATGGAGAAAATACACTCCTTTACCAAAACCAATTGAATCTGTCCTAAAGAATCTAGTGTAATCCAACATTATACAGCTCCAAGATCCCAAACCATATGACCTAGGATAATTTAGACCCTCTTGGAGGGATGAAAATTTCCTTTTGTGACTACCATTGCATTGAAGGGAATAAGACCTGTTCATGTCATCAGTTGAAGAACATAATTCAAAACCTAATTGAAAATGGTACCATAGAGGTTGAGGGACAACAAAAAACTTCCAATAAAGACCATACAATTTTCAAGAATCTATTGCAACACCATGGTTCCAAAAAATGCTCTAGTTTAGGTAAAAAGATAGACAACCATGCCAATTATACCAATTCCTCTTTTGAATACAAAATTATTAACCACCTCCAAGATGCTAATGATCATGTTAATACAATCACCATTAAGAAGCAGCCTAAATGCATCGTTACTACCCACAAGGCAAATATTACCATATTCGGTCCCCCTTCAAAGTAGCCATAATCCAAAGCCCAATACAATATTGTTGACCAATTGGGCAAGACACCCACACATATTTCCATCCTTGAGCTTTTGTGCATATCACCTAAACATGAAGCTATCATCAATAAGGCTCTAAAAGAAACATCTCTCCCTATCGACCTAGACATCAACCAATTTGAAGTCATGGTTGGATATTTGGCCAACTCTCACCATGTCTCTTTTTTTTTACAAACATTAATTTACATCCAAGTCGAACCATAATGACCCATTAGAACCTGGAGGTATTCATCAACAAGCACAAGGTCAAACAAGTCCTAGTAGATGGCAGAGCCAGATTGAACATTTTCACTTTAAAAATGGTAAAGGAATTGGGCCTCTCTGAAGCATGTGTCGATAAAAGTAAAATAATTCTCATCAAGGCATATGACAATGAAGAATGCTCTTCCAAAGGTGCCATCACACTCCCAATCAGAGTTGGACTAGCTATCCTGAATAGCGCATTCCAAGTCTTGGACCTTGAACTTCCATACAACCTCCTACTTGGTCGACCATGGATCCACACCATGAAGGTCATACCATCCACATACCGTCAATGCCTCAAGTTTCCTCACAAAGGCACTGAAATTACAGTCGCAGGGGATCCCAACCCCTTTCAATATTGCATCAATCTGAGAGGAACTACTCAATTCCAAGTGCTTATCAATCAAGAGGCCTCATCATCTTGCTATATTGATCCATCTTTATTAACCAAGTCATCCACTCTATTTATCATGCCATCGAACCCCAAAGTCTAAGTCCATGACATGGGATGTGGAGAATATTGTATGGATTTTACCGATGAACAAAAATGCTAATGCTACTGAGAAAGATCAAAATTCCAATAATGATGTCAAGACAACTTTAGAAGGAACACAAAAATATGGCCATGCTTGGATTGAAACATTTTGGGACCCTGATGATACATCAACCTTTTCCATATCTGCTTCTACCCAAGCTTTTCATATCCATGATAACCCCATGTTTGACCAGGACATTTACGATAACCCACTCTTCGATCATGACCCCACTAAGGATATCCAATCATCCTTCCATCCCACCTGCTCTAGGTTAGGATATTTATCTTCTAATATTACCTCATCCATCCAAGTCACCTTGCTAAGTTGTTAAGGATGTGCAAGCTTCCCTTGATGTTAGTATTACTAAAATGATAGTCCTAAAGACTCCATTGATGGCATCATTACTTTGTTTGTCCACTAAACATTCTTGTCACTTCATTTACTTCTTCCATCTCACTCATGTCCATCCACATCATATACATGGATCAAAAGATTATAGCTCAAGAAAAGAATAAAGATAAATCTCCAATGATCAAGCTATCTTTAAAAGGAGATCAAAAATCACAAGATATAATGTAAAGAAAATAATACGAAGAAAAGTCCTCTAGACAACATAAAAACCTATTGGACAAATCAAAAATCAAAAATCAAGACAAGTCCGCTAACCAAAATAAAAAGCTAATTGACAAATAAAAAATAAAAGGTCAAGACAAGTCCTCTAACCAAAATAAAAATCTATTAGAAAAATAAAAAATACAAGTCAAAAGTGAAAGCAAGCAAAATATGATCTCCAAGTATGCCTCTCCATCAAAAATCACTAAGGGCATCTATCAAGGAAAAAAATCAAACAAAATGATTTTTTTATCCAAGGTTTCCATCCATGTCACTCTCACTCATACCATATACTCCATTCCATCCATCCACATTCATACATCCATCCTATCATTCCACCTCCATTGGTGATGTATTCCAATATACCTTTGACAATGAACCATTCACGTACACTAGATCAATGGTCGCCCAAACTCCTTCTTTCCTAAAGCCTAATGGCCCACGTAGTGTGCACATTAGGGATCCTACCCTAGCCTCTTTCATCCACCGCATCTATCATCTGTCATATTTACCACTTGCTCTCGTTGTCTAAATTAGGTCCTTTCATCCAGAATGGTCATTCAAGGACAATCAAGGCATTGTCACGGTTGTCTATGCATCTAGCACGTATCAACTCTACATTTAGCTTTAGAGAAATCTTATCAAAAATTCCAAAAAAATACAAAAAAAATGAGAAAAAGTCTTGAAAAAAATACAAAATATGAGAAAAGTCCTAAAAAAAACAATAAAAAAATTGTTACCTTGATAAAAACCTGGCAAACAGGCATCTTGGTGACAATAAAAAAAAATTAAAAAAAATAGTAAACAGAAAAATTTCATCCAATAGTGAAAACCACATTAGTGGCGCTTTGGATAAGTACCATGGTGAAAACCTGGAAAACAGGTGCCATGTGTAGTCAATCTTTTCTCTGTCATCTACTATCATTCTATCTGGTCTTCCACCCTAATCCATAATAATTCCTTTACCTTCCATCATCTCCCATTTGACATCCATCATCAAGCCTTGTTATCTTTATCATGACTTTCAAGCGATTGATGTCTTCTGCCCTTTCTCCTCCATCTTTCGTCCATAATAAACCCCTGTCCCACCCCATCCCTATTGGTTAGTCTTATACTCGACTGGGAAAATTTCCTAACACTTGTCTTCATTGGATCCTACACTTGTCATTGGAGGTCAAAACATTCGAAAAGAAACAACCAATAAAATATTCCCAAAAAAGACAAAAAAAAATGAATATTCCCAAAAATCCAAAAAATAATCATAAAACTTCAAAAATCCAAAAAAAAAAAGAATATGTCAGAACACAAAAATATCCAAATAACTTTCAAAATCCCAAAAATACAGTCTAAGTTAGTCATGCTAGCCTTCTTCATTGTCAAACTACGTTGCCTCTGCGATTGGACATAGGCAATGCCAAAAGTCGATGTGCCCCTGAGGCATTCGGTTAGTCCTTTAGGTGTTGTCAAATAAAATCATGATTTGGTCCTTTTTCATTGAAACAAAGTCAAGGGTCATGTCAAACTATGAGGTCTTTGTGCATTGCTATGTAGGAAAGGCCATTTGTCGATGAGCCCTTGAGGCCCCTAGGTCAGTCTTTTACGGTTCGTTGGGTCAATCAAAATAAATCAAACACTGTCAACTCAGATGCGACATCAATCATCTGAAATTCAAAAAAATCCTAAACCAACAAGACAAGAAAGCCAACATGTCTCCATGTCAAATCATTCATTTTTCAAATCAACCAAACCAGTCAAATTGATCAAAACCAATGGTTTTATATAGGATGTGTCCTTCCTGAAACTAGACCTTGTCACTATCACACTTTTTCATTTTCCTTATATAGGTAGTTGCATGATCGAAACCAGACTTAATGTCTTATACATGTTTCTTCTCCTCAAACCAAGCCTTGTCAAAATAATCAACTCTTCACCCACTTCATCCCTTAACACACTAGCACATACTTATTGGAAAATAATCTAAATGGTTGTTGATCATGTTGATCTATTTTGTCTTATATTTTGGATTTACTTCGGTCATGTTACTAGCCACCTCGAGGATGTCCCATGAAGGATTTAGAGGAGCGATGATGTCTCGTGACCTTTTTTTTATTTGATTGTTGTATGTGGTTTGTCTTGACAAAAAGACTAGGGCAACCTTGACCCTTTGTATGAGTTAGGACATTCCTTATCTGCGACTGCCTGTTTTATAGATGGACAACCTTTCACACCTTGGTCTATGTCATACCATGGTGTTTGTTGTCCATTTTCCATATTCTACCATCCAATGATGATTAAATTCACAAGCCTTGCATAGAAAAATATATATAGAAAATTATCTCAACTAGCACTATCTCAACATCCACGTATTTTGTGCTAACATCCATCTTTTCCATGATAACATTCATCCTTTCCTCTCTAACATTTCCTCTAGTTTGCATCTTCATCATCCTTATCTATTTTCCTCTATCCTTTTTGTCCTTCATCTTCTAGTCTTCTCATTCATTTTAAGAGCACACTCATGTTCTTTGAACCCACATGTCCTCTTGAGGGGGCATACCTCTACCTCCTCATCATTCTTCCACTACCTCCTCATCATTCTTTCTTACACTGGGGCATATTTTTGATTAATTTTCTTTCACATAATATGATAAACTACATTATATCAAAGAGGGGCAAATATAGACACCTAGAAATTATCACTAAGCCCATGAATTTAATAAAACCCCCTTTTTCATCTTTGATAATAAATAATCTTAATTATTTAATTATTACCTAATGTCATAAATTCTTCTATTAATTAAATAATATAAATTATTTTATTTATTTATTTTAACCTTTTCTAACACAAATAAATTAAATTCTATTTAATTAAATAACTTATTTTTCCTCTCACTTTTTGAATTAAATTTCTATTTAATCAAAAAGTTAGCTCACTTTTTTCCTCTTGCAATGAGATAATATTTTCATTATTTCAAAATGCATTTCCTCTTCGAACTAATTGATTTTGTCAAAAAATCATTCAACTTCCTCTTGCTCTTTCACTTACGATCTTATCCCATCCCCTCTTGATTATTACGGCCATTGATTGAAATAAAAATCTTCTAATCTTGACCGTCCATTGTCCATCTATATCTCTATAAATGCCATCGTCATTTATCATTTTTATCATCTTAGAAAATCTTGAATTCATAGCTATCGTGTTGTTGATATAATTAAATTCTTCAATATTTTGCTACTCTTAGGCATAGGTTATAGGTGCACTTCAAATCTGAGGGAAATTATATTATTTTACAACAAGGTGGATGTTGATGGGTGTTTTTACACTTTCTCAACATAGAAAATGCATAAGTGCAATGCCTCTCTTGAAAGGAAATTTCTGCAACTAAGTTTTAGAAATCACCCCAAATTCTCTCGAGTGTCAGGTCATGACTTGCAAAAACAACTCAGTTGTTGATGTGGTTTGCCGGTAATCACAAAGGGAATTTATCATTCACCAAGCATAGAGGGAATTGGGTTTGTAAATGGAGTTTTATGAATTGTAGAAATGAGTGAACAATTGCTACAAGTTCAGAACAATAAGCTAAAACTCCATCTTTGCCATCAGATTTGGCTTTGTGATGATGCTAGAAATTTGTCTTAACTATAGTTTTAGAAAAAGGTCAAAAGGGAAAAAGGGTTAGAAGTTTCCTAGACCTATAACTAATGATGAATAGTAGCAATGGAGTATGCTATAGTGGAACAAATTCTTCAAACTAAGCTCCACTTAACCAGGGATAGCCCACAGTCTTATGAAACTACTGCAATCTATATCAATGGGAATTTTTCAGGTGTTGGATTTAGCATGTTTAGATTAAATAAATACCCAAAGAAGTTATGGAATACAAAGAAAGCATAAAGCAAGAATGATTATACCGAATATCTATCGAAGCTTCCATGATTCACTTCCATAGCACCTCCTAGCTTGCAATGTATGATTGTTGCCCTCATATTTGTGTGTGTGAGCAAACGATTGTGACCAAGCCCTATGCAAGTTTTGAAGGATTTGATGACAAAATGCCTATGACAAATGACTATGCCTATGAAAAAATAATTAAATAAGCTAAATGCAAAGTGATTTCTATATTCATGAAGTGGTGCCTCAAATTGTGAATAAAATTGAAATTTTATAAAAAAATGCAATTTTGGATTAGCGAACGAGATTAAAAGTTGACAAAGCCTAAAATCAGTGGATGGTATTTCATGTGACAATCCCTAATTAGGGTTAGGGAAAGATTGTTAAATGAGTGGTCAAGATGTCATTTGATAAAATCAAATCGGTGGTCGAGAATAAATGTGATTATTAGTCAAAAAGATAAAGATTTTCAAAAATCAAGAAGATAAGAGTTGAACTGAAAAGTAGATTTTTGGAAAATAAAGAATTTTCTCAATTACTTGATTTTTGGAAGAAGATTACTATTTTGAATTAAATTAATTCAAAATAATGATTTTATGTAACAATAAATTATGTTTTTCAGATTATTTACTAAAATGAAGAGATAGTTAATAAAACAAAATAAAATGAAATCATTTTAAATAATTTCATTTATTTAAAATGAGAGAAATATGAAATTAGGTAATTAAATAAATTAATAGATTTATTTAATTATAAGAAGACAATAGACAATTAATGATGTGTTGAATCAATAAATATAATTTATTTATTTAATAATCATGAAGAATACAGTAGACATGAATTAATTTAAATAAATATGAATTACTTAATTAATAGTCAAATGTGGACCAAAGACATAATTAAATGTCATAATTATGCTAGGATGATAATGGTAAAATAAAGCTTATAGGCCTAGGTCATTTTTATATGTCTACATTTTCCCCTCTTTGTTATAATGTAGCCTATTGCATTGTAGCAAAGAAAATAAGTCAAAAGTATGCCCCAATGCAAAATAAGATGAGGAAAAATGACGAGGAGGGTAGCAGTATGCCCCCTCGAGAGGACAAACAGGTTCCAAGAACATGGGTGTGCTCTCAAAAATTGATGAGAAGACTAGAATATGAAGAGACAAAGAAATGTTAGTGTAAAAGATATGGATGATGATGTGGATGCAATGCTTATATGAGATGAGCGAGAGAAGATGACAAGACAAAAGGAGATGCATGTTAGTTCCAAGACCAAATCCTTCAACATATTACCATAGGACTTTAATATTTATTGCTCTTAATCATCATTGGGAAAATTATTGTGATGGCCAACAAACACCATGATATGACATAAATCAAGGTTTGCAAGGTCATACCAGCACATAAGACAAGCAGTCGCAAACAAGGATGATCAGGACTCATACTAAGAGCACAATTGCCCCAGTCTTTTTGTTATAACCAATCACAAGTAGAAAAAGACAAGAAGGACAAGTCATGAAACATCGTTGCTTCTCTAAATCCTGTTTCCAAGACATCCTCGAGAAACTAGCAACATGATTGCCAAAAGAACACAATAAAGCCATTATCATGATACATCATTTTTTTTCTAAATCCCAAAGTTAGGACATCATGGAGAAACTAGAAACATGAGTGTCAAAAGACATGAAAAATGTCATGAGATGTCGATGTTTCTCTAAATCCTGTTGTGGGATCTTGCTAAAAAAACTAGTAACATGAGTGTCAAAAGACAAGACAAACGCCATGAGATGTCGTTGTTTCTCTAAATCCTATTGTCGGGATCTCACTGAAAAACTAGTAACATGACTGTCAAAAGACAAGAGAAACATCATGAGATGTTGATGTTTCTCTAAATCCCATTGTCGGGATCTCGCTAAAAAACTAGTAACATGATGAAAAATCCAAAGACAAGTGCCAAGTGTTTGCCAAGTGTGTTTGAAGGCCATGTGTTTTAATGTCAAGATGTCCAGTTTGATGATGTCGAGATGCCAAGGTGTCAAGGTTTTGATGATGCCAAGATGACGAGTGTTGAAGATTGCCAAATTTAGGAAGGACACATCCTGAATAATGTTGATGCCAAGAGGATTGATCCCTAAATGCCAAAGGGAATTCCTTGAAATGTCAGGTGACAGTGACAATGCCTAGGAAGGACACATCCCAATGCATAAATGATGGAGGTTTTTCTTCAGAAGGACAAATTTGAAAGAACATTGATGTCAAGAGGAATGATCCTTAGAGATCAAGAGGATCCCTCAAAATGTTAGATGACGGTGACAATTCCTAGGAAGGACACATCCTAAAGCATAAATGACAGAGGATATTCTTCAGAAGGACACATCTGAAAGATAACCAAGAATGGATAGTTTGATCGGTTGTGAAAATTTGACTTGTTTTGAGTAAGTTTTGACTGAAGTTGATTTGTGGTGACTTACACGTCAATGTGGACATGCTGGTGTGATTGTCATGTTGAATGAGTGATTGCCATAATTCATTTTTAGGAGGTTTCCATGTTTGGAAATGACTTGTCCTTACTTGAAGACTTTTGATGTGTGTGCCAGTGTAATGCTATGAACCATAATGGATTGACCTAGTGCGACCTTAGGGGCTCACCAATTGATGGCCTTGCCTATGTCGTGCACTCAAAGAGCTCGTATTTTGACACGATTAATGATCTTGTCCAAATAATAGAAGTTTGAATCATGATTTTATTTTGACAAACCTAGAAAGACTGACCTAATGTCTTGGGGATTCAAACATGAATCTTTCCTACATAGAAAATGCGCAGAGACAACGTAGTTTGGACATGGAAAAAATATTGATTGACGAAACTAATTGGATTGATAAGACAAATATTGACTTTGACTTTGTTTTCAGATTTTGACATTGATTTGGATGTTTTTGTGTTTCCTCAAGACATTTTCAAATTATTTAGGTCTTTTTCTCAGGACTTTTTTAGATTTTGATGAATTTTTTCAAGACTCTTTCAAATTGTTAGGACTTTTTTTCAAGACTTTTTCAAAATTTTAAGACTTTTTTTAGGACTTTTTCAAATTTTTAGGACTTTTTTCATGACTTTTTCAAATTTTTAGGACTTTTTTCAGGACTTTTTATGAATGCAAGATCATGTGCGACACTCACTGCAGTTATATGATAAAGGTCTTGCCCCCAGACAGGTCAATTAATATGGACATAGGCAAACATGGGACGAAAGGCAAGGATACGCAAGGGGTGATGTCAACCAAAGGCTAACCATGGCCGGAATCGACAGGACATAGGATGAATATCGTGAATGTGTCAGGCCATTGTGATTATGGAAAGTGGATAAGGGTCGATTAGAGTAATAGTAGATGGTGAAGCAATGATCGACTACACATGGAGCTTGTTTGCGAGGTTTTCACCATGGTGCTTATCCAAAGTGCCTATTTGCCAGGTTTTCACTATTGGACGAATTTATTTCTTTTTACTATTTTTTTGTCATTTTTTTTATATTTTTGGTGTCACCAAGATACCTGTTTGCCAGGTTTTCATCAAGGGATGATTTTTCTTTATTTTTAAATTTTTTTTGTATATTTAGGGTTTTATCCAAGCTCTTTGATGCTATGTGTAAAAATTTCATAGATGTAGGTTGTTGATGGGTTCTTTCAACTGTTCTCCATTAGGTGTGGCCAATTGATAAGCTCCAGAACTGAATGATGCAGTAATAATATAAGGACCGAGCCAACTAGCTTCAAAATTTCTAGGTTTTTCACAGTTAGCTTGATTTCTTAGGTTCTGCATGAGGATCAAGTCACCAATTTCAAATTTTCCCACCATCACTCTTTTGTTATAGCTCTAGCAGAGATGATTTTGATATGCCTACAAGTGATTCATGGAATTTTGTCGTCTTTCTTGTAACATTTCTAACTCATGTAGGCAAGAATGTCTATACTCTTCATCATTGATCATTCCTTTCAAAGAGACTCAAAGAGAATGAATTTTGACCTTGATGGAAAATATGGCCTTAGATCCATAGATAAGGGAAAATGGAGTGGCTCTAGTGGGTGTACAAATTCTCGTATGGTAGGTCCATAAGGCAAGATTGAGTTGTAAATGCCAATCTCACCAACTTCATTCATGGTCTTCTTAAGAATGTGAATAATTGTTTTATTTGACGCCTCAGCTTGACCGTTACCTTGTGGATAATATGGGGTGGAGAAGTGATGTTGGATGTGGAATTGCTCATAGAGTTCACAAATGTCCTAATTTTTTAATGGACTCCCGTAATCTGTGATGATGGACTTCAGAAAACCATACCGATAGATGATGTAATTAAGGATAAAATTTGATATTTTCTTTTTGGTGATGTAAGTGAGGGGGATGACTTCAATCCACTTAGTAAAGTACTCAATGGTGGTGATTATGAATTTATGGCCATTAAAGGAGGATGGATGGATCTTTCCCATGAGGTCAAGTCCCCATTGTGTGAAGGGCCATGGAGAAGTGATCGGTCTCAGCTCCTATGTTGGTGTGTGGATTAGTTCACTATGCACTTGGCATTTTCGACATGTTCTGAAAAATTGAAGATCATCTTTTTCTAGTGTTGTCCAATGCTATCCAAGTTTGGTGACTTTCATAGCTAAAGTTGGACCACTTGAATGAGATCTGCATATACCCTCATGTACCTTACATATTTTTTTTTGGGTTTCATCAGTGTCGAGACAATGAAGAAGGGTGTTATCGAAGCCACGATGGTATAGGGTGTCACTGATGATGGTGTGTCTAGTGGATTTTCAGATAAAGGACTTTCTTTGGTTATTGGAAAGGTTGGGTGGTAGGGTTTGAGACTTAAGATAATCATAGATGTCCTAGTACCAAGGTGAACTAGGACCAACAATTTTGGAAACCATTTCTGACTTTGGGATGTCATATGTAGGCATCAACAACTATTCCACTAAGAACTCAAACCGTGACACATTTTTGGGGATGTCTAAGAGAGATCCAATAGTATCCATTGCATCGGCTACCTTATTTTGTGTCCTTGGGATTTTTTCAAAAGTAATCATTTTGAAATATGTCATGAAGCTATCCACCATTTGCTTGTAAGGGAGAAAATTTTCATCTTTCGTGTCATAATCATCATTCACTTGGTTGATGACTAATTGAGAATCCTCGAATACTAGCAATGTCTGAATTTTCCATTTAATCACAATTTTGAGTCTTGTGACCAATGATTTGTATTCTGCAATGTTATTAGTACAAGGGAAGGTGATTTGGAATGCCTTAGGAATAGAATCCCCTTGTGGTGTTATGAACAAGATACCAACCCTTGAGTCGTGACCAGTATGAGGCCCGTCAAAATACAATTTTTGTGTTGATGTAGGCTCTACATGAAAGATAGACTCATTGAGAAAATAAATTATCAGTGGATGAGTTCCTTGGATAGGTGCGTCTGCAAGTTGATCCGCTATCACCTGTCCTTTTATTACCTTATGATCAACATATTGTATGTCGTATTCACTTAAAATCATGACCCACTTTGCTAACCAGCCTGTCAATGCCGCCCGACTTAGAAGATACTTTAATGGATCAATCTTAGCTACCATGAGTGTTTGGTGATTCAGCATGTAATTCCTGAGTTTCTGTGTTGCAAAGACAACTGCTAGGCATGTGCGTTCAATGGTTGTATAGTTCAATTCATATCCTATCAATGTACAACTGATATAGTATATGGCTCTTTCTTTTTCCTCATGGTCATTTTGTGCTAATAATGCCCCCAATGCATTTGTAGTTGTGGAGACATACAATATCAATGGATAGCCTTCAATGGGCAGCATCAAGACTGGTGATGTCAATAGATATTATTTAATTTGTTTTAAGCCTATGTGGCATTTGTCTATCCATACAAAGGGAATAATTTTGTGTAATAGATATTGAAATGGTTGACACTTGTCTGCCAATTGTGCGATGAAGTTTCAGATGGATTGCAGTCTGCCTTGAAGTTTTCTCAACTCGCCGATTCCTTTTGGTGGTGGCATGTCTAGAATTGCTTTCACTTTAGCAGGATCAACTTCTATGCCTCTTCATGAAACTATGTAGCCCAATAGTTTTTCCGAAGTGACCCCAAATACACATTTTTTTGGGTTCAAACGAATCGTGTAATCTTCTAGCCATCTAATTTTTTTGTCCAGGACCCTGAGATGATCTTTCCATGTCAAATATTTGGCCAATAGGTCATCCACATAATCTTCCATTAGGATATTCATCATGTCATGAAATATTTTTTTCATAGCTCTCTGGCATGTGGCACCTACATTCTTTAAGCCAAAAGACATGACATTCCAACAATATGTTCCCCATGGGCATGCGAATGCTATTTTATGCTAATTTTCAGTTGCAATGCAGATTTTGTTATAGCCCGAGAAACCATCCATGAGAGATAGCATCTCATACCCTATGGTGAGATCAAAAATCATGTCTATGTTAGATAATGGGAAATCGACTTTTGGACAAGCCTTATTTAAATCTCTAAAATCCATATAGATACGAATTTGTCTATTTGGATTTCTGACAGGGACAATGTTGGATATCCAATCGACATAGTCTATTGATCTTATGAATCCAACATCTAGTAACTTCTTTAACTTAGCCTTGACAAGTAGTGCAATATGTGGATGCATTTTCCGTAACTTTTGCTTGACTGGATTGATTCCCAGGATTAGAGGAAGATGATGCAATACCAATTCTGGATCAAGGACTAGCATGTCAGCATATGACCATGCGATGTTAATTTTCCTATTTGTGAAAAATTGTTGAAATTCAAGTTTTTCTTCCTCTAACAATGATGCGGCCAAGATAACCATTTTAGGATTCTATGGCATAGCTATGTTAACTTCCACTGTATCTTTGATAAGGATAGCTGATTTTTCCTGTGTGATGGGAAGAAAGTACAATCCTCCATCCTTAGGTGCCTCAGAGAGGTTTTCACCTTTGGATATGTCCTTTGTTTTTACTATTTTGTTGTCAGAAGGTGCCTTGCATTTTTCACCTAAAGAAATTTATTTTTTTATTTTATTCCTTGTACTTTTGTGACTGGAGGATTGCATAGTCTCCCTAAAGTAAGCTGCACAATCTAGGTCAAAAGAGAATCTGGCTTTGTGATCACCCCATGGTATGCCTTCTCAGAGACCCATGAATTCTACTATGACCTCATCATTCTGAAAGATATCCATCACTGGTGGTTCTTGTTGGTCCCAGTTAATCAGTTGCGGGTAAACAAGGGAAATCCCATCGTTAGTGTTGGTAAAATATGGGGAAGATACAAAAAGTGTACAAATTGAAGCCTCAAGTGTGAAGGCAAAGTTTTCAATTTCAACTTCTATGTCAGATGCAATGGATGGACCAAATTCAGATTCAGATGAGTCAAATTCATAGTCATAATAGGGGATAAAATTATCAGCATCATGACTAGTGGCTGGCATTTCAGAAGCATGCACAATAGGTTTAGACATGTTACATTCTTGGGTGGGCTCAAGAATGGGGCGAGATGATTTAGATGTTGCCAACAATAATTTATGTTCTTTTGGATCCCAAGGAATACTTACCCATTCCTTATCTTTAGAATGACGGTCAATAGGATCAATGTTGTATTCTTGTCGGAATCTTTCCTCAAAGGGGGGTTGGCTAGGTGCTAGGTATAGTTCATCAATATCATAGTTGCTAAGGGTTTTCTTAGATCCCCATTCCCATTCATTAGAATCAATTTCAGTAAAGGATTCTTCGCATGTCTCGACACTTTTTGTAGTCGTTACGTCCTCACTTGAAATTTCATAGGTACATCGATCGTTAGTTCTGAGTTGGTCATGTAGACACTCAAATTTGTCCTCGCAATCATCACATTATTCGTCTATTGGTTAAAATGATCAATTCATTCAATACTTTCTTCTATTCATGCATTTCATCAAATCATTAAATCATCTCATTATCGTTTGCATCTATTGCATTATCACTTTGCACTATCATTCATTATCATAATAAATTCATTATCATAATCATTCAACAACATTTCAAAATAAAACTATATTATCATTTAAATCACATCATTAAAATATTATCACCACATGATCATTCATAATGCATAATAAATCATAATCATTCATAATCCATTTGCATAATAAGTCATAAACATCATTTCCATATTAAATCAATTATCATCCATAATTGTTTCATATTCATCTCCATTAATATATCAATTATCATAGTCATTGATTATTATTTTATAATAAACTAATTATCATAACTTGCATATTAATCATATCATTTGCATAAATCATTCATGAAATATTACATTTTAGTAAAGCATTTTTAATCATTTTATTCATATTTAATCATTTAGGTACATTTTAATCTAGTAACCCTTTATCACTTTCATTCTCATCCATAACATTTAACCCAACAATGTGGGATAATGACATTTCCTTCTCCCACATTTCATCTTCAACCCCTCTCCATCGTCAGGGAACTCTTATTTAAATGGGATTTTCCTCTCATTTTGTCTCTCACAAATTTTGCTCACAAATCTACATACTCATATCATCTTTGCATCTTGACTGCATTTCTCATTTACCATAGCCTCTTTATTGCATTTTGTGCTCATAAAATATGAGAGAAAATGCATGAATAAAGATCTTTGTGATAGGGAGACAATGGAGATTGATTTCTTTTAAAAGCATTGTTTTGTTTCTGTAGTTTAGATTTGCATTTCTAGTTTTGCTTTTAATTAGAATGACTCTATTGATGTGGGCTAAAATGGTGGTTCTTACTCCATAGAATCATGCATTTTTCTAGCTCTACAAATGGTGAACCTGACGTGAATGAGCAATCGTTTCTTCATTTTTCATTCTTATTGTTGTCTCATTTTTTGTTGTTGTTGGGTTGTTTGAAACCATATCAGCAGCATCAAATTTGTTGAAGAAGCATGAAAAAAAAATGAAATCACGTTTTTTTTTTTGCTGCCACGTTTTTCTCACTATTAAGTAGTTTGAAATACTCAGAACATCTCTAAAATTGCCTTCTGGTCATGAAGAATGCCCCAGGCATTGTTTTGGGGGTAAAAGAATTCATTTACAACAAGTAAAAGCTCTAAAAAAATAGCTTTAAATCAAAAAACGTGATCACTATACCCCCTGCACTGCTCTTCAAATATTTCTAGTTAAATTTTTCTCATTCCAATCAACATTTGTTTGGATGCACTATTGATGGTTACTTACATTGCTACTATTGCTATCATGAGCAAAGGATAGAAAAAATTGTTGTCTCTTTTCATGATTGCAGATTTCTAAAGGTCTTCGCTGAGAACTGTGAATGAATTGCTTTGGCACAATTTTCATATTGAGATCCATTAGTACGCAAACCCAGAAAGGTAGATTGTTGTTTCATTTTGTCGAGGAGGGAAACACGTCTATTCCATTGTCTTGTGCTATTTTTTGAATATTTGTAAGGGAATAAAATGATCTGTTTTCCTCAAATTTGGATCTGATTTTCATGGTCTGCTGTAAATTGAAATAGTTTATATGTGTGGTTTCTTTATGCTTCTGGCAACATTTTATGAACATAATAATCTTTGATACAGAATGTGCTTTAATTTTTTGATATGATGCAGACCAAGATGCATAAATGCCTTCTATTTCAGCTGTCGCCATAAAAACTCTAGTTTGCTATTTTTTATTTTTAAATTCTGAAACTACTGCAACATGGCACATGGCAGAGCATAATAACTCATGATTTTAATTTTAGTTTTAGTTTTATTTTAATCTTAGTTTTTAGTTTTATTTTTAATCTTAGTTTTAGTTTTATTTTTAGTCTTAGATTTAGTTTCATTTAACTTAGTTTTAGTTTTATTTTAATCTTAGTTTTATTGTTATTTTTAATTTATTTTTAGTTTTATCTTTAACTTAGATTTAATCTTGTAGTTTAAAGTTTAGATTAATTATAATTAATTTCTTATTTTAAATTTATTTTTTATTTGTAGATTAGTCTTTGATTTTAGATTAATTTCTAATTCTAGATTAATTATTTTTTAAATTAAAAATAGTTTTATGAGAATTAGATTTTTAACTTTAAAATTAGATTTAGTTTTAATGTAGATTTTAGTTTTTGACTTTTAGTTTTTAATTTTTTTTCTTAAATTAGATTTAGCATTTTTTTTTAAGATTTAATTTGTAATTTAGAACGAAGGATTAATTTAATTTAGTTCAGGTTAGGTTCTAATTTAGATTTAATTTAGATTTTTAGATTTTAAATTAGATTTAATTTCAATTTTAATTAACTTTGATGTAAATTTAATTTAGATTTTAATTTAGAATTAACTTTAATTTTAATTTAGATTTTAACCTTCACTTTAGCTTTTAATTTTTAATTTAACCTTTTTCTTAATTTATATTTTAGTTTAAATTAGATTTAGCTTTTAATTTAAATTTGGATCTAATCTCTAATGTAGATTTAGTCTTTTAATCTAGATCTTGATTTTTTTTAATTTAAATTTAACTTAGAATTTAGATTCAATCATTCATAATTTATTTTGTTTTGAACTAGATTCTAGGGTAAATGCTAATTTTCTTTTATTTTTAGTTTTGTTTGATTGGGGGACTAGTTTTATTAATTTGGGTTCTCTTGCAAGTTCGTTCGGTAGAGAATTGAAAATCAAAACTTACGCTTGTCGAAGAAATGAGGCATGAAACTAATAATGAGATTTTGATGCAAGATGTTCATCGAAGACATGATTTTGAAACCAATTGTCTTTTAGATTATAAAACACTTCAATTGGTGCACTAAAAATAAACAATTGTCTTTTCTCACATAGGCTTAACTAGGGGTTCAATGAACATTGTTTCTTGTTCTTGAAGGTGGTAGGTGATGATGCTCTCACCTTGTGCAAACTAGGTGATCAAAAAGCTGGACCCATCTATTTTATGTGTCACCCCAATTCAATAATCGATGTATCCTCTCCCCTTGTGCACTTGTGCAATCCTAGGTGCAAGAGAAATGATTATTGACTCTAGAACTTGGGCCTGCCTTGGTGGGAAAAATTACTCACCCCAAGGCAACTCAGACCGACAACAAATAGTTTTGGCCAAGCTACCCCCGACCGGTATATAAATGTGAATCCTAAGGAAAGCCTACGATTACAAATCCGGATGTGTCATACAGACCAAGTAGTACTCCCCAAAACCCTTTTGAGTGTAACCTCTTTAGGCTAGAGTGTCTAATAAACAGAGCTTAATCTTGTGCCCCATGTATGGCCACTTGAATAGGGGTCCCGAACTAAAAAACTTTGTGTAGCTGCCAAAATCGCATCTATTTGCTAGTGCAACAACAGTCATTGTGAAGGCATCCACATTCTCATAGTTCTTAGTAGAGGTGATCAACCCGCCATGGGAGATTTATGGGGGTTGGAAGCTTGGTTGGCCTAAGAAGTGAGTGCAATGTAAGGGGGAGCCCATGCAGCCAAGCTTCTAGATTCATCCGTTAAGAATAAGTGCAGTTGGCGAAACCCACGTGGAATCTAGAAAATATAGTCCTTGCCAACCTTAGGATTTGTGCTTGTATTGTTAAACTCAAACACTTTGTTTGCTATGTCTTGCGTGTGTGTTCAAAACTAGACCTCAAACAAACATCACACTTAGTAACTTGCAACATCTCAAACTTTGCAAACCTCAAAGGGTCCAAAAACACAAACATACAATGTGAACCTATCATTTGGATTTCTTGGGGTCATCATCCTTCAGTTTTGATCTTTCAATCCTTGGATTCCACCTAGTCCTTACATTCTATCTAGACTTTGCATTTCACCTATTCCTTGCATTCCATCTAGACTTTGCATTTCACCTAGTCCTTGCATTCCACCTAGCCCTTGCATACTCATGGTCCTTACATATTCATATCCCTTTCATCCTATTCCTTGCATATTCCTATTCTTGCATACATAGGTGACATTACATAGTTCTTGCATATAGATAACACTCCACCTAGTTCTTTCATGCTCAACCCCTTTGCATGTTCCAGTAATTTAGTCCTTTTCATATTCATCATCGATCAAACTAAACCTTAGCTTGCACCTAGGCTACTCTTCCTAGGTTTTGAAATCAAATGATTGGATATCTATCACCCGCATCACTTGAGGTTCATCATCCTTGAGTTAGGGAACATACCATTATCCTTGAGTAGGGTAATCCTTTTGGAGTCCATCATCTCCTATATACCTTGTCTTGATCATTGGCCCTTGTGTCTATCCATCATAATACAAGTAAAGACTTTACATCATAACCAACTTTGGAGCTAGAGTTGCCTTTGAGCTCTTGCATTCTTAGCTTGTCATACCATACCTTACCATTTTCATATCACATCTTAGAATCATATCATTTTCATTACATCCTAGTCTTAGGTCTCATAAACTACCTTGGATTGAAAATCCAAAAAATCACCTATGACTCCTAGAACAAGAGAAAAAATGTTTCAAGGAGAAGGGAACCCTTGGGGAGAAGACTTTGATGGGTAAGACCACATTAGTGTTGCAATTAGCAAAATAAATGAAAATGATGATGAAGAAATAACCAAATCCAATATAGAAGAGGAACTTAAGGATAATAGATTCACTAAAATTCTTACGGAGGTAGTTAAATGTAACCCACAACAATACTTCAAAGCCCTTGTTGATGAAGGAATCAAAATGCCTGCTGATTTTGACATGTCACAACTCATGATGAATGACCAACCTGAATCTAGTGAATCTAAACATCCCAAGTCAAACAATTATGGTAGAATCAAATATCATAGACCCTTTTATCTATGACCAAGTTACAAGTGATCTTCAAAGATATCAAAACCCACACCTACAAATGATCCTATTTTGGATGAGCTTAGAACATTGAGACAAGAATTGGACACCCTTAAGAACCATAAAGCATCATCTCATAAGTTCTCCATTGAAGATATATGTCCTTATCCCTTCGATCCAAGCATACCAATGCCACCTTTTCCTAACCATTGGGACATACCAAAACTTGACAAATATAATGGAAAAGGGGATCCTAAACATCACTTAAGACAATTTTGTGCTACTACCATGGAATTTGCAGTTGATGAAACATACCTTATGAGATTATTCCCCCACAGTCTAGGAGGAGAAGCTATGGAATGGTTTTCATGATTACCCCCGACCATAAAATCCTTTCAAGAATTGGCTGATAAATTTGTCTCCAATTATAGTTTCAATTGTGACTTTAAAGTGACCATGACAAACCTTTTCAACACCAAACAAAAACTAGGTGAATCTTTTGTGTCATTTTTACAAAGATGGAGGAATTTAACAAAACGATTACCTTATGCCATTCCTAATCAAGAATTGGTTGACCTCTTTTTTCAAAATTTGAACAAAGAAATTGGAAGGGAAATTTTCCTCAAATGCTTGGATTCCTTTGACGAAGCCATAGAAATGGTATTTTGAATCGAACAAACTCGCATTGATGATGGAACTAGAAAAATTAATAATGATAGAGATCAAAAATCAAATTCAAACAACAAGACACCTTTTTGGGTAAAGAACAAGAATGTAGTCAATGATGGAGTTTTTGATGCAAAAACAACTAAAACATAATCACCTAATTACAATTTCAAAGGTTCATCTTTAGATAAAGGAAAAGAAAAATAGAGAAGTTTCCCTAAATAAAATTTTACACCATTGGGACAATCACTTGAATCCACATTAAAATAACTTCTTGAAATCAATATTATAAGCTACCTGAAATAAAGGAATATAATCCACAAGTCAAAACCCCATGGTGGAATGAGAATCACTTTTGTGACTATCATAGACATAAAGTACATAAGACTAATATCTGCAATAAACTTCGACATCTAATACAAGAACTTATTGATGATGGTAAGTGGTGCAGGAGCACCTATTTGATTTCTTGCCTCCATGAGGCCATTTGTAAATAGTTGCTCTATTTTGTTTATTGGGTCTTATAATAAGGTTTATAAAACCATTTTATAGGTTTTTGAATCTTAGGAAGTAATATTTGAATTCATTTGTCAAATAATTTTTAAAGTTGTTACATATTGTAAAAATTGTAAAAGTTGCTCAAGAAAGTTGTCAAGCAACTTGTCAAAAGTGTCATTAAGGTCTTTTGTAAACAAACTAACTAAAAGGTGGTTGAAAATAGTTGTTTTTGGTTGTAAATGTATAAGTACACCCTCAAAAACTCGAATTGGGAGGTTGGAAACATTATTTGTGAAGTTTGATGAATGACAACCTCAAGTTTGGTGTGCATTTTATGATTTCTACATTGTTTCCAGGTTGAAGTTGTGATTTGTACGGCCTGGTATGCACTCAAATAATGGAGTATCATATATGGATGGAAATATATTTGTTTCTAGTTTCTAAATCATTTTCTCTCATTAAATTTTATTGATTTTTGTGGAAGATATGATTATTTTGGTGAGACTGCCTATTTTAACAATAGTGTGCAGAATTTATAGTCTGAAAGAAT
Organism: Sequoiadendron giganteum; assembly: GCA_007115665.2. Lineage (NCBI taxonomy): Eukaryota > Viridiplantae > Streptophyta > Pinopsida > Cupressales > Cupressaceae > Sequoiadendron > Sequoiadendron giganteum. Next base: position 216,480,135 of record CM021101.1, read on the forward strand.
GTGATGGTACAGATTTTAAAGTATATATTTTGGGTCTGAAACCAAATTTATGTTGTTTCTATATGAATCTAATTTTATTTTCTTCAAGTCTCAACAAATTTCATTAAGATTTGAATAAATTATGATCATTTTAGTGAGAGCAAGTATGAACCCTGTCTAGGGTTTGCAGTTTTGGGAAAAATGAAATAGTTTTCTTTTGGGCTACCATGGTTATGTTTCCAATGTGACATAGAATGAATAATAGAATGTGTTATACAAAGATTGATTTGGATTAATTTTGAAGGATTGTGAGATATTTTGTTGAATCCTCCTAACTCTGCATCAGATTGGTATCAGAGCTCAGCAAAAGGTCTGGGCTGAGAAAGAAATTGGTTTTGGTATTGTGGTTTTGTAGTTGTGTTTTGGTTGGTTGCAGGTTATGTGAGAACCTAATTGCTTGCCATTGAGAAGGCAGAGAGAAAAGTGAGTTTTGAGCAAGGAGATACTTGCTGAGACCATCTAGAAAAGATGGAGAACTTGAGAAGGCATTTGCAGGCAGAGGAGGAGAGAAAGAAGAGAAAAAGACAAGCAAAGATGGATAGGGAAATTGTTGAGTTGAAGCAAGAAATGAAGAGGTTGGATAAAGAGTTCCAAGAATCTATGAAGAGGATAGAAAAAATGATGAAACAAGAGACAAGTTGGAATTTGAAATTGAAAAGGAAGATGGTTTGGCCTATAAAGAAGATTGTGAAAAGAAGAAGAAATGAGAAGATGAAAGAGGAAGAAGAAGCATATGAAGATGAAGATGCACATGAAGAATTCCTAGATGAAGACAAAGATGTTCCTAAGCATGAAGATGAAGAATTTAAAGTTGTTGCAGAAATTCCAAGGCAAGAAGGTGAATGTATTATTGATATAAGAAACCTGATTTCAGGACTTGAAGAGGTTGATTTGATTAAGGGAATGATCATGCATGAATTGGTCATAGAGGTTTGCAAAGGATTGATGAATGATGGAGGTATTATGGTAGAAAGTTTGTTTCATTTCATTATGTTACTAATGATTTGGACAAAGAATAATTTTCAGGTTGAAAATACAAAGGACAAAGTGCTAAGGAATTGGATGATCAAGAAGAATACAATTCAAAGGGGCTTGAATTCTTTTGCCCTCGGGAGTTTGGTGTAGGAGCACCTATTTGATTTCTTGCCTCCATGAGGCCATTTATAAATAGTTGCTCTATTTTGTGTATTGGGTCTTATAATAAGGTTTATAAAACCATTTTATAGGTTTTTGAATCTTAGGAATTAATATTTGAAGTCATTTGTCAAATGATTTTTAAAGTTGTTACATATTGTAAAAATTATAAAAGTTGCTCAAGAAAGTTGTCAAGCAACTTGTCAAAAGTGTCATTAAGGTGTTTTGTAAACAAACTAACTAAAAGGTGGTTGAAAATAGTTGGTTTGGGTTGTAAATTTATAAGTACACCCTCCAAAACTCGAATTGGGAGTTGGAAACATTATTTGTGAAGTTTGATGAATGGCAACCTCAAGTTTGGTGTGTATTTTATGATTTCTACATTGTTTCCAGGTTGAAGTTGTGATTTGTACGGCCTGGTATGCACTCAAATAATGGAGTATCATATATGGATGGAAAGATATTTGTTTCTAGTTTCCAAATATTTTTGTATCATTCAATTTTATTGATTTTTGTGGAAGATATTATTATTTTGGTGAAACTGCCTATTTTAACAATATTGTGCAGAATTTACAGTCTTAAAGAATGTGATGGTACGGATTTTAAAGTATATATTTTGGGTCTGAAACCAAATTTATGTTGTTTCTATATGAATATACTTTAATTTTATTCAAGTCTTATCAAATTTCATTAAGATTTGAATAAGTTATGATCATTTTAGTGAGGGCAAGTCTGAACCCTGTCTAGGGTTTGTAGTTTTGGGAAAAATAAAATAGTTTTCTTTTGGGCTACCATGGTTATGTTTCCAATGTGACATAGAATGAATAATAGAATGTGTTATACAAAGATTGATTTGGATTAATTTTGAAGGATTGTGATATATGTTGTTGAATCCTCCTAACTCTGCATCAGTAAGATAGGAGTTGATGGACACACTCCTTCAGGTAACTTTGATCGTGAGGTGTTTAAAGACCCTTTCCCTAAGCATGAAAAGGATAAAGGAAAGACCCTTGAATTTGGTGATGGTGTAAACTATACTACTACTAAATATGACTATACCATACATAACATCAATGAGGTTGATAATCATGTAAACACTTTCATTATAAAAGGAAAAGAACCTGATTACAAGGTTACTACTCGCAAAGGCATAGTCACCCTTAAAGGTCCTAATTCAAAACCCACTACACCAGCTTCACAATATAATCTCATAGAGAATTTAGGGAAAACGCCTGCACAAATTTCCATACTTGAGTTGCTACGCCTATCTCCTGAGCATAAAGCTATTCTAGATAAAGTGCTCACTACTGCTATAGTGCCTACAAACCTACATGTAGACCAATTCCAAGCTATGGTGGGACATATCACCTTGCCTTACACTATCACTTTTACTAAAAGTGATGATTCATCCCCTTAACAATCGCATAATGCAACTTTACACATTGATGTCCTTATCAATAATGCCAAGATCAAGCGAGTTCTAATAGATGAAGGAGCAGGTCTTAATATTTGTATCCAAGAATTGATCACAATATTAGGGTTTTCTAAAAATGTAGTTGATCCAAGGAACAAGATTACCATAAAGGCATATGATGAAGAGGAATTCTCTTCTAAAGGATCAGTTACTCTACCAATTAGAGTTGGCCCTGTGGTAAAGGATATGGTTTTCCAAGTCCTTGATCTCCCACTTACCTATAATATCCTCCTTGGAAGACCTTGGATTCATGCAATGCAAGAAGTACCTTCTACATAACACTAGTGCATTAAGTTCCCACAAAATGGTGTTGAAATCATAATACAAGGAGATCCCAACCCTTTCATGTATTGCCATAATCTAAGCCCTAAAACTAAAATCACAATCCCAAGAAATCGTGAAGCACCTCCTTCTTAAGCATATGTTGATCCTGAGTCCTTAAAAGCATCCACTTCATTTATCGCACCATCAAACCCCAAGGTCCAAATCCATGATATGGTATGTGGAGAATATCGTATGAATAATTTACCAACAAAATAAATTGCTAATATTGTCGAGGAGGGTCAAAATTCCAACAATGATATCAAGACAGATGTAGAAGGAACACAAAAAAATCACCATGCTTGGATTGAAACCTTTTGGGATCCTGATGATACACCTGCATTTTCCATATTTGCTTCCACTCAAGCTTTTCATATTTATGATAACCCCATGTTTAACCAAGATATCTATGATAATCCACTCTTTGATCATGACCCTACCAAGGATATCCAATCATCATCCTTCCATCCCACCTACCCTAGGCTAGGATATGAATCTCCTATTTTCACATCTACTAAGACATATTGCCAAGTCATTAAGGATGTGCAAGCCTCCTTTGACATTAGCAGTACTAAAAAGGATAGTCCCAAAGACTCCATTGATGGCATTACCACTCCCATTTTCCCATTAAACATTCCTATCACTCCATCCATGTCAACCATCTCACCCACATCCATCCACCTTCTAGACATGGATCAACAAGTATCACCCAAAGAAAATAAAATGGATGCAATTCAAGAATCAAAGGTAAAAGTGTCTTTTTCAAATGGAGATCTAGAATCAAAATAAAGATCAAGAAAAATCCCTTAGCCAAAATAAAAAGCTATCGGACAAATAAAAAATAAAATTCAATAGTGAAAAAGAGAAAAAGTCACTCTCCAAGTATGCCTCTCCATCAAAAATCACTGGGGCAATCTATCAAGGAAAAATGTCAAAAAAAGAGCTTGTTGATCTAAGGTCTCCATCCACATCACTCTCACTCATACCATATATTTCGTTCAATCCATCCATGCTCACATATCCATCATACCACACCATTGGTGATGTCTTTCAATGTACCTTTGGCGATAACCCCTTCACATATTCTAGCTCATCGGTTGCCCAAGCTCCATTTTGGTTGAAGCCTGATGGCCCACATAGTATGCAAATTAGGGATCCTACCATAGTCTCTTTCATCTACCACATCTATCATCCTTCATATTTGCCACTTGTACTCCTTATATAGATCAGGTACTTTCATCCAACACAGTCATCCACACAAGATCGAGGCATCGTCAAGGTAGTCTATGGATCTAGCATCTATCAATTCTATACCTAGCTTCAAAGAGCTAGGAAAAAGTCCTGAAAAAATACAAAAAAATGAAAAAAAAGTCTTGAAAAAATACAAAAAAGAAAAAGGGAAAAAATGAAAAAGTAGAGAGAAATCAATTCGTTCAATGGTGAAAACCACTTTAGTGGCACCTTGAGCAAGTACCATGGTGAAAACTGAGAAATCGGCACCATGTGTAGAAGCTTTGTTCCTCTTTCCTTTGGAGCTCTACTTGATCTTTTCATCCCATTTTTCATTCACCCTCCACTTCATAATATCCTTTTCACACTCACCATGGCTTGTGAATTGTTCGATAATCCCCTTAGTTGCTCGCTTTGTCATGCGTACTAGGTTGGTCTTATTCCTCACTAGGGCATTTCCTCAACCTTAGCCATGGGTTAGGATATTGAGCATCTCGTGGTTAGAGAAACTACCCTCTTTTTCTCTCTGCTCGCTTGAGATGCATCTCTTTCCGTTGTAAAAGGTCTTGAAAAAATCCAGAAAAATCATAAAGTGTCCTAAAAAAATCCAAGAACATCATAAAGTGTCTTGAAAAAATCCATAAAAATCATAAAGTGTCCTAAAAAAATCCAAAAAAATCATAAAGTGTCTTGAAAAATCCATAAAAATCATAAAGTGTCTTGAAAAATCCATAAAAATCATAAAATATCCTAAAAAAACCCATAAAAATCATAAAATACCTTGGCAAAATCCATAAAAATCATAAAATGTCTTGAAAAAATCCCAAAAACATCAAATATTCCAAAAAATCCAAAAAACATCAAATATTCCAAAAAAATCCAAAAAAATCAAATAACTTCAAAAATCCCTCAACAATGACACTTTCAGATCACCACATAGCTTTGAACTTCAACAAAATCAAAATGCATCATGACTGACAATCAAAGAAACATACCTACCAATCCATCCTGCAAATCCAACCAAACACACACAACCGTTGCAAGAATCATTTCTATATCGAAGCATGATGCATGTTTGTTTGTTTTATCTTTGATTGTTTTATGATTTTATCTTTGGTGGCATGTCTTTTAGCTTGTCCAAGATGTCTGGGACTAGAGAGGTGATGATGGGGCATGTTCACTTGTTTGTTGCTTGTGGATTGTTTCTTATTCATAGGATGACTCGTCTTAAGACATGGTTATCTTAAACCATTAAGGACCTACGAGTCTAGTATGGATGAGCACACTCCTTGTCTGCTAGTGTCTTCCATGCAATAAGTATTCAGGTCATCTAGGGTCCTTATACCTAGATTCTTATACTTCATTACTACATAAAAACATAAACAGTATTCAAGTCGTCTAGATGTTTATATTATCTAGACGCTTATACTAATTTGCAACATAATAAGCTTGATGATGATAAAAGCACTTAAAATGCACAAGAGGCTTCATCACCTTCATTTTCTTCATCTTTCTTGTCACAGAGAAATCAATCAACTTGCATCTCCAAATCTCATATCCCCTTAATCAATCAATCAATCATTCTATCAACTTATCTTGCACTTGCATCAATCTCAATCAGCTTCACCATCTCATCAACTCGGCTATACTGATCATTTCCATCAATTGTTGAGTTACGCCTATCAATTGTGCATTTCCATCAAATGTACATCATTACTTTATCACCTATGCAATATCAAGTATCTAATCATATTATTGACATCTATTGAGAGATTAATATTCTTACCATATGTCTGATCAATCTCTCAAGGGGGCATATCACTCTTATCATATTCCTTACCAGGGTATATTTGGGGCATGTATCAGTTGATCAATATTTTTTCTTTTGAAACAAGGTGACAAGCTGCATTGTCTCAAAGAGGGGCAAAATGTAGACACTCAATTTTTTCCTCACAATCATCACATTATTCGTCTATTGATTAAAATGATCAATTCATTCAATACTTTCTTCTATTCATGCATTTCATCAAATCATTATATCATCGCATTATCATTTTGCACTATCATTCATCGTCATAATAATTTCATTATCATAATCATTCATAATAAAACTATATTACCATTTAAATCACATCGCTTGCATATATCATCCACCTCATATTGCATTTCATTAAATCATCACATCATTAAAATATTATCACCACATGATCATTCATAATGCATAATAAATAATAATCGTTCATAAAAAAATTCATAATCATTCATAAATTAAATGATTTCATTTCAAATAATTATATTCTTACATAAATCATTCTTGTAAAACATTAAAATAATTCATGATAAAAAATTAATAAATCATTTTCATCTACATTAAAAATATATGCATTTAATCTATCTTCTTTATCATTTCCACTCATATGCATTTCATTTCATTTCACTACACCATGTGGGATTTTAAAAATTCATTATTGCAATATCCTTTTATCCCACATTTCTCATTCTCAACCTCTCTGTCATTAGAGAGGCCTATTTAAACATGACTCTCTTCTCATTTTTACCCCTACACGAATCTTGCACATACACGTATTTTCATAGCTTTGTTTAATCCTTTCACTAATAGCCTCTTGATGCACCTATGCTTTTAAAAATATAAGAGAAAAAGTGCATAACAAGACTTTGGTGATAGGGAAGCAATGGAGATTATTTTTACTTAAAATCATTTTGTTTAGTTTCTTAGCTTAGAATAGTTTAAGATTTTGGTTTGTTTGCTTTTAAATCTGAAACAGGTCCATTGTTGAGGTCCAAAAATGATGGTTCTCCTGCATACGAGTATAGTATGGATGAGCACACTCCTTGTCTAATAGCGTCTTCCATGCAATAAGTATTCAAGTCATCTAGGGTCCATATACCTAGATGTTTATACTTCATTACTACATAAAAACACAAACATTATTCAGGTCGTCTAGATGCTCATATTATCTAGATGCTTATAATAATTTGCAACATAATAAGCTCGATGATGATAAAAGAACTTAAAACGCACAAGAGGCTTCATCACCTTCATTTTATCCCATCTTGTATCTTCCATTTCTTGCATTTCATTTTCTTCATCTTTCTTGTCACAGAGAAATCAATCAAATTGCATCTCAAAATCTCATGTCCCCTTAATCAATCAATCAATCATTCTATCTTGCATCAATCTCAATTAGCTTCATCATCTCATCAACTTGGCTATACTGATCATTTCCATCAATTGTTTAGTTACACCTATCAATTGTGCATTTCCATCAAATGTACATCACTACTTTATCACTTGCGCAATATCAATTATTTAATCATTTTTTGACATCTATCGAGAGATTAATCTTCTTACCATCTATCTGATCAATCTCTCAAGGGGGTATATCACTCTTATCATATTCCTTACCAGGATATATCTGGAGCATGTATCAGTTCAATATTTTTTCTTTGAAACAAGGTGATAAGCTACATTGTCTCAAAGAGGGGCAAAATGCAGACACTCAAATTTTTCCTCGCAATCATCACATTATTCATCTATTGATTAAAATGATCAATTCATTCAGTAATTTCTTCTATTCATGCATTTCATCAAATCCTTAAATCATCTCATTATCATTTTCATCCATCGCATTATCACTTTGCACTATCATTCATTACCATAATAAATTCATTATCATAATCATTCACCGATATTTTATAATAAAACTATATTATCATTTAAATCACATCACTTCCATATATCGTCCACCTCATATTGTATTTCGTTAAATCATCACATCATTAAAATATTATCACCACATGATCATTCATAATCCATTTGCATAATAAGTCATAAACATCATTTCCATTTTAAATCAATTATCATCCATAATTGTTTCATATTCATCTCCATTAATAAATCAATTATCATAGTCATTTATTATTATTTCATAATAAACTAATTATCATAACTTTCATATTAATCATATCATTTGCATAAATCATTCATGAAATATTGCATTTTAGTAAAGCAGCTTTAATCATTTTATTCATATTTAATCATTAGGTACATTTTAATCTAGTAACCCTTTATAACTTTCATTCTCATCCATAAAATTTAACCCAACAATGTGGGATAATGGAATTTCCTTCTCCCATATCTCTTATCCCACATTTCATCTTCAACCCCTCTCCATCATTAGGGAACTCCTATTTAAATGGGATTTTCCTCTCATTTTGTCTCTCACAAATTTACATACTCATATCATCTTTGTATCTTGATTGTATTTCTCATTTACCATAGCCTCTTTACTGCACTTTGTGCTCATAAAATCTGAGAGAAAATGCATGAATAAAGATCTTGGTGATAGGGAGACAATGGAGATTGATTTCTTTTAAAAGCGTTGTTTTGTTTCTGTAGTTTAGATTTGCATTTCTAGTTTTTCTTTTAATTAGAATGGATCTATTGATGTGGGATGAAATGGTGGTTCTTACTCCATAGAATCATGCATTTTTCTAGCTCTACAGGTCAAACCACAACCCCATGTACCTTGGTCGTGTAGAAATAATAACTAGTTCTTGCCTTCCATTGGTGAATTTTCCAAGGCCACTTGTGTCATTAAAACCCACTGCCTTGCATACATCATAGCCTTTTCCATAGAGATGCACTAGTAGTGGTAATCCTTTTGGGTCTATGTAGATCCAATTAGCTATGTCGATAATGACTTCATTACCCAAATCTTCCCATAGGGTGAATACTGCTTTTGGTGGAACATTGAAAGTTGTTTTAGGCTCGACTGCAAAACATGGTCTACCATTGACTTTAGGTGGCTTAGGTATTGTGGTGATATAATAAGTTTTATTCAATTTGAATTCTCCATAGGCAAGGTCCTAGATCTAAAGGTCTTTACTTGGTATGGAGGTCGAGGAAGATGGTGTGGCGGAAGTCTATGTAATGGATATGGATGATTTGGTGTGTGTAGATCGGTCAATATATTTGGAAGAGGTGGAAGTTGAGGCCTCTTGATTAATGGGTACTTGGTGCTCAACAATGGCTCTCAAATTGGTACAGTATTGGAATGGATCAAGATCTCCTAGGATAGTAATTTCAGTACCATCAAAAGGGAACTTTAGGAATTGGTGGTATGTGGAAGGAATGGCCTTCAAAGCATGAATCCATTGGCGACCAAGTAAGATATTGTAATGTATGTCATGATCTAGGACCTAACATGTTGTATCGATAATAATTGGTCCCACACAAAGTGGAATTGTAATGACACCTTTAGAAGCGTGTTCTTTATCATCATATGCCTTAATGACAATGATCTTGGTAGCATCCACACATTCATCAGAGAAGCCAAGAGATTTAACCAATTTCAAAGAGCAAATGTTCAATCCTGCTCCACCATCTGTTAAGACTCATCTAACCTTATGTTTATGGAAAAAAACCTTGATATGAAGGGTGTCATTATGAGATGGTTTAGGTGAGGAATATTCAGTGTTCAAAAATGAGATGTGGTGAGGCGAAGTCAAATAGCCGGCCATGGTTTCAAAATTATTGACATCAATGTTATTTGGGACGAAAGACTCTTGCAGGAATTTATCCAAGATGGCCTTATGTGCGGGTGAAATGCAGAGCAATTCAAGAATGGATATTTGAGCAGGTGTTTTATTCAATTTCTCAATAAGGTTGAACTCTAGTTTAGAGTTTGATGGCTTGGAAGATGGACCAGGTATGGTAATTTTAGGCTGATGAGCAGAGGGACCTGGGATTGTGACCTTTCCTTTATGCATGATGACATTGCATTTTGGGGCCTTTTTAATGGTAATAGTATTGAAACACTTATCTTCATCAACAATGTGAAGATGGTTAATGATGGTGCCACAAAAATAATTGTAGGTAGCACAAACATTATTGTAGGTAGGGTGGACGTGATTGGCTTGGTTATTGTTATTCTTCGTGCTAGATGAGGAGGGATTACCAAAATCATGATCCTGTAGTGGATTCTTGTGGATTGTATGATCCAAATTAGACAGAAACAATTGACCTCCTATCTCAATGGTGCAGATTTCAATAAGTTCTTTCACAAGATTTTGTAACTGACGACAAGAAGGAGTTTTGTGCCCCTTGACATGTTGGTAATCACAAAATGCATTATATTCCCACCATGATGGTTTGAACTGACCAAGGTCATATGGTTTAGGTTCTTCCAAAGTTATGACACCATATTGGAGAAGCTTCTTTAAGACAATTTTGATAGGCTCACCCAAGGGAGTGTATGTGCGTATTTGAAATTGTTGTGGTTGACATGGCTGCCTTTCATTAAATTGAGAAAGATTATTTTGAATAGCATTGACAATTTGTGTGGGTGTGGTCACAGGTGTATTGTAATTTTTAACTCCTTTGATGATGAGTACATGACCTATTGCATTAATGGTTTTGGAATTGACCACACCATCATTGGTGATGTGTATGTTCTTTACCCAATACTTATTTTTGTCAATGGGAGGATTTGCGTTTATGTTTTTAGGACCGCATTTTAGTTCTCCCTTTGAATTAAGGGCTTTCTCAATCTGGACACCTTTTTCAACTAGGTCCATGAAATTTGTGCAACAATGCACCTGCACTGCATATTTTAGTGGACCTAGAAGTGTTTATATGAACATGTTAACCTTTTCCTTTTCCGGTATGTCAATGTGGCAATGACTAGCTAGACTTCTCCATTTTTGGAAGAATGGGATGAGTGTTTCCCCAGTGTCCTCTTGTGTGAGATTGCATAAGCTAGTAATAGAGGTGTCCATGTCAATGTTGTACACGTAATTTTTTATGAATTTGTGTTTAAGTTCATCCCATGTTTGGATATCCTTTTGAGTGGAGAACTATTCAAGGGCAGGACCTGCAAGACTTTTAGAAAAGAGTCTCATCAAGTACATTTGTTCATAGGTGATGTCCATATAGTTGGTCACAAATTCTCAGACATGTTCGATAGGGTTTGTCTTTCCTCTGTACTTGGTAAAATTAGGTGACACATATCCCAGAGGAAATGGTGGCATGTACAAGTTTATGTCAAAGGGATATACGGATAAATCATATGACACCTCTAATTTCTTGTTGAATATTTTTTATGTTTTCTATAGTCTTCTCTAGACCCATTAGCCTAGCTTGAAAGGCATCGAATGTAGGGTCATTTGTGGCCCCATACATAGGATTGATTGGTACACCCTGGGTCCCCATTTGTTGTGAGTGGATGTTGGTGTGTTGCTAAGTGATATGTTGTTGTGACATGTATGATTTTTTTGGTTGGTGTGTTGGTACTGAAAGTTTGGATTGGGGACGTGTTGATGGGTGTGAATATGGGATGGATATGTCAGAATGTATTTCCCAGCCATTTGGGTTGATATTTGGGGAATAGGGTGACCAGGAATATTTTGGTGTCTGATAGATGCCATAGGTTGTGTGTTTGGATTGCCTTGTCAGGGTTGTTGGAACTGTCCTAGAGGGATATTCATGTTTTGTCCTTGGGAGGGGTTGGTATTAAACTGTGTTGATGTGTTAATGTTTGGTTGTGGTCCTTGAATAATGAGGTGTCATTTACCTCCACCCAAAGGATTTAGTGAGGTACCAATGAGAGGAGATGATGAGGATGCACTCATGGTACTAGATGTAGTCGTCAATGGAGGATTTCTATGGCTTGATGTTGCCCCCAAGGTATTTACTGAAGTGGTAAATAGAGGATTGGCATAACTTTCCCACATGGAAGAGGACCCAAAGGTGGCGCCAACTATTTGTGATGATGTTGTGGATAGTGTAGGCAATGTGCTGGATTGTGTTCCTCCTATGGATGTAGCGTTGATTGAATTGGAATTTTTTGGAATGTTGGAGGTAGCACTCGTGGTCGTTGTGACACTTTATGAGGTAGCATCAAAAAAGGTATTGTTTGTGTTGTCTGGAGGTTGACCACTATTGGACATGTTGTTCGTATTGGTGACATTAGGGTTAGGAGATGGTGGTCTCAAAGTATTAATATCAAACCATATGAGGTAATTTAGCTCCTTCAATTAAAAGTATGGCTAAATACCTATCTCTGTCATATAAGACCATTTGTTCTATGAAGTAGGCCACCTTAGGATCTTACGCTACTTCCTCTAGGTTTTCCTCAAGTAGTTTTCCATATTCATCCTTACGTAAGAATGTTTTAAAATAATTTGAGTAGTAGTGTTGCTAAATGGGTCTTCAAAAGTCCAATTTGGGTCGTAAGTAGGATTTGTGACATTGGAATGAGAATCTTGTCTAAATTTTTCAATTTGTCTTTTCTTTCTTTGGATTCTAGTTTCCACCATAAAAGGGAATTTCTTAGATGAGAGTGATGAAAATGAAAACTAAATGCAAGGATGAAACTAGCCTATGTTTTTGTATTTTTTGATAAAGGATGACAATGCAAGACTATGTTTCTGGATTTTCGATAAAGGATGCTAACGCAAAACTTATGTTTTCTAAGGAACTGATTGATGCAAGATGACAAGATTTTCAAAGCAAAAATGTCAAATGAGGACTAAGATGATTAATGAAAATTCTAGGTTCAAAATGAGGACTAGAGGTGGACAATGCAAAGTCTAAGTTTTAAAATGATGACTAAGTTTGGACAATATTTGGATAAAGGTTTGCCTAGCCACTCTAAGCTTGACTTATGTCTCAATTTTGGTTATCAAAAGGGACTTGCTAAAGGGACTAAATGACAAGGTCAAAATGATGAGTGAGCCTGCCTAACTAGACTGTTGAGTTGGAGGTTCTCACAAAAAGTACAATGATCGAAAAGAGGAATAATGACCAAGTCCCAAGATAACCTAGTTTTGAAAACAATAGTTTTTTTGCAAAGTGTGGAGATTTGGCCTAATCCAAAGTTTTCCAAGATGAAGCCTAAGGATAAATTGATGCTAAAAATGATGATTACGATGCCTAGGGACTGCAACTACAATTTGGAAATTTTAAACCTATGGTTAAAATGAAAGCTAATGAATTTAAATGATGGATGTTTCGAGCAATTTTAATTCTGATTTCTGACAAAGACTTTTTGAAAAAGGTGTTTGACAGTAGGCTAAAATTTATAGACTTGAATTCTGGTCTCAAACAGAGTTTGGTTTTGTGTCAAGCGATTGTGTCGCTACAAGAAGCAAATTCGTTGTAGTGTTTTAAATATAAAATGCAGTGCCATTTTGCAAATGTGTTTCAAGACAGGTGAATGTGGTTTTCAGATAGATGTGGTTTAATTTATTGCAGATGTGACTTAACTAAGAAAATGTGACTCAGAATGTGGGCTTTGTCAACCTCACCTTGTTGACAGATAGTTGCAATTTTTGATTGACAGATGCGGCTCGCATATGCACATGTGACTCGCAAAGTTATAGTTGCGGCTTAGAAACTAGACTATGAAAGTTATAAACTCTTGACAGACACATGTGGCATTTCACTTAATAATTGCGACTCTCTAAGGAAGATGCGGTTTTAAAAATGATAGTTGAGACTCTTTTTGACAGTTGTGATTTTTTGAAGATGATGTTTCAAATGACTCTGTTTGATGATCAAGTTGTTTGACAAATACAGCAAAAAAAATCACATAATACAATGTTTTTTCAGTTTAATGTGATGGATCTGTCAAAATCGGAGAACAATTACACCCTAGGCTATGTTGGACAATATTTACTGAGTTCTTACTTGGATAAATTCAGCTATGCATATTCAAGGCGAATGATCAGTAGTTTCCTTTGTGTCTTTGACTTTTGTCTTGTAGAAAAAAAAGTTTTTTTTTTTTTTTGGTTTTCTCTTTGGTCTTCTATGCTTCATCCTGAAAAAACAAAGTTATCCCCCTAAACACAACTACAAACAAAACATTAGAGAAAACAAAACAAGAGAAAAATGACAAATCAAATCGCAAAAGTATGGAAGTTAATGAAAAGAGGAAAATCGTATTACTAGGAAGATGCGGATTTTGAACCCACAGATGCGTTGTGAGTCGAATAGGCAGATGTGGTTCGATGTTGGTAGTTGGATGCGATGCAAGGTGTTGATAGTCAGATGCATCATGGAATGTCGTGGATGTGTCATGAGATGTCATAGATGTGGTTCGCTAGAATAGATGTGTCATTTCTTCAAGCAGTTGCAGTTTTCCGTATTAGTACCTGCAAAAAAAATATAAAAACCAAAAATCATACAAAAACTACAAAAAAATAAAAGCATCAAGTTCACCAATGTATCAATGGGAATTTTTTTAGGTGTTGCATTTAGCATGTTTAGATTAAATAAATAACCAAAGAAGTTATGGAATACAAAGAAAACATAAAACAAGAATGATTATACCAGATATCTGTCGAAGCTTCAATGATTCACTTCCATAGCACCTCCTAGCTTGTAGCGTATGATTGTTGCCCTCAGATTTGTGTGTGCAAGCAAATGATTGCAACCAAGCCCTATGCAAGTTTTGAAGGATTTGATGACAAAATTCCTATGACAAATGACTATGCCTATGAAAAAAATAATTAAATAATCTAAATGCAAAGTGATTTCTATATTCATGAAGTGGTGCCTCAAATTGTGAACAAAATTGACATTTTATTAAAAAATGCAATTTTGGATGAATGGACGAGATTAAAAGCTGACAAAGCCTAAAATCAGTGGACAATATTTCATGTGACAATCCCTAATTAGGGTTAGAGAAATATTTTTAAATGAGTGGTCAAGATGTCATTTGATAAAATCAAATCGGTGGTCGAGAATAAATGTGATTATTAGTCAAAAAGATAAAGATTTTCAAAAATCAAGAAGATAAGAGTTGAACTGAAAAGCAGATTTTTGGAAAATCAAGAATTTTATCAATTACTTGATTTTTGGAAGAAGATTACCAATTTGAATTAAATTAATTCAAAATAATGATTTTATGTGATAGTAAATAATCCTTTTCAGATTATTTACAAAAATGAAGAGATAGTTGATAAAACAAAATAAAACTAAATCATTTAAATAATTTCGTTTATTTAAAATGAGAGAAATGTGAAATTAGGTAATTAAAAAATTAACATAATTATTTAATTAAGAGGATTATAACTGATAATTAAATAAATTAATAAATTCATTTAATTATGAGAATTAGTGACATATTAAATAAACAAATGAAATTCATTTATTTAATAATGAGGAAGAATAAATAAATAAAGGTAATTAAATAAATTAATAAATTTATTTAATTATAAGAAGACAATAGACAATTAATGTCGTGTTGAATAAATAAATAAAATTTATTTATTTAATAATCATGAAGAATACAATAGACATGAACTAATTTGAATAATAATGAATTACTTAATTAATAGTCGAATGTGGACCAAAGACATAATTAAAACTCATAATTATGCTAGGACGAAAGTGGTAAAATAGAGCTTATAGGCCTAGGTCATGTTTATGTGTCTACACAATCTTCAAAGGGTCATTGCAGATTTCCAGATTGTTCATTCACCATTAAAGCATGAATAATAATCGAACTTAAGTGAAACAATATAAATAATTCTCAGAGTAACTTTACACAACAGTTTATCATCAATAAATAGCAAAAAAGTATGAGCTAGGAAGACATCAAACACCATAGCATACTTCACCATTAAAGCACAACATGATCTAACAAGTGAAAGTAACTTAAAACTCTTAAGAAAAAAAGCTAAAATCTAATATTTGGAGATAGAATCATGCACACATGAGATAAATACACAAGAAACCACCAAAACAATGTTTTTCTCATTTATTTTGCAACAACATGTCTTTACAACAACTTAACTCTCTCTAGAAATGAGAGGAGACCCCTATTTATAGTTTTCAAAAAGTGAAATGAATGGATAAGATTCATTTACAATAAGTGGCTCAAATTCATTTTCGCTTAGGGTTTCACCTACCCCCAATATATTACAATATAAAATAAACTTTTTTATTTTTCTCTATTTCGTCCTCTAGTCTAGTTTGTCTATTAGATATTTCTGTCTTTTAGCTGGCTTTCAACCTTTATAACTACTTCAACAAGTATTCATCATCAATGATAGGCTCCATAACTTCTTTCTGTGCAAATTCATACTCAACGAACTTGTTGATCATGGAAATGATCTTCTTTTCTTCCATGAGTTCATATTTGAGGATCTTTAAGGTTATCTTCTTGAATATTTTAGTGATTTTCTCCCACTTCTTGGTGAATTTGGGAATTTACCTGATAATCTGCTCAAACTGATTGAAATCCCTCATAGAAAAATCCATGATATCCAATGATAACGTATCACCAGCTCCCTGTTCCATCTTTTTGTGAAATAAAGACTTGATTTTCTTCAAATCAATCTTTAGGGTAGGTGTTTCATAGTCTATCATAATATTCAAGTACTCCATGCTATTTGTGCAATGTTCTACGAATCACTCAAGATCAAGCTCCAATTCATGTAAGGAATTATCCAAAATTTCTTTCCTATAATCCAGATTCATTTTACAGGTTTCCACCAACCAATGATCTTCTTTTTGCAGTTCCAACTCCCTTTCCCATGTTTCTCAAGAGAGCTTGACGATTCTCTCCAACTTTAGATAGGTGATCTCATGTAGCTCGGGGAACTCCAAGCAGGTTTTTTTCATCTCTTCCACCTCTTTCTGTAAACATCAAAATTTATTAAACACCCTAGAAGCATGACAGATTCCCATGTCACCATTATATATCACCCTTTTGAACCAATCCATAGTGGAATTGGTCTAGCTTTTCATCTTCTCCATCTTATTTATTTCTTCTTTAGATAGGATATCAAGCATAGATGATCCCACCGGATTCTCTTCCTCTATGGACATCCATTGTTGAATGTAGGTGGTGAGATCAACCACTTGTGCTTTCAATTTTTCTTTAGTGGACTAGTCCTTATTCATCTGTTGTATGATGGTGGTTACTAATCCATGGAGATCATCCATCTTTCGCTCCTAAGTTTTTGAGCCTAGGTTGATAGTGGATATTTGATAGTCTTGTCCCTAAATGGTTCCCATAGCCTTACCTATTACTAGGGTGGAAATTTCTAGTGTTTGAGACCTAAAAGCATCAACTGTGATATGTGACTAGATTTTAGGCCTCTTCTCCTTTCAGGTCCTTGTCTAGACTCTAGCCAAAATTGCTTCTAGCCTTGCCCTTTGATCAATGACAACTAGAGCCTTCTTCTTTAATTGTTTTTCTAGCCATACCAAAACCTCTATTTGACCTTTTGGTAATTCATGATCATCTTCTTCTTCCTTCTTGTTCTATGGTTGATCCTCCTCATTACTAGGAGCCTTTTCATCATTTTTTTCTTCTTCATTTGAGCTTCACTCCTGAATGGTTTTCCCTT
Source organism: Sequoiadendron giganteum (assembly GCA_007115665.2). Classification (NCBI taxonomy): domain Eukaryota; kingdom Viridiplantae; phylum Streptophyta; class Pinopsida; order Cupressales; family Cupressaceae; genus Sequoiadendron; species Sequoiadendron giganteum. The sequence continues at coordinate 216,497,716 of CM021101.1, forward strand.
TGTCAAGCTCGATGAACAATAGATTTTATTCCATGTTTCTTTCTCCTTGAGGCACCTTCTCTTCTTCATGTTCAATTTCAATGTTCTACTCAGGGTTAGAGCTATTTTCCTATGCATCTTTCTCATCTTCTTTATCTTTCTATAATTCCTCTTGTATTAGGACCTTATCTTGGCTAGTTTGTTGAGACTCTTCGAGTATTTCTACATCCAAATATATTTCCACCTTCCCTTCTTCGAAGTGGTGCTCCTTTGGGAGTGTCCCTTCTTCTAGCTCCCGATCCAATGTCTCTACTATGTAGTTCTCATCAAGACCTTCATCCTTGGAGGTTTGTGGTCCTTCATCATCAAAATCCACCTTGTCTAAGTTTATACTTAGTCCTCCCTCTAGATGTTTAAAGTAATCCTCTTTATCAGAACCCTTGGGATCCTCAACTCCATCCCTCATGGCCTCCTTGTGTTTCTCCATGCCAAGTCTTTCCATTTCTTCTCATATTTTCATTTTGGCTCGATAGGTGGTGGGGGAAGAGGAAAAGTGGCAACAAGTTTGGTCATTAATTCTTGGACCTTTGGGTCAAGGATCACCCTGGAGAGCTCTATTGGCACATTTTGTATATACACTATGAAATCTTGTGACAAGATGAGTGGTGCCATAGAGGCTGAGGGAATTGATGGTGGCATAGTGGAAAAATTAGGTAGTGGAGGTGAGAGTGAGAGCGAGTAACATGATAATGTGGAAGTGGCCAAAGATGAAGAGTCCAATACCATTACCGGAGTAGTTGGTGAGGTGAAGGTGAGGTGGACTAAGATGTCCACTGCCAACGAAGATGAGATGGGAAAGGATTTGGAGGTAGAAGGTGGAGGAGTGGTGATGGTGGCAACAATAGAAGTGGAAGTGGTAGGTGGTGAGTGAGGCTTCTCAATTTCTTCTTCTTGAATAGTAGGCATTTCAAGTAAAAATTCCCCCATTCTCTTTTTATTTTTTGATGGATTCCCTTCCATCATGTTTCTAGATTACACCTTATGTTTAGGCTTGTGCTCAGGTGCATCCTTTCTTTTATTGGATCTCTTAACTAGTAGGGACTTGGGAGTGTCACTAGAGGACCTCGTGGAAGCTCTAATGCCAGTTTCACTTTCAAGCATGTCCTCAAGCTCCCTGTATGTTAATTATACACCTTGATCCTTTAGTTGGGAAATTTTTCCATCTACCCATTGTCTTGTTCTATATTCAATAGGTCGGGTGAGAATTTCAAGGTTGGTAACCTCTTCCTTGTTCCAATCAATGACTGAAAAGGGCATCTTAGTCAAGGCATTGTATCTATCATCCACAATGTTATCATCCTCAAAAAATTGATTAGGCACAAGGAGTAGATTGATGGACTTCACAAAATGAGCAGTCATCCTCATTTAATATCGCATCCAAACTTCTTTATCATCATTATAGTTTGCCTAGTAGTATTCAATGTGATGGCGGTGGGTGTATTATCTCCCTACTTCTTTAATTTTCCATGAGGTTCCACCCTTCCTTTATCTGTTTGTAGTTCCAAATGGTACTCTACCAAATCCTTTTCTAAGTGTTCCAAACATGGAGTGATAGGACAAGAGTACATTCCTTGCCCAAATGTGAGGGGATAGGGGACCCCCGCTAGGTGTTTATCACTCAAAAATGTATGGGTAGTTTGCAGCTATCGGGTGAGATCCAATAGGATGATCCATTAATTGGGGTAACATGGTAATCAATAGGGCATTTTGGCATATGGCTAAAGATATTGTCTTGTAAGTGTTGTAATTGATGGCAACCCAAGTCATGCAACTCAAGTCTTGCATCCGATAGTGCAATTTTGGATCCTATTGGCATAATAGAGTAAAGAATAGGGCATCCGGTTAAAGGCACCAAAGTTGATATAAACACCCCACCAAATAGATATTTTTGGTTGTGGATCTCTGAAGAAGGTCTATTCAAGCTTGTAGTATCTTTGTATTGATGCACACTCCCTGGTAGGTGATCTTCAAGATACGGTGCAGTAATTTGTTGATTATCTATGCTAGAAGTTCGACCCGACAAAGATGGAAATCACGGATGTATAAGATTTAATAAATTATAAGTCTTCATGTTGGAATAAGTGTTATTTGGGTCCTCTCTTTTTCTTAACCAACTTTGGAGGATGCGCATAAAGATATAGTGTTGGATCTGACCGACAAGATAAAAATAACTTAATATTTTGTAAGCTGACTGTTGGATGAATAAGTCTTTGATCACAGATATATAAGTGGTTGTTTTTATCATTAATGAAATAATGAAATAATGAAGTAGCGCAAAGAAAAAGGTGTGTGTTTAGCAGTGTGAATTATGAGATCCAATAGTACAGTTGTTCAAATTTGATAATAAGTGTTGTGAAGAGAAAAATATGGTAGAGAAAAGTACCAAATCAGAAAGCAAATCTAGAATCAAATCTATGAGCTTCATCAGAATTTCTACTTGGCATGAATAGATGCTATTATCTTAGTTCATCCTTCAGATGGTTTTAATCTAAATTTTGTAGGGGAGTAAGACTTCCTATTTGAGTAGTGAGCTCTAGGCAGTGTGCCTAAATGAAAGTGCATTCCTATTGTAAATAATTGTATTTGAGTACTCAAATTATGGATTAACCTCCACCATTGTTTTTCTTGTAACAAATTTTCCACACAAAAATCTATGTGTCATGGTGTTGTGTATGTTTACTTTGAATGCATACATCTTTTCTTTAATACAATGGTGAAATGGTTTCATGATTTGGATGAATGGAATTTTAATAATTGTTGAACACTAACTCAACCCCCCCTCTCAGTGTTCCCTTGAGTCCAACAATTGGTATTAGAGAAATTTCCTCTAAAGAATTTTTGCAGCGTGAGGTGGATCTTGGAATGTGATAGACTCTGGAAGTTTCCAATAGCAGCTTATGGTGGCTCTTGATGACCTTTATCAGTCTAAAGCAGAAGTTCAAGAACAGAAATAAAATCTTAGAGATGCTAAGAAATTCATTCAATCATTGAAGGATTAGATAGTTAAATCTAGGGTAAAAAGGAAAGATCTTTGTTATTAGATACAGTAGAAGGAGAACGAAGACATGGATGATGCTCACTTGGATCAAATCTTGAAGGATATAACCAAAGAATGTGAAAATCTTGCTAGAGACAATACAAACCTAAAGCATGAGATGGAATCTATGATGATGAAGATGACTAAGGAGATAGAAGAAAGGAAGAAAAATGAGGAATACCTTGCTCAAACCCTGAAAGAGAAATCTGATGAATGCAATAGAATAAATGGAGAATTCATTCAACTGGAAAGTGAATTACAAAGAACCAAAAACAATGAAGAAGAACTTGGTAAGCTGATTACTACTCTTAGGAATGATATTGTCATTGAAAATTAATATAAATAAAAGTTTAAGATTAGTTCAATAAATCTTGATGAGCTAACTCAAGGACAAAAGAGTGGAAATGATAAGAGAGGTCTTGTTTATGAAAATGGAGAAAGTTCCAAATCAAGACAAAAGAATTTCAGATAGAACAAAAATAGAATATTTCCGGTAAGACAACCTAATGCACAAAATTTCAATGGATATTATTTTGCCTGCAATAAGTTCGGTCATATGGCTATCTAGTGTAGAAGTAATTTGAGGTCAAAATATTCATCATTTTTTGTCCAATGTTTCAATTGCAAAAATTTTGGTCATAAATCAATTGAATGCAGAAATATGTCAAGTCACTTTATTGAAAAACGAAATGTTGAATTTTATACGTGGGAAGTTTGGGAATATTTCTAATCAATGCAGATCTAGAAGAAGTCATTGGAATAATTGGTCAGGAAAAGGAAACATTTTGTGCTATAACTATAATAAATATGGTCATATTGCAAGATTCTATAGAAACAAGAACACAGACAAAAGAGGTCTGGTATACAGAGACAAAGATACAAAGAAAAATAATAAAGGGAAAGAAAAGGTAACTGTGAATGAAATTAAAGATCAAATGAAGAGAACATGGGTAAGGAAAAATGATTTTGATGTTGGAAATGGTTCTATACTAGAACCTGCTTCCGGTAATTAAATTTAGGTCAGTGACCTAGGGGGGTTTTACAAGAAAATATTTCCTCCCCTATCCATGGATGGTACCGGAATGCAGAGAATAGTCATGGAAATGAAATCATAGTGTACATAAGTTTTGGATGATTTTAGCAAAGGAAATTCAGAAAATTCATAGGTCTGTAGAAAAATTGTCTATTGTTGCTTGGTAAAATAGAGTCTCCATAAAACTTAGGGAATATGCATTTATTGCGCATGTGCGAGCTATAAAAGTCAAGTTCAAGCCATCATTTCTCACTTTGCATTGTCCAAGAGAAGAAGGAGAGCACTCGACTAGTGGATTTCGAAGTAGTAAAATCAATTTCATCGGCAAAATCATGAAATTTATCAGGTATTTCAAGTCATTCTCAAGTTTTTCATACAAATTGATGTGTAGTTGCAAACCCTAAACACGAAAAGGAAAAATGGAACAAATGAAAGTCTCAATCACATTAGATGAATATAATAGTGCAAAGATTAGGTATATGAGGAATTTGTTCCTCCCTCATAAATTAAAACAATTGAGTGAAGCCAAGCATGGAAATTTGGATATGTGGAATGAGTTTTCCTACCTTGAGAATGCAGAATTTGTGAAATTCATATTAAGCAAATTACATGGTGATGTTATAAACTTGGACAAACCTTACATCATCTCAAAAGAGGAAATCGAGAAACTAACTGGTTTTTGCAAATTCAAAGATGTTCCTAGAAAGAAATCTATCGAGAACAAAGGGGTCAAAACCCTAACTAGAATGATCAGAGATCAAAGAGACCTATTGATAGAAACTATCAAGAATCTTGTTACAAAGTACATTTCACATGGCATAACCTATAAAATATTCTACAAAAATCATGAAGGAGCTACATCGGCTGGCATAGTATACATTGCTCACAAAATGATAATTGATTGTCAAGACTTTGACCTATGTGAGTTGTTAAAAGATCAAATGCTAGAGAATGTGAAACTAACAAAGGAGTCAGGCTATCCATTCAGGTTTGGCACTTTAATTATATGTTTGGTTATGTATTTTTCTGATTTTTTTTCCAAAAACCAACAATGTAGCATGGACATCAGACAAACCGATATCCACTCAAATTTGCTATTATTCTAAGATTTTGTCTAGCTAGGATTCAATATTTGAAAGTTTCCATAAGAATGTGCTTGTAAAGTGTGGATCAATCAATATTTCCCCTCTGGTAAGAAAATGGAAGTTGGTTCCTCTTCTGGAAGCACTGATAGAGGACAAAAAAGAAGATAGGAGATTATTGAATACAACCCTTTGGAAAGAAAATTTCCCAAGATTGAGGGAAAAGGAAAGGAAATTGTGGACATTTTGGATGAATAGTTTTATGAATAGCCTAAGAATCCACAATCAAATGAATCTAGTCAAGAAGAAGGTAGTAAGGAAGAAGAAGATATGACAAAAGAAAAGCTACAACAACTTATCCATAGTTCAGGTGGCATGCAAAAAATTGCAAAGTTATGGTTAGAAAAACCATCATATGATCAGGATTTGATTTTGGAAGTTCTAAATGCTCATGTTGAGCATTGTAAGATAAAATTGGAAATTCTGAAGGACATTCTACCTGAAGAGATGATTGAGTGTAGCAAAGAATCAATAGGCTATGAGGTGAAAAGAAAAGAAGAAGGTGAAGTTGTCTATCATGTAAAGGAACAATTTAGACTATCTCTTTCCAAGTTGAAAAAGAAAATGAATAAGTTAAGTCAATGCATTAACTCAACCATATGAATCTACAAATATTGTATTCATTGGCCCCATGCAGTCAACAATTACAAGGAGAATTTGGATCAGATTGAGACAAAACTGAATGACATTGGCAAAATCTTTGACATGTCTCACGATTCGGATGATATTATCAGAAGAAGAATCTAGGAGTTATAGACAACACAGAAAAAATTAAACTACCCAAAAATGTTCTTGTGGATAATTTTTGGAAGGTAAAGGACTTAATTGAATGCAGGCTGGAGTAGATGGTGGAAATTCTAAAAAGTGGTGAGAAATTGGAGGAAGCAATTACAACTCCTGAATCTCTCATTGAGATTATCAAAAACACTTCCAAGAAAAATAGTTTCATCATCAGTATTGGAATTACAATTGATAGCTGGATGAATTTCCTTCCGGAAGTGAAGAAAAACAATAATATAATTTTCTAAAGATGGTAGTAAATTGTCTTCAAGTTTTTGCAATTTTCATCAAAGAGAATTGTAAGCATATATGTGTTTTTAAGGATTGGTGATTTTGAACACATGTTTTGTCACTTTTAGTTTTTTTGGCATATGGCATCCATGCTTTTTCATTGATGTCAAAGAGGGAGAAAATGTAGTGAAAAATGCCTTATAAATCTTAGGGGGAGTACGTGAAGCGAACAGTTTGGCAGTGTACCTATAATGATTCTGACACTTAGTCATTTTTTACTAAGTGTTGCCATCAATGCCAAAGGTGGAGATTATTGACATATGGTTGAAGAGATTGGCTCATAAGTGTTTTTAATGATGGCAACCCAAGTCATGCAACTCAAGTCTTGCATCCGATAGTGCAATTTTGGCTCCTACCAGTAGAATAGAGTAAAGAATAGGGCATCTGATAAAGGCACAAAAGTTTATCTAAACACCCCACTGAACAAATATTTTGGGTTTTTGATCTCTGAGGAAGGTTTTTTGAGGCTTGTAGTATCTTGGTACTAATGTACACTCACTAGTAAGTGATCTACAAGATACAGTGTAGTAATTTGTTGATTATCTATACTAGAAGGCCGACCCCACAAAGATGGAAATTGTGGATGTATAAGACGTAATAAATTATAAGTCTTCATGTTGGAATAGGTGTTATTTGGGTCATCTCTTTGTCTTAACCAACTTTTGAGGATGCACATAAAGATTTAGTGGTGGATCTGGCTGACAAGATAAAAATAGCTTAATATTTTGCAAGCCGACTGTTGGATGAATAAGTATTTGATCACGAATATATATAAGTGGTTTTTTTTATCATTTAATAAAAGAAGGAAGTAGTGCAAAGAAAAAGGTGTGTGTGTAGTAGTGTGAATTATGAGATCTAGTAGTACAGTTGTGCAAATTTGATCATAAGTGTTGCAAAGAGCAGAATAGGGCAGAGCAATGTACAAAATCAGAAAGTAGATCCAGAATTAGATCTATGAGCTTCATCAGAACTGTAACCTACCATGAATAGATGTTATTATCTTAGTTCACCCTATAAATGGTTTTAATCTAAATTTTGTAGGGTAGTAAGCATTTCTCTTTGAGCAGTGAGCTCTAGGAAGTGCACCTGAATGCAAGTGCATTCCTTTTGTAAAAATTTATATTTGAGTACTCAAATTATGGATTAACCTCCACCGTGGTTTTTCCCTTAACAAGGTTTCCAAGCAAAAATCTTTGTGTAATGGTGTTATGTATGTTTACTTTGAATGCATACATCTTTTCTTTAATACAATGGTGAAATGGTTTCATGCTTTGGATGAATGGAGTTTTAATAATTGTTGAATAGTGATTCACCCCCCCCTCTTAGTGTTCCCTTGAGTCCAACAGGGCCTTCCCAAGAATCCTTCTACCTTAATGTAGGTGAACTTTGGGAACTAGATAAATAGATACCCAAAATCTTTTATGAAATCCTTGGCATTGTGGGTCACTCTTGTTTTGAAATCTCCTCCTAAGAGTCTGCTTACATGCCCAATGAAGGCATTAGTCACTCTTTTGTATTCATTTTGAAATTATGGTATTGAAATTGGGGATAACTATCATAAAATTTGAGCTCTCCCCTCTTCATACCCAATTTTCTTACATGGAAGAGTCCTTTGTATGGGAAATTCTCTATTAGGAGGTAAACCAGATATGAGGTCATGTAAAACTAGGAGGTCTTCTTTATTGCCACTAGATAGTTATGTAGGTTGTCACTTATTATCTTCTCCTAGTGGAAGTTAGCCTCACCTTAGATGATTTCTTCTATGAATTAGAACATATATTCTTCAAAGAATGTGGTTTTTGGCAGGCCCATCACTCTACTTAGGAGAGTGACCAGTTCATGGTATTCCTCAAAGAAATCACTTCTAAATAGATTTTGAAGCACTTTGTTGGCATTGACCCTCTTGGTCTTTAACCAATGTTGATTGATCATTCTTTTGCATCCTAGAGGGTCCTCTTTCCACATGTTCTGAGTCAATTCATTCTTTGTTTCCTTCATCTTGTCGAATGTTGGGATGTTGAATGTTCTACCAATAGACTTGGCAGACAAGTCCACCAGTACTCTTCCATATTTATCAATTATTTTTCTATTAGAGTGATAACAGTCTTGACAGGCCATGACCAGCTTCAGAGCAACCAATGTGGGAGGGAAGCCAACTGCCTTTATAAGACCACTTTCTTTGATCTTTCGTGCATCCTCTATAGTAGGGTTGACCATCAGCCTTTGCATGAATTCATCAATGTTTATGTGTTTGAGGTGTGTATCTAAGACTGTGTCCCAGGTGGAAGCGAGCTTGGAGGTGTATTCCACCCCATGAAATTGATATTTCATTTGTTCCTTTTCTTCTTTTCCTCTTGGAGTTCTTGCAGGCTTCTTTCCCTTGTCAAATTTTCCCATGGGCTTCCTTGATGTTCCCTCAACAGGTTCAATAAATCCTTCACACAAAATGTGTAGTAAATGCATTGATTTATCAATAGGAAAAATGTCAATTCAATCCTACAAATCCATGGTTAGATCCATCCATATACTTTTAAAAGATCATAAAATTCATCATAGTTATACATATGGAGCTCGTTTGGGTCATTTGGGAAAATGCAAGTGGAGGGGTGCAGGTTTCCCCTAGGAAAAAGTGGTTCAGAGTAGTTAGAAGAAAGTTAGAGCAGGATGGAGTTGGGATCACAGAATCTAGTAGATGACCGCCCACATGGAAGCTTCCGCATGGTTTTATTAGTGGGTAAATTCAAGTATGTGTCATTAGGAATGCCTGAGATGTTAAATGGATATGCCTTCAATTTCTCTTTTATCAAACTAACCACTTTTAGTTCATATGGGTGCAGAAGATGTGGGCACCATGGGGTGGAATGATGTTGGATTTTAGCTATTAAGTAGTGGAATTGCATGGATGGTGACCCACATGCGGGGTTCTGCATGGTGGAACCCAAAGATATCTTGGATGTTATGAATAATGCCTTGAAATCAGTCTCGGGAGTGCAAAAGTCAATTGCCGGGCTGCCACTACATTATTTCTATTAATGAATGGCCATAAGGGGATGACAGGCCACAAACAATGGTCCACATAGGCGAGCCTATAAAGACCACGTAGACTAAGGTTTTAAAGATGGAAACTTTAGAGTTTAGGAAAGGGAAAACCATCCCATGGAATTAGCAATGTGGGAGGATGTGGCCACCTGATCGTCAAATAATGGTGATGAGTAGATGACTCTCTAATGACAACCACCCACATAGGTTCACCCACGCGTGCATTTTAGACTTGGTTTTTTTCTCAAAATTCTTTGAAGTCAGGAAAGAGGTAGAGGGTGAAAATTTCACACTGTGTGATGGTGTAGTGACTCTACTATTAAAAAAGATTAGCTGAGTGATGGTGAACCACACAAAGCAACCCATAGAGTAGCTAGGACTTAGTGGATCTCACCAAGTGTTGGGTTTGGATATCTTGCAGTGACAATGAAGGCACAACCCACATGGCACGAGGATGCCAAGGCTTGGCTGCTAAGAGAATGACAATGTGATAGGGGATGATATGTAGACAGAGTCCCACATGGGGATTCTCACATGGGATCATGAAATTATTCATTTTCTTCGAGACTTATAAGCATTGATAAATATGGTGGGGGCAATAGGGTGGGCTGCGTGGGTTTTTTTGCTAGGAGTAGCAATGAATAAGTAGTTTCTCGCATGATGTTTCACAAATTAGTCCCATATTTGCAAAACATTAAAGGGAAGAGCCAATGTGCTCGAGTATGCTAGCATTTGGTTCAAAGATTTTTTGGTGAATACCCCAAAATTGGATTTAACATCGAGTGATGTTAGGATTTTGACAAATTTTGATTTCAAATAATTATAAACCCTAACCATAGAAGTTTAAATCTATGGAAAAGGAAGGGAATTTGAATTCATACCTTTGAGTGGCATGGGATACTAAAAAAAATAAGGCTCAAATCCTTTGGGGGAACTTCCACACTCATGTGCCTCCTTTGAAATTCAAACTGCATGGGTGAAAATGATAGGTGGGGCATCTCTATTTATAGGAAAATTATCCATTAATGTGTGAATTAAATTCCCAATATGGTGGCAAGTTGGTTGGTGAGGTGCAAAAACCTGGGCTAGGTCAGACATTCCATAAAGACCTAGATGACGATAAGACATTCAGATCTAGCCATGCAGGTGGATGCTAGGGTTTGGCCACTATTTAGCGGTGGAGTGAAAATGATAGTCCAAAAAAGGAGACCCACAGATGCGGGTCTATGAGGCTTGGTGGATGCAGCAGTGAAAGGCACACAAAAACCCACAGACTCAAACCTACAAAAGAAAAAGACTTAGCAAATTTTGGATAGGTGATTTTGGTCAAGTAAAATTTGATGACTTTACTACATGTGACCAATTTAAGATCACAAATAGGGACACACAAAATGAGATGAGAGAAAAATGACCTGACAAAAATGAGAACAACAAGAGAGGGGTCCATTGGTTTGAATGGGGCATGTGTTGTATAGGAAAAAAAATGGTGAATTCAATGGGAGAACTCTCTTGAGCATTCCAAGGGTAAGGATTCATCTAGAACCTAGAATCTCTGGTTTCACTGACCAAAAGCCAATTTCCCAAACAAACTAAAGAATCAAAGGAGGATAGAATCCTTGGTTGAATTAGATCACAAAATACCTCAAAATTGTGTGCAGTGAGTTCATTTCTCTCCCTCAAAGGACTTAGAGGGTAGTAGTCAGTCAACCAAGGAAAGCTACGTAGATTATATAACCCAAAAAGTAACTTGGACATTGCTTTGTTATTAGTCAGGTGTTCATAGCCTTGAAAGAGTTTCCATTGTGATCCCCACAAAAATTTATCTACTGCCAGTTGGGTGTCCATAGCTCCAATATAATTTCTTGTACACCCACACAGTTGCTTGTTTTCAATATTTATTTTTGATACTCTTTTTCTCAATTGCATAAGCACTAAAGCTTACAGTGCATCTAGAAATCATAGTGGTCACTGGAGAAGACTTAATATTTTTCACTTTCCAAAGCCTCATGACAACTATCATATAGCTCATCGAGAATATTTATAGTTTATGTCATGTGTAATCTAAGATAAATGTTAAGGGATTAAAAAATGGGTTCTATCCTAGGTCAAGTTGGAGCTTAGGTAATGAAACCCACTTCACAGAGATGGATAGAAACCCATGGTGGCAGATGAAGACTTATCCAGGTAATGGGAGGAGTGTGTAGCAAAGTGGGCCCTCTGACTAGGCCAAACACAACCACTCAATCAAGATCAGACAACACCCCAAGCAAACTGAAAGCCAAGAAAGTGAGCGAAAGTGAAGCAAAGATAAATAAAACCAAAAGACCTACTCTAACTATATACAACTATATATAGAGGGGTGAGCTTGGACAACTCAACAAAGGAAATAATTCTTGAGGTAATCTCCATTGATAGGTAATGGGACATCCTCTCTAGTGAGGGCTTTAAGGAAAAAGGCATTATCTCCTAAAATTTCAGAAATTTGAAAGGGGCCAAGCCAGAGCTTTTCAAATTTTTCATGTCCCCCTTTCTTCTCATAGGCCTTGTCCCAACATAGGACCAACTCTAAAATCCTAAATTCCTTGTCTTTGGCTCGATGGTTGAACCATATCTTCACTACACCTTGATGTTTAGCAAAATTATCAATCGCTTGGGTATAGACTTCCTCCAAATGCAATAGCTCAGCTAAGCGAACCTCATTGCACTCTCCCTCCTCATAGTACGTGTTAAAAAATTGAAGTGTGGGGATCTAGAGGGGAACATGGAAAGTAGGATCAAGGCTATATACAAGGTGGAATGGTGGTTTTCCTAAGTCTATCTTATGATGAGTGTGATTTTCCCATAAGAAAAACACAACTAGGTATGCCAATCTTTTGGGTTCTTGTCAAGAAAATTTAAGATAACAGTTAATAGGTTTTTTTTTGTGGACTCAGCTAGGTCATTCCCTTAGGGATAGTGATTAGATAAAAATTTGAGGATAATCCCATAGTCAAATGCCCAACTAGAAAATTTGAGGTAAGTGAATGTAGGAACATTGTCATAGACCAAAGAAAATGGACAACCAAAATGATTTAAAATAAAGCTTTCTAGAAAATTAGTAACTACTTCAATTGTACATTGCCTACAAGAAATTGATTCAATCCATCTAATGCAATAATAAAAAGTAGTTAGAATGTACCTGTGGCCTACAAAGGATGATGGATTAATGGGCCCAATAAAGTTGATCCCCCATTGAGCGAAGGGTCTTACCTGAACAATGGGTCATAGTGGGACAACACCATACCTTTCCCTAATGGTAGAAATCTGATAAATGTGATAGGATTTGATATGGTTATGAGCATCTTTGTAAAACATTGGCCAATGATATCCTTCCCACAAGATTTGATGGGTTGATGAAGGGTCAGATCCATGACTAGTTTTGAACTTTTCATGAAACTCTTTCAACACTTGGGCTACCTTTACCTTTCCAAGGAATCTGAGATAAACTCCCTCATGATTCCTTTTGTATAGTATAGCTCCTTATATCTTGTAGCTATTTATTTTCAACCTTAAATCATTTTTTGTACTAATTGCAACTGATGTTGGCACTTGTTGTTCAGTAGATAGTAGATGATGTTGTCATACTATTCATATGGGGAAATGTCTTTAAGATGATATTGTTGCACTATTAGCTTAGGTTTCATTTTTTACATCATGTGAGTGAGAGCCTATCCATGGACCAATTTCTTTGGCTGAATTTCCATATCATATTCCTATAGTATCATCACCCATTTTTCTCTTCTTTCTCTTGATTCATTCTGCATCAATAGAGTCTTAATAGCTAGGTCAGGGACAATGGAAAACACTTTGTTCCTTAGGATGTAGTGTCAAAACTTCTTGAATTCACGTACTAAGGAATATGCCTACTTTTCAATATTATGATAATGTAGCTTAGCATCCTTTAATGGGGCACTCATAAAATCAATACAATGCTTGTTGCCTTCGTCATCTTTCTACGTTAACATGCTAGCATATGAGTGGTCTGAAGCAAAAGAATAGATGTAGAATGGCTTCAAATATTCTAGACTAACTAGCATTGGGGTATATACAATACCCCTCTTAATTTCCTCAAAATATTGTTTAGCTTATGATTTCCATTCTAATTTGGCATCTTGTTTGAGCATGGTGCTCAATGGCTTCACTATTTCCACAAAGCCCAAGATGAATTTCCTAACGAAGTTGATTTTTGTGAAAAATGACTCCATTTCCTTTTTGCTACTAGGAAGCTAAATTTTCTATATGGCCTAGATGTGTTTTGGATCTATGGAGATCCTCTTCTCTAAGATCACATGCCCCAATAACTTCCCTTCAGTCACACTGAAGATGCATTTCTTTGGGTTCAGTGAGATACTGAATTCCCTACATTTTTGAAGAACTTTTCACAAGTCAGAGACGTGGTCCTCTCTCTTCTTGGAGAACATGATAAGGTCATCCATGTATATGATGCATTTTCGATGATGTCTTTGAAGGATATGTCCATGGCACATTGAAATATAGCACCAACATTGATCAGTCCAAATGACATCCTTCTATATGCAAATTTTTCGCACTTTGTGGTGAATGTCATTTTGTGCCTATATTCATATTGCACCATCACTTGATTATATCTGGAGTATCCATCTAGAAATGACATCATTTGAGACCCATTTATATTTTTTAGTACCTCATCCAATGAGGACACCAGATAGTTGTCCTTTTTAGAAGCTCTATTTAGGTTCTAGAAATCCACACACAATCTGATTTCCCCATTCTTCTTTTTGACTGGGCCTAAGTTGGCCACCCATGTAGAGTTCCTAACAAGAAAGATGATTATGGTTGAAATTAGCTTATGCACTTCCTTGAAAATAATAGGCTCTAGTAGTGGATTAATCAGACGTTGATGCTATCAAAAGGGTCATACATCTAGCTTAAGGGGAATTGTATGGGTAATAATCAATGAGTCATATGTTTTAAGGTCCTCATACCCCCAAGAAATCACATCATGATAAGTGTGTAGGGTATCCAAAATCCCCTTTCGTTCCTTTGAGGTACACACTTTTCCAATAAAAACATTCTTAACCTCTTTTGCATTACCCACATTATGAGCCTCACACTGGCTATCTATTGACTCTTTATTAGTCTGTTGGTCTTGGTTCCTGATGTGATCCAAATCAAATATTTTTTCTAGTTGTACCATGCCCCGTGGTATTGTGTTTTTTTTAAATTAATCACTCCTTATCAAGCTTAGCCTCCTCTGGCTCTACTTCATCAATTATTTGAGATGCAAATACATTTAAACTAGTGATGAATTCAAGGATGTGCTTATTGTTATTGAAAACTTGAAAATGGGTGACATTATCAGGCATTGAAAGGGTAGAAGTGATCTCTATAGTGAATTTCTTTAGGCCCGTCTAGGATAAGGGCTGGAGGGTACTAGCTTCTTGGGCTAATGCATCAATGGTCTGATTCTTGTTGCGAGGGATGATTTGAATATTAAATGCATCTAATCCCTCTATGAGATCCCACACCCTATGCCTATATTTTTTTAACCTTTTATCATGATAGGAGTATATTTTCCTAACTTGTTTGACCACTAGGTCATGTTGAATAGTCTAGATAACTGAGAGGAGGGGGTGAATTAGTTATCACAAAACACTTTATTTATTTACTTAATCTGGAGCAATCATAAACCATTCATATATTCATTAAAAATATATGAACTTGAAAGAATAAAAAAACACCATGCACAATGAACACCATAAATTACATGGAAACTGAAGAAAGGAAAAACCATAGAGAATGCTAATTCTCAATAAAAGAACACCAGTTAAGGTGACATTGGTTAAGGTGACTTTTACAAAGGCTCACTACCAAGTTACTCACTATAGGGTGGCTCACTGCTCAATAAAAACAAATAGTCTCACTGAAAAAAGTGAACCGTTGAAGTTGCATCTACATATGCATGAATTCAGTTCTGGTTAAGAGAACAATCTCTATCTACAATAGATCCAATCAAGAATATTTTTCACACCTTCCTTGCAAAATCACTACAATATAGATTGATTCTTCTTGACACTTTCCTTACTTTCCTTCTTTATTCCTTGTAGCTCAATCCTTCACACCCTCATCACTATTTTCACATATCACACTTATTATTCTTCTATGTATTCAACCAAAAATATGTTCTATATATGTATGTATATCCATAGAAAAAAATAGGTTGACCATACAAAATTCCATTCCATGCTTCCAAAAACTCCTAAGTCAGCCAGATACAATTTGATTTTAGTTCACCATAAAACATGTTTGCATAAGGAATAACCTTAAAAAATTCAATAAGGCCTTGCATGCTAGCAGATGACCCAAAAGATAGGTCGTACATAAGGATATTATTACCTCATTACCAAGGGACCAATAATAGCTCATACATAAGATATCATACTTTGAATTACATGAAATATATTCCAGAGCCGATGAGAATCCCACAACCAAGACCAAATATTTATTATCATCAATTTCAGTATCAACTAGAGAAACATAGTTTGACATAACAAAACTTGTAACATGCAACATGAATGTTTGGATAGCAAGGTTACCCAAAGTAGGCTTTGAGCACAATAGCCAGCATCAAAAGATTTGTCTTCATTATTCTGCATTAACAATCCTCCAGGGATGTCCCAAAAAAGAAGTATTGCAACATTTGGATCAAGGATAATCATCCACACTACACAACATCATAGCATATTATAGAATGGATCATTTACGTATATCATCCAGAAAATAACCTTCCGGATTAAGGTTTTGAAATCAATGAAAACAATGCTAAACCATCTCAACAAATTCTCAACAATCTTCCCCTTTGGCATTGATGGAAAAACAAAAAAAGATCAAAAACACAAAACTCTAAAAGTCCAACTCCAAAAATCCAAGCACTCTCCCTTAGTCAAGCAATTCAATACCTCTTCTTGTTTTTGTTTTTGTTTTTGTCTTCATTTTCTCCCCATTTTTTCCATCAAAGGAAAAGTTCCAAAATACGAACATTCAGGAACTCAAGTGAAAATAACACTTTTCACATGAAAAATCTTATTGTACCTTTCTCTCACAATTGGAAGAATCATCTTCCAAGCTAGCACTAAAGAATATATTCTGGTACACATTCTATCTAGTAGATTCAAAAACATAAATGAGGATGGCCAGTCCAAAGATAGTCACTATCATTGACAATCTTCTACATTGGAAAGTATCTCAGAGAGATGATCCAACCGAACCTCAGAAATTTCTTTGACCAACCAGAAATTTCTAACCACATCTTCCCTATGTCTCTAAATAGACAATAACTTAGCTTGAAACTCTCCAATTCTTATTCTTTGTTTTCCATCTTTCTCTTTGAAGAAATAAAATCTCTTTCTAATCTCATTCATCTTAGATTTGATAGCTTCAATTGTGCTTCGAAAGTTATCAACCATAGTAGGCCACCAGAGACAATACTTGTAGATGTCTGACATTTCCTTAATGCATTCTCTTATCTCACCAATGTGTTTGGATAAATTTTGTTTTTCTTTTTGTTTTTCTTTGACACATATCTCAATCATAGCTTTGAACTTGTGTCCTTTAGGTCCTTCTAGCAACATCCTTTCTTCAAAACCTTCTACTAGATCATCCGGTAATGAGTTAGAAACATCTAAAATAGTAATACCCTTTTTGAGAAAATGATCAAAAAAGGAATCATCAATTTTAAGCCTATCCACCGAAGGTCAGGCACACCACATTTCACTAACCTTCTTCATATCACCTTCATTCAAGATCAATTGAATTTCATTTGGATTGAAAGATTCGGATACAGGCAGAGATTCATCTTCCTTTCCCTTTTCTTTTGAGACATCTTTTGTGTTAAATTTCCTCCTTTTAAGTTCTAGAGGGGAACAACCAATGACAACCTCTAACTCCTTATTAGAGGATGAACCCTCCTCAAACTGACTATTGGGCATAGCACTAGAGACTATCACACCAGAGCACAGATCCCTCTGCAAGGATGATAAATAGACTTTGCATGCACTTGATTTATCTTCCATACACTCCAAATATTTGTAAACTTGCTTTCTAAAAGGGATTTAAGACTTCCACTTAACATTTTCCTTTAACAACAACAAAATCACAAAGTAAAATACTAAACATATGAGCAGAGACCCAAATCAGAAAGGATAACTCTCAACCAAAGACATTTTGACATTCTCAATTAGGTTTTCCATTATGAGGCTACACAAGTCAAACTGCTTACTTTCCATCACCATTTTATGTGAAAGATATACAACACTAGCTAACGTAGAACCCTCATGATTTCTGAAATAGATTTTATAAGTGATGTCATAAGAAACATACCTTACTATAGGATCAACAATGGTATTTATCAATAGAGCTCAGGGGTCTTTGTTGATACTAGTAAGTTCATCCAAATCTTTGTATTTCACCACTTTCTTCCCAGGGAGCTCACCAATATTGCAAAAAACCAGTAATAGCTTCTATGGCTTCCTTCATGATCAGATAGGGTTTGTCCAACATAATGCTTCCATCCATGAATCAACTCAATAGGAACAAGATAGACTCTCTATCAAAAAACTGGGAAAATTATCCCCATAAATCCATGCCCAAAGTACTTACATTCTTTAACTCATTTGTCTTCAACCCTAGTCCCATTTCTTTCATCTTTCGATGATCAAAATCATCCAACTCTACTCCCTTTAGCCTTAGCAGAATACCGCCACATGATTATTTGTCAACGGATTCCATCTTCGCACGTACCTTCTTCAAAATTTTATCGCTCTACGAAACTTCTTCTTCCCCTTTACAAACTATGAGAAATGATTTGAAAAACTCCACTTTTATCTTAATTTTTCATGATGATTTTTTTGCCAAAATGTGTATCAATGATGCCAACAATTGTATTTCACTTTTCAATTACCTAGATTAACCTTCATTTTGCAACATCACCTGGATCCAGCTTAGTCATGTTGGAACCACATCAATCTTTCTTCGGAGAGGGGGAACCGATAGGATATCCATTGCAAAAATCCCTAAGCCAAGGTATTTTGGCTCAATTATCAGTATGGCTCATACCAGAATCTGGTACCAGAAAATATTTCTCCACACTTGTTCCTTTTTCTTCCACACCATAGTCACCTTCTTCTTAGATTCATTTGATTCTACAACCTCCTTTTTGTCTTCAATCATTTCTAGAGCAACATATCTACATGCGCTAGGATAATTTTTGTGTTGAATCCACTTGTAACATCTTTGTCGTGACTTTGTTGAGTGAACCCTAGGTTTGCACTGATTATCTTTGTGACCATAACCATAGCAAAAATAGCAATAACCATGAAAGAGATTTTGCATTCCATTCCTTTTAGTCAGATTATATAATTCACTTTTTCAATCACTTTCTTTGTGACCAAACTTGTGACAATTAAAGCATTGAATATCTGGTTCCTTCTTACTTCTACATTCTACAACCTTGTGTCCAAAATTTTTGCATAGAAAACAATGAACATTGAAAGATAAGTACCTTTCAGAATTTGGTTTTCTGACTAGAGATCTTTTTGTAGGTGTACTAGAGTTCTGAACCTTGCTTTAGATTCAACTACTTTGTCTCCATACTTAGTGTTCTAACTTGAGCTATCACCAGTGAATCCAAGTCCTCCTTTATCGTTGTGACATTTTTTTAGGGGCGAGATTTTATCAAAATCATTCTACTTTCACATACTCTTGCTTCAGATTTCAACATTCTTATCTCTTGATCTAACTAATGGAAAGAGAAACTATGACTATAATTTGGTGTTGTCACTGATAGTAGCCCTAGTTAGTGATTGGATTTGTGCATCATCATTTGATCATACCGACAGTCAGATTGCAAATAGTTAAGGAAGAAAAAAGCATTCGGTAGTTTTATGTTCATCGATTCATCGATTCTCATGAAGATTTTATGTTAATATTTTGTGTTGTGTATCTCAGGGAAGGTTGATCAGTTTACGCTTTGTTTTATCCATGAATCTGAATGGCTCATATTGATCCATGTGCGAGTTGGAAGATTTAGCTGGTTAATTTCCTCTTTACCAGTGTATGCAGGCCGACTCGATTATCATAACATATTATAGATATTCAAAGAATAATTATTCAAGTGTTTTTGTGTTCAAGAATTTTTATTTGGGTCCTAACTAAGTTGTGGCTAACCCTTGTGGATGTGCATTATACATTACTCATGTTTTGGGCTGACAATTGTAAATATTTTTGTGTTTTATTGATGCCGACATATTGCGATTAAAATCTTGGTCGTGGATATATATAAGTGATTGATCATATCATTTTTATATATGAAGAAGTTGTGTTGATTCGATTTATGAATATTAGAAGTGAAAAAGAGTGATTATGCATAGTTTCAATTGTACATTAAGGATTTTTTGATGCGAGTCTGAGTAGAGAAGAGAAGAAGTGCAGAATCAGTCAGAAGGATAGAATACCGATTGTTGAGCCTAATTGAAACTATAATCAAACATATGTAGATGCTAATATCTTAGTTCAATCTCTCAAATGGATTTAATATAATTATCTTTGTAAGATATTGAGTCTTCTATAAGCAATGAGCTCTAGGAAGTGTTCCTAAATGCAAGTGCATTCCCCATATTGTAAACTTCATTTTAAGTTTACTCAGATCATATCATGGATTGGCCATCCATTGTGGTTTTTCCCCTAGCAGGGTTTCCATGTAAAAATCCTTGTGTTATGGTGTTGTGATTGTTTTCTTCATGTTCATGCATTTTGGTTGAATGTTTCAAGTGCTTTGAAGATAAATATTAATAAGGTTAATTTTTGCACAACATTGATTCACCCCCCCTCTCAGTGTAGTTTGTTTCCAACAATTGGTATCAGAGCTATTTCCTCGAAAGAAGTCTAACAACTTTGGGAGATCTTGGAAAGTGCTTCAATGGACTCAAGCAGTATTCAACAATAACTTTTGGTGTCCTTAGATGATCTTGACCTGTCAAAATTTGAGAACTAGGAATTGCAAGAAAGTCTTCAGAATATTGAAAAATTCATTCTTCAATTAAAAGACAAAATCAATAATTTCAGGGACAAGAGAAAGGGAATTTGTGATCAAATTAAGAAAAATGATGGTAAAAGCATTGAAGATGAGAAACTAAGTCAAGCCCTGAAGGAAAAAATAGAAGAATGTGAAAATATTACCAAAGACAATACTATGCTAAAGCATGAGATGGAATCTATCATGATCAGGATGACCAAGGAGATTGAAGACAAAAAGAAGAATCAAGAGACCTAGAATAGTCTTTGAAAGAAAAATATGAAGTATGCATCCATTTGAACAATGAATTGGAACAATCTAAAAACAATGAGGAAGTACTAGAAAAATAGATTGATGATCTCCGAAATGAAATTGCTACTACAAATGAGTACAAGGAGAAGTTCAAAGTTAGCTCAACCAAGCTTGATGAACTGATTAAAAGTTAGAGGACTGATGGTGACAAGAGAGGTCTTGGATATGAGGAAGGAGAAATTTTAAAATCTGGACAAAGAAATTCTAGACAAAGGAGATTCAGGCAAGGAAATCAGATGAACAATGCTGAAAGGCATCCAATAAGGCAACCTAATGCTAAAATACTCAATGGATATTGTTTCAGCTACAATAACTTTGGACATGGCTACCCAATGTAGAAGCAGGATGAATCCAACTGGTCCATGATTCTCAAGTCAGTGATTTAAGTGCAATAAATTTGGTCATAAGTCAAATGAATGCAAAAATGTGATGAACAACTTTCATAGAGATATGATATGTTATACATGCAATAGACTTGGTCATATTTCCAACCAGTGTAGATCAAGAGAAAATAAATGGAACAACTAGTATGGGAAGAGAAATGTTGCGAGCTATAATTGTAACAAATTTGTTCACATTGCTAGATTCTATTGGAACATAAAAGGTCTAGTAAAGCAAAGGAAAAACATGCAAAAGGATGTTAAGTGAAAAGGAAAAATCACTATAGATGTGATCAAGAAGAAAATGCAGAAGAAATGGGTAAAGAAAAATCACTTTGATGAAGGAAATGTGTCTGCACCAGAATTTTCTTCTAGTAATTCCTCTGGGAATTAGTTTCAGGCCTTTGACCTAGGGGGATTTGTCAAGAAAATCTCTTAACCCCCTGTCGATAACTGACACCAGGATGTGGATAAGTTCAATAAGTGC